>CM074286.1:19804438-20234438 GCA_037194245.1 Opsariichthys bidens | reverse complement strand
CTCTTAAAAGCAGTATGGATTCTGATTGGCTGTTTTTATTGCTCATCAGTTGAAAAAAAATTGTTCTGAAAGTGATTCCAATGGTATTGTTATTCTGTGCAGTTATCTTTGTAGTTGTGGTGTGGGCTTTCCTATTCCTTTATATTTAGATACATTTTCAGAATTATATGTTTATTTTCATAGTTCTTGGTGTGAACAAACCTTAATACAGACTAGCAAAGAACTGATTTCTACTGGCTATGAGTCCTAACCAACAGCAAGTAATTTTTCTATCCAACTGAAAGCGAAATACTGTGTAAAAAACAAAACCATAGCCAATCAGAACAAATATGATGTGTAGCGTGTATGTATATGTGGTGCATGATTTCCTTCCAGCACAACGCAACAAAAATGTCACTTTTTTCACAGTTGTGGCTGCCTATCACAAAGACTCAGATTTTGCCTAAACAAGGCTTACTGTCATTGTGTGTTGGTGGGTAGTACCTGAAAAATGGCCCCAGCCAAACGGCCTGATAAAGTGTTACTCTTCTTCCCATGAGGCATAATGGATGGAGGCCTCTTCATCACACACTCGGTTACCCTTAGCAACACCAGCAAGATCTGTTCCCTGTGACGGACACAAACACGCTCAGGATCAGCTGGACAAGAGCTTGAGTCAAGCACACACTTGTGACCAGAGTAATGAAATGTAATGTGCATGCATACCAGGTTTTTTGATTCATGGTTTCATGCATAACCAGACTGCGGTATATGTTGAGCACACGCTTGCACATGTCAACATGCTCTTCCAGAAGTGACTTCAGCTCATTGGCTGCCTCTAGAAGGAAGACGTTAGAGGAGTTGGTGATGAAAACCTGCAAGTAGAAAGAGATTGCGGGAGAAATGAGATTAGATTTTTTTTTTTCTTCAAATTGTCCCCCAAACTTTGCACAATGGTGAAAGCTCATCAATTGCTCTTTGTGAGGTTTGAACCCACAACCTTTCAATTACCAGTCTACATCTTGAACCACCTCTACACCAACACCTGGACTCACCTGTAGTGTGGCCTGGACACCAGCATGGACGTTGTACTCCAAAACCTCAGAATCAGAGGATTTATTCCCAGAACTCCTACACCAATTAGGGTTTCGTTTGTGAACAGACACTGTAAGCCCAATTTCCTGCACAAACAATATACACATTGATTGGTGAAGAATAACAGTACAGAGCTATTGCCATGTATATTTTTGTTATGGTTGACAAACATTAGGTGTTCAATATTAAAAATGTATGCAGCTTTGCCCATTTATTTATTTGACAAATATAAAAATATAAATATAACATTGTTATAATAAATAAATAACTTGCACTAAAACTTAAATGTTATAATATAATATAATGTAATATAATACAATATGAGCTGGAAATGGCTGAGATTCACAGGGATGACATTAGTTGTTTTATTACTGGATGAATCAGCATTTTTGAATCTCTTGAATGATCAATGACATACATTTTTAAAAGTAACCTGTCACCAAAAGGTAGTAGAATGATGCAATTGATCTAATATTAATTTGAAGAGTCAAGTTACTTATTTATTTACTTTATTTTGATTGCTATAGAAACCATGCTTATATCCGAATTATAAACTTTTTTCCCCTAGTACTTCTGACAATTTGGATTACTGTAACAAAAATAATGACACTGCGTGGTTGAAAAGAGTGTTTGTGAAGCTGGGTCAGCAGCAGCTCCACCTCAGATCGTACTTGTCAAAGTTTTAACAGTGTTACAATATTTGTCATCTGTTTTCTGTGTGTTTGAGGTTTTTTTTTTCCTTTTCTACATGTCTGTGCAGGGGATTGGTTGCAGTGAAGCGTCATTGCGCTGCAGCAATCAGTTCGGGCTGAGCCAGTCTTCAAAAGGGCGGCGCTCTGGGAAGATGGCGAGCTCATTCTGCCGTGAGGAGCTCCGGATTCCTTCTCCCGCCAACAGACTTCTAACAACTTGTCTTTTGTAAATTGTTTGTGAAGTGATTTGAGGAAGCTTATACGTGTTGTAGGAGCGTAGGGGTGTCCTGCCATTTGTTTTTGACCTTATTTGCGACTTGTTTATTTTAGGGAGTTAGGGAAGTTTATTGTATTTTTATTTTCTTTGTTAGGTTATTTATTTATTTTCATTTTGTAAATTGTTTCGTTTATTATTTTGGCCTTAGGACATCCTGAAGCCATGGCTCCTTCATTTAATTATTTATAATGATTTAAATAAATCATTTGTGGAGCTTATTTATGTCTGTGTTGTTATCTGTCGGCTGGAGTTGGTTTCCCGTCTACCATCAAACTCACGCCAAAACCTATTTTTATTAGAAATAGGACGTAACAACAGACAGAGCCGAATCGCTGACATTTAGAAGTTAGGTGGCGTAGGTATACTAAAATGGTTGCTGAAAAGATTGCAATCTCGATTAAAATATCTTAAAAGACTGTAGAAATTAAACCTCCGCGAAATTCAATCCCTGGTCTCTATTTCTAGCCCAGAGTATTATAATATAATAACTCAATATAAAGTGGGAGACTATTTAATACTTCAGTGCACCATTTAAAACTGCTCATTTAATGGAAAAGTATAAAAATATACAAATATATTAGGCAAATTCCGTGACAATGATGATATTATTGATATCTAATTGTTTTCTTTTACCATTGTCACTCTCCTTAAATTTCACCAGTGTTTTTCTTGGTAAAGTTGCCTTTGCTGTATTTTATTGCTCATCTGTACAATCTCACCTTCTCCAAGTCATTCAGGCAAAAAATCTGCCTTGACTCCCCTTGCCTATGGTGTTGTTGTTAACTGCAAACTTGAGATTTTTGTATTTGTGTGTAGATATGTTTGGTCCTGGACTGTGATTGTACTGTCTATAAATCTGAAAATACTATCATGAATATAATATTTTAAAAAAATATATACATACAGTATCTGACAAAAGTCAGCAACATTCTTCACATTTCAGCAACTATTTTATTATATGTTCTCAAGGGACAAAACTATAGAAATGAAACTTGGATATACTTTAGAGTAGTCAATGTGGAGCTTGAATAGCAGTATTGATTTACTGTCCTCTGAAAATAACAACATACAGCCATTAATGTCCAAATAACTGGCTACAAAAGTGAGTACACCCTAAGTGAACATGTCAAAACGGTGTCCAAAGTGTCAATATTTTGTGTGAGCACCACGGTTATCTACCACTGCCTTAATCGTACTAGGCAGAGCTGCACAGATTGTTGCTGGGATCCTCTTCCACTCCTCAATAATGACATCATGGAGCTGCTGGATGTTAGACACATGGCGCTTCACCACCTTCCACTTGATGATGCCCCACAGGTGCTCCATCACCTTCACCTTCAGCTTCCTCAGCAAGGCAGTTGACATCTTGGCAGATTGTTTGGGGTCTTTTTCATGTTGGAAATCATCATGTTCTGCTTCAGAATGTCATTGTACATGTTGGAACCCATGTTTCCCTCAAGTGGCAGAGGAAGCGCAGCTCCCCAGTACAAGCAGCACTCATGCAGCCCCAGACCATGATGCTCCCAGCACCATGCTTGACTATAGGCAAGACACAATTTTCTTGCTAATCCTCACCAGGGTATTGCCACACATGCTGGACACCATCAGAGCCAAACAAGTTTATCGTAGTCTCATCAGACCAGAGGACATGGTTTCAGTAATTAATGCTCTTGGACAGGTTGACTTCAGCTAACTGTTTGTGGGTTTCTAGTGAGCCCGCTTCAGAAGAGGCTTCCTTCAGGGATGTCGTCCATGCAAAAAGACTTGCTGACCTTCTGTTTCTGCAACCTCTAAAGCACTCATGTGTCTGTTTTTTGGAAGCCAACTTCAGCCCCTGACGCACAGCACCAGGATTCAACTTCTTTGATCGACCCTTGTGAGGCCTGTTGGAACCCGTCTTGGAAAACCTTTGTATGACCCTGGCCACTGCACTATAACTCTGTTTCAGGGTGTTACCAATCTTCTTATAGCCTAGGCCATCTTTGTGGAGAGCAACAACTCTAATTTTAAAAATCTCAGAGTTCTTTGCCATGAGGTGCCATGTTGAACACTTAGGGGTCAGTATGAGAGAATTGTACTAAAAGCACCAAATTTTAACTGCTTTAATACAAGATACACAAATTTGTACGGCCCTATCAAGCAGACAAAAACATGAACATGATGAATAGGACATACAGTTACGTGCTGTTATCACTTAGGGTGTACTCACTTTTGTTGTGGGCTATTTTGACAATAATTGCTGTACAATTGCTCAACACACTAACTACTCTAAAATATGTCCCAAGTTTCATTTCTATAGTCTTTTCCCTTGGGAAAATACTAAAATGGTTGCTGAAATGTGAGGGGTGTACTCACTTTTGTGAGATAACGTATATATTAAATTACAAATTGATTTAACAGTAGAAAAGTGTGTGACTATTTAATACTTTAGAAATTTGGCTTTTAATACACAAAAACTGGAAAAAATAAGCCTTGATATAGGCCCCTTACATCAGCCTAGCCAGACTGATGCCAATAATTTAATTTAAAAAGTGGATATAAGCCAATACCACCACAGGTATATTGAGAACAAAAGAATCTAGGACCAAGCTGTTGTGCAGGCTGACTCAGCATGTAATAACTGCCTTAGTATTCCTCTTTTGTCAACTTCAGAGACACTTACCTCCTCCTCTTTTTCAGTTCTTTGCTCGTGGGCAGAGTCCAGCTGGCCTGCGAATCGGTCTTCCTCTAGCTCTCTCATAAACACGGGCTTATCCTGCTGAGCGATCCACTCTTGATACACTCGCACCACCTTACGCATGGCTGCAGCCTCACACATGGGCAACAGAAACGCCTGCAGAAAATAATACACTCACTTATAAATCACAGACAGAATCAGTGTATGAATAGTTTTACTTAGAGGAATCAGTGACCAAAAGATGAGATTCATTAGCTGGCTATCTTTCTTCTCAATTGGTGCAAACTTCGCCTTTGCCAGTCCCAAGGACCACTTTAAGTGCACCATTTTGAACAGATTTTTTGAGTTCTTCAAAATATAGGCTATAACAATCCATACTCATGTTCCTCTTTGTGAACTCTAATCTAATTTTCTATCACTAGGACACAGAAGTTCCCGAAAAGAACAATCAACCTCTCTCATAATCACTTCTTCAAAATGATACAGATTTCTTCCTCTTTCATTGATATTTAGATTTAGGGAAGCCCTTCTGTTCTACATGGGAGAATTACCTGGCGAAAGATCTCAGTGATAAAGTTGACATTGGTTCTAGAGGAGCACAGGACCCGGCGCACCACCTCAATGTCAGTGAGGTGCTCTTCGTCCATGCTACAGAGGCTGGAGGAGCTGGGCTCTCTCTCCGTCAGGGTGCTGGTGTTGGAGTGTGACTGCTCCGGCTCACCAGTAACACCCCCATCCAGACTATCTTGTCTTGGACCGCCATCATCCCCTCGGGCAGCCAGGCCTGCCGCCGCTCTCTGAAACAGCAGCAACATTGCAAAAATGCATGTTCACAGTTTGTTCAATGGTCCTGGACAACCTCAGGAGCGACCTGGGGTTAAATGTGCTGCTTAATAAGACTTCAACCTATGAAAATTTGGTTACCAATCCAAACCTTAAAGGGTTAGTTCACTCAAAAATGAGAACTCCATTGAAAGTGCAGGTAACCAAAACTTTGAAGATCTGAAAAAAAATCATTAATTTTACAACACATTAATCCACATGATTCCAACAGCTTAAAGGTGCATTAAGTAGTTTTTCATCAAAACAAAGGTGTAGCTTGATGACGAAAAGTTTGAGCACGGAATCTTGGGACATATGATGGTCTTCACCTCACAGCCGGTGGAAAAGAATTGGGATGGGAGCTGAACGAGGCCAAGCCGGAGCGATTGTGGCATCAGTATGTTTTGCGTTCGTCTCTCATTAACAGTCGCTAGTGCCGCTTCCTCTTTTCCAGTCATTAGTATGAGGTAACGCAGCTCTGTTTATCATATTAGATACATTTGAGTGTGCTGAAAATTATGTTATAACATTACTCTGTGTGTTCGCTCGGTGGCTGCTGTGAGACACTTGTTGCACACTGCAGTAAGATAGATCGATATTAGAATATCATATTAAATGCTGGATGGCTTGTGTTGATAAATGGCATGCAATTAATTTTAAAACGTATTGTATGATGGAGAAAATTGTGTCTTACGGTTACTAAAATTAAAGCTGCATCTGATAGTGCTATGTTAGCTACTTGACAAAAAAAAATTTCTCTGAGGCATAGTAAAGCATGGTACTCGCAAAAAATTAAGAAAATTAGATTTAAACAATCAGACTAAACTTGTTGAGCTATATAATAATTAGTTTTCTGTCTATAAATGTATCATAACAGATGTTCCCTTATTTGTGTTCCCACATGTAACATATATTTAAGCGTCTTTGGCGTTTTCCATGGTTTCTACAAAATCGGAAACTGAGGGTTATGCGGATATGACGCCATTGACAGGCGACTTCCTCACACGTCCCGGACCCTTGGTTAAAATAGCAATTTTCTCACGATTTACAAATAGTTAGGGCTGCACTTTACTTTACAGTACGTGCACTTACCTAAGAAAGTACTGGGTAATATATGGTAACTGCATGGGCAAAGTTAGGTTTATAGGTAGGTTCAGGGTTAGTACCTAGTTATTACCCAGTTATTGCAATTACTATAATAAGTACATAGTATGTACATGGGGAACAGGACTGTAAAATAAAGTGATACCATAGTATCACTCCCCTGGTTCGCTAAGTGATGTGATGTGCTCTATGTATGTTGACACCTTCCTGCAGGCATTTGTTATAATACATAATGTACATATTGCTTTTTGTTTTTTATTACCACACAAAGACAAAAAAAATATGATTACTTGATTAATCGTCAAAATAATCTATTGATTATTTGATTACCAAAATAATAGTTAGTGACAGCCCTAATTCCTATGGATTCATTTTACAATGCATTTATGACTTTATGATCTTCAAAATTTTTGTTACCTGGAATTTCAATGTAGGGGCAGAAAACTCTGAGGTTTCATTAAAAATATATTTGTGTTTCGAAGATTAACCAAGTCTTATGGGTTTGAAATGACACAAGGGTGAGTAAAAGAATGAAAAAAAATTTGGTGAAATATCCCATTAAAAGTCCAAGTCACAACAACCCCACTAGAGCTTTACAATCATTACTGCGTCATACATGTGAAGAAGATCTGTGTTCAGTGCTACCTGAATATTCTTTGGCACGTTTTCTCCTTCCATGCCAGGGATGCTTGCGCCTGTGTTTGACCGTGGCTCCAGCCAGAAGGAGACCAGCCAGCGGATAAATATGACTCTGGCATTGAGGAAGTTCTCTTTAGTGCAGTACAGGGCTTCATTGGTCTCTGGGTCTCTTTTAACAACTATGTAATAAGGCTTTGGTCTCATGGGTGGAACGTCTATTATAAAACAGGACAGAAATACAAATTAGACATCTTATCATCCTAAGGTTTTATCACAGCAAAAATAGCTAATCAAAAACAAAATATAGAAATGTTTACTTTGACATGAAGGATTATCATAAACTCTTACCCAGAACAGGATTGTACAAACTGGTGTCCTTGCAGAAGTTGGGGAAGATATGGGGCAGGTAATACTTTTTGAAATTAGCGAACAGGAAGGCGAACCCCTTCTCATGGTTCTCCTTGCACTTCCACTCCAGACTTTTGGCCTATAGGGATACAGAACACACATGGCAAGCTGAGCACATACATAGCAGTTGGGACAGAACAGCCTGTTTGTGTTTTGTGGGGGAGGTGGGGTTGGTGGAGGCAGGCAGTGCATGGTGCAGCTGTTTATGTTGGGGAGGGTGTGAAGCAGAGCAGCCGTTGAAGCTCCAAGGAAACACACCGCTGCAGCAAGGGTATCTGGCATCAACCGCATGCAGATCTGGGGGTCAGTGGCATGTAAGTTTGGTTTCTGCAGCTTTAGCGTTGGGCCAGCCATGTTAGCATCAGCAGTGTTAGTAGGAAGAGGGGAGTACCTGGTTTACCATGTATTTTAGTAGAGCCTCCAGGAAGTAGCCAGTGAGATCCTCCTGGGATTTATCACCTGACTGAGGCGGCACTAGGGGGCTGATCTCCTCTGGTGTCACTTGAGCTGCAGTAATGGACAAAAAGATGCATTTTAAAGGGGATTTAATTTACTATACATAGATACTCAAAAAGCTCCTTGCACATTACACAAAAACATTTATTGAAAGTAAGCTACAGAACAGGTCATATAGGGGCTCACACTGGCCATGTTTACTGCAGTCCGAGTGCGATTGGCAGCATTCGTCTGGCTTCACACTCACTTGATTCTGTCGAGCCCTGGTGCACTTGCGTTCATCTTATTTGCTTTAACATTTTGTTAATTTGGTGCTATTATGCTCAGCAGAGTGAACGACACTTCTGTTTGCTGTAGGTGCATCGCATGAAGGTGTCTTTCCGCTGCTTGCAAACAGACTGTTTTGAGGAGACAGCAGATTGCGAGTCATTCATTCATTGCTGCTCTGACTGCACCCTGCACGATGACACTGCAATCTTACTCTCGCTCGTATCTAAGGTGAATCATCAACACGGTGTTCCCCTAGTATGCCCTTTGTTGAAATAGTGATGACGTCACTTAGTAAAACACATGCGCAAGTTACTTTACTTACTGGACAAGTGTAAACCCAAGCTTGTGTTGCTTTCACATTCATGCAAATCACACCACAGTTCCAGTGCCACCAAACTCAGAACCAGTACCCACAGGTAGTCTCGGGTTTGGTATCCCGGTGTGTTCCAGAGTCCGTATGACTGCTTTCACATTATCAATTTTTAATTTGAACTGTCCCCATTTTGAGCTAAACTTCCAGTGTGAAAGCACTCTATAACATCCTAATCATGAGCCAGCGTTATTTATAAACTAAATAAAATGACTATTAGATTAGTATTTATACTTAAAAAAAAACCTAGAGAAAAATTAGAAACATTGTCTTGGAAAATAATTGTAAGTAAAATAAGTTGAAGTACTAAATTAATCAAATGGCTGGAAAGAAGATGGAAAATGGTCATGAAAATGACTATTTTGGTCATAGAAACTGACTAACATTATACATTGTATTATACAATATTATATTAAGAGACAGAATTAAAAAAACAAAAATACTACAAAATGAGACGTAAGGTGTGAGAGACAGCAAACAAACACTCACTCTCCTGAAGGTTAAGGGGAGGGCTGATCAGATTATCCAGGGTTCGAGGGCCCAGCTCAGACTGTGGTGCAGGGAATCCTGGGATCAGACAGGCGAAGATCCAGAGCTGCTCTTTCAGAGCATTGTGCTGAAGAGCCTGCATCCACAGAAGGAACAGACGCACTCCTTCCCTCCGGATCTATGCACCATAATACAACCAAATTACTGATTACAATTTTTATCTGCCCTCACAGTCTTGGTTATTTTTTCAGCAGACAAAATAAGTGGTTTCAGAGGACATATTACATACAGGTCATAAAAGAAAATAAAGGATAGAAAAAAATGTCTTCAACAAACAATGATTATTGAGATTAAATATTGTAAACTATTTTTGACATTTACTACCTTTAGGGAGTTTCCAGTGTGTAGAAGTTTCTTGAGAACGAGGCCTATGAAGCAACACAGTTGTTTAGTCTGAGGATTAAATTCATAACTTCCAAATGATCTAACTGGATAATTCTGGAAAACTTGTTAGCTCTGGTCTCTGCTTATAAAACAGTCAGTAATGTTTATTTGTTTGTATGCAATTTGGGTTTGCAAAACAAACCGAAAATTATTTATTCTTTACGTTAAAAAGGCAATCTAAGTATTGTTTATGTCATAAAGTCAGTGATGAAGGAAAGTAATGTCAGAGTTCTCGGTCAGATCTGGGCGTTTCTGGGCACCAGGTCCTTGGCATTCTCTGTGTTTATCTTGGTGGTCAGTGTATCCTTCTGCTAAAAGACTTCAAAGCAGAGGAAAAGGAGAGACCACCGGCTACAAGATGTTGAAAGTCACTAAAACCAGGTGCAAAGCATCACAAAAAGCGATGGGATTTTTTGAGAAAAATATTCATATTTAAAACTTCATAAATTCAAATAACTAGCTTCAAGCGGACGACCGTACACACACTGTGCAAGACGACTTGCGCCAAATGAGTAACTCCCTGACGCGATGTATGAAGCAGGATGTAGGAGTAGTGTAAGCTTAGGCGCCTCTTGTGGTATGAGGTGTATGGCCGTCTGTCTGAAGCCAGTTATTATAGACAGTAAAGTTTAAAAAATGGATATTTTTGTTTCACAAACCCATCGATTCACTTCAAGAAGGCCTTTATTAACCCACTGGAGCTGTATGGACTACTTTTATAATGGATAATGTGGACACCCATTCACAACCATTATAAAGCTTCGAGAAGCAAGAATGTTTTTAAATATATCTCCGATTGTGTTTGTCTGAAAGTATATAGTCATATACCAATAGGATGGCTTGAGGGAGAAAAATCATGGATTCATTTTTTGGGTAAACTAACCCTTTAACTTATCACGTGATGAGAGTAAGGAGAGATGACTGACAAGACGATAGCGGAGGATTTGGTGCACATCCTAAGCAGCATTGACCAATATAATATCTTGTAAAATTTGGGGTCAGTACAGCCTCTCCTTATACACAGAGCACGCGTGATCATGAATTTGAACATTCAAAATCAAATTCACTACTCTGCATATTGATAGCAGCTCCCTGATGCCCACAAATTATATAAAATATCTCCCACTGTCTTATCAGTAATACTGGTGTGCAAAATTGCTTACCTAATGGTAATCTCAAATAAGACTTAATAAATAAAAAGAAATAAATTAATATTCTAATAATGAATTAATTTAATGCGGCAAGGATGCATTAAATAGATCAAAAGTGACAGTAAAGACATTTATAAATGTTACAAAAGATTTCAAATAAATGCTGATCTTTTAGACTTTCTATTCAAAGGAATAAGCTGCACAAAATGATAAAAAGAAACGTTTCTTGAGCACCAAATCAGCATATTAGAATGAGCAGAAATGTTCACCTATGCTGTGGAACTGCCATCTTCCTTGTATTCGCTCTGGTAACAGCTGTAGGATTTTCTGCAAGATAAGCAAATAGATTTAGACATGCCTATATATGTTAGTACATGTATTTAAACATCTCAATCTATGTAACGAAAGATTGCAGCACATATTGCAGCACTGCAGATGAACAGATTTGTGCAAACATGCATTACCGGGCTTCCTTGTGACATTAAAACTGGAATGCTGAAATAGCTCTACTACACACCGTCCATAGGGGCATACCAGGTGAGCAAAATCTAAAGAGAGTGACTCATAAGGAGCGTTTTTGGGTGCGGCGAAGAACACCTGTTTTCTGTTTGAGGCATGCAACAGTTATCTGTCAGGTGCACGTCAATCACTCTCTTATCAATGATTTCACATAAAATACTGTCTCAGCACATACTAAGTGGATCATACAATGTGAACATCAGATTTAAGTATTTGAACATTTATTTCAAATATTTATTCATTTGGCTGACGCATTTATCCAAAGCAACTTACAAGTGAGGAAAACTAACAAGCAATTCTTCATGAAGAGGCAAACAGACACAGGAAGTGCTCACAACAGAGTAGCATAAGCTAGAATAGGCCAGGAATATTGCCATTTGAATGAGAACTAACACACTGAAACCAAACTTGATGATGTTGAACTAATATGTTTAAATAGCCATCAAGTGATGTAGATATCTATATTTCTTACCTCAAATATAAAGAGAATTGAATCAAGCTCCTCTCGTTGTGATTTGTGACCTTCAGGAAAGAGACAACAAACAAAACACACTGAACGTCATTAAGGGATCACAAAACCCTCAGGGCTGATATTAATAGCTCAACAAACAAGGATTACCTATCTGCTCTGGAAACATGGGGAACTCTACCTATAACATCAAGTCCAGCGCAAAGCAATCGTTTTAATCAATTTTTATGAAAAATGTTCAAGTATTAAGAAAAGTAAAGCTGGATAGAGAACGATCAAACTAAATTTTCTAAAAGCATTTCATAGATCTTATTGTGAATGATTCATCCATGCATAGGTTTCAATCTCAAAATGTTTTGTTGACTTTATAATCAATCATAACAGTGTAACTTTAACTCATGTCTTCATCATGCTGGTGAATTGCAGAGCTTGTGCAAACATATCCACATCGCTACGATCAGACGAATCTGTTTTCTCACCACTGTCATTGTTGTTGTTGTTGTTATGTTTATTTTGTTATTAAGAGGAAAGTGTGCAGCACATACATATTCATCTATATGTCGCTCTCAGCAGCATGGAAGGCATCAGGATGTTCGTTAATGGTGTATTGTTGTAAATGTATTTTACTTCTTTTTACATTTTTTTACTTTTCGATAATTCATTTCCCTCGACTTTAAGAACATGAACAAAGATTAATAGCTGAAGCTCAATTTCACACATCACTGAATTCAGAAATGCGTCAGAATGCAATGCAAGTGTTGTCTATGTCAATAAGCAATGTAGCATGTCCTGACTTTGCCAGGTCAGATGCGTTTTCTGGGTCAATATATTTTGTTGGTCCTGGAACATCATTCCTGCCAGAAAATTTAATCATAACAACATCCCCACCCCTAAACCTAATCCTACCCATTAAGTTATACTTAAAATCAGAGGGAAATTATAAGTAAACAACACTGAGGTAGAAGCATCTAACTCTGGTTGTAAGCCTAAACTTGACACAAACTGTAAACTTGTCCCTCAAATCTGATTGGTTGATTGGAATGTTGTTGGAATGTTGTTCCAGGATCAACAAAGATGTTGATCCAGGAACATGTTGCAATTGATGAAAACAGGTTCTACACAAGCAATGTAAGGGGGGCACATGGACGTAAACTCCTATGTTCATTTTTCTCTTTCAGGTGAACATGGTGGTACAGCAGTCTGAAAAAAGTTCTGCTGAACAAGTTAATTAACTTAAACTGTCAATGTTTATGTAAAACTACCTGAATAATAATATATCTGTTGTGGAACAAGCATTTGATGGTAACAGATGTTTGTTAGCACCACGGTAAGAGAGAAATGCATGTTAAGGGGGTAAATAAAGTCAAAGCTGATCATGTGCCATGTTCCAATTCCACCTCTCTCACCCTTTCTTTCCTATCCACACTTGAGTGTCAAATAAAATAAAGACTAACTACCTAAAAAATAAAATTATAGATAAACTTGGGGTTGGGGAGGACTAAGACAATTACTTGTACCAAGCAAGGATAACAATTTGAACCAGCTACTGTGCAGTAGATGCAGTACAACAAGAGAAAATGCGAAGACATTAAATGAGAGGTCAAAGGCAGTGAGCATCTCTCTGAATACTCAATGAGCAACTGTTCAGTGTTCCAAGACACTGGCTGTGCTCTCTGTGCACTATAATGAGCCCGTGCGACCGGACATGGCTAACTGAGGGCTGGCTAATTTGTCATAAACCCTTTAATGGAAACTTGTTCATTAACACAGTGACTTCTGACTGTGTTTGCAGAAGAAAACAGAAAAACAATGCAATCGAACCTTGAAAAACATTAAACTATCAAAAAAAAAATAGCACAGAAAAAAATTCTCATAAGATGAAACAAAAACAGTGAGTGAGAGAGATAAAGTGAAAATAAAGCTTACCTTTCTGTTTCAGGTTGACCTCGATGGTGACAAAGTTTTCAAAGAACACATAGTAGATGTGGGAGTAATTCTGCTCGAAGAGGTGTTTGAGTTCAGCAGGCTCTGCATTTTCTACAAAAACAAAAAACAATGAATCAGCTGTACACTTAGCAGATTATTCAAAAAATTCACATTCAAACCAAAATATCAGACTTTCTGTTGGTCAGAGCTAATGACTGGAAAATTAGAAAGTTGTCCTGCTTGATGAGAACAATATACGCACCAAGATTGGTGACTGCATGCAAGACTAACCCCCTAAAGACTAAAGGTGGCGCCATAGAACCCCTCCTCCCCGCCCATTTCTAAGGCTTCGCCTATGTCTATTGGCCGACAACTTTGATGTGAGTTTCATGCCATTTGAAGCATGCTAAGAGCCTCAAACACCCACGAATATTGTTTTAGTTTGATTCGTTGCCATGACAACACGATTCAAGATATCAAGAATACTTTCCCAGGACTACATCTGCCACGTCTTGACATTATTCTGACAAAGTTTTAAGCGAATTAGGTAAAAATAAGAGTTTGATTTCAAATTTCAGATTTTTCAAAGTGACACTTCCTGTTGCCAGTTGGTGGCGCTATGGCTTTGACTCACAATAGTCACGTCCATGTGATTGGCCTCCAACAACAAACACACAGCTGAAGTTTCCTCAAAATCTGTCAATGTTTGCAGAAGTTATAACACACTTTTTTCCCCTTTTTTCGCCATAAATACGTTTAGCATAAATACGTTATGCAAATTAGCATCCTTAATGTCAAGGATGTTGAAGAAGTATGGTGTGTATTGTATGAGGGCCTTTAGAGCAGTAGTTCAGTGAAAAAAAAAATATTCATTTTGTTCATATCTGTTGTTGGACAAGTCAACATGTTAGTCCAGTACGTAATGAGAGTGGTAACTGTAAAGGGATAACAGCATGTAATTGAATATGAATGTAAGACCTTTATGACATTTACAGGATAAAAAAATGATTACTGCGCCCAGAGTGAATGTGTGTGTGTTCCTGCAGAAAAATCCTCTTATCTGTTAACAATGAGTGTGTGTTTTTCTTTATTATCTTTATTATTATCTTCATTTTTGTGATGTAGGGTTTTAAACTGTCCTTTTGCTTTATAGTTCTTTTGCATAGATCTTATACTGTAGATATATTCACTTTATGTTTTCAAAGCATTCATTTGAAGCACAGCATTGGGCAGGATGTGGAATAAAGTGTTTCATCAATAAAATAAAAAAAGAAAATTAACTTTAAATAAACTTTTTTTCCATCAGACTAATCAATTAATCAAAGAAATAATCGGCCAACTAATCAATACTCAAATAATCTAGAGATATCAAAAATCTGCTCACAATTTAGCATCCTTGATGTCTTGGCTTCATGCTGACCGAGTTTAGTAGTGACTGGATGAATTCCCTAGGAGGAGTATATCAAATTACAGAGCATTCCCTTTTCAAACTTCCTGTTGGGCTGGCTTATGACTTAGAGTGTGAAAGTTGTTCGGCCCGATGAGATCTTTAACTGTATGAAGTTTGGTTACTGTACATGTAGGTGAAAAGGGGTGTGCTTCAGAGCCCCTAAAATACAACCATATAAAAGGGTGAGCCTGGCTCTCATGGTCAACGAGTCCTACGTGTTTGCAAAGTTTCAAGAGTTTTTGAACATGTTAAGGTACCCAAAAGTGGCCAAAAGGTGGGAAAAAAAATATTTACCAAAGGAAAACAATAGGGCCTTCACCCTTTTAGGGCTACGGCCCTAAATATCAAATATTATTTTATATCCTCTGACTGGATGGAACCATGATCTATAGCTAAATAAAATTTGCACAGAATCTGCAGATTGGCAAAGACTTTCGGGAATAATTGTCGACTCATAAATCTGCAAATCGGGGCAAAAATCTGAGGAACAGTCATTTAGTGTATTCCAGCCTTTAAGCGTGGCTTAAATAATGTGTTAGTTTCATGAAGATATACAATAAAAGCCTATTTTTTTCATACTTCAAAACTAGGTATTTATGTATAAACCTTTAGATCAAAAGATCTTTAGGATCATGACAAGCAAACATTACATCATTGTGTCATGTGTAAAATGCCCATTTATGCTTGGTCTCTCTATCATGCACACAATCTGTCAAGCTTATAATCGGCCTCTTTCCGCACGGGATGTGAGCGGGTCTCTTTACTGATGCTGAAGTCTATTGCAACCTGCAGCCCAGCAACACAAGTCAATATTTGTACTTTAAAGCTCCTCCACAGTCCAGCTCCAGTCATTATCCTAATGCAGCGGGCGGCCCTGGTCACACGTTCCCGCAGCATCCAGAGACCTCAGTCAAGTGCCTGTTTCATTCCATTTATAGAGATGTGAGCCAGCATGAACACCAGAGCCAACAGAGACCTGGGATAACAAGTATCTTTGGGCATACCAGAACTGTGCACTTAATCGACTAGTACAAATACTATTCAAACTTTGCAAATTGCACCCTTGCCTGCATTCAGATTGTCAGAGGATTGTCTTCTATAGAGTAAATAAAAAAAACAAAAAATACTAAAGAATTCGGAAACATAAAAATATAAACATTCTGTGTGTGAATAAAACAAATTATATATATACACACACACTCACCAAGGCCTTTATTTGGTGTTATAATTGAAAAGAGTGCTGCTTATTTTTTGTGGAAACAGTGAAATTAGCTACTGAATTTTTGATAACCTTAGTGTTAGAGTACATAATTTCTCAAAATGCCCATCCCGAATTCTAATGTCTAGCAGTGAGCCAGAGGGCAAATTTTACAGATTGTGCTGTACATCAAAAAGCTTTGAGAACAGACAGACAGAGGGGAATTTTGGCTGAAACTACAGTACATGAGAGAGAACTGGCTAACGGATGGTGCTACACTGGCTGTCGGAAATATGTGATCTAAAATAGAACAGAGCAGAGAGCCCAAGTGCCTGACGGTGTTTTAGAATCACTCAAAGATAATGGCACTCATCTTTAAAGATGAACGGAAAACTAGAGCAGCACGATTCTGAATAAATTGAGAATCACGATTTTTTTTTGTTTAAAATAGAGGTCACGATTCTCCCACGATTCTGAATAGGCAACTAAACAAATTAACCTGATGCTTACTAAAGCGTTCTGACAATCTGTTAAATGCTCCAGTCCATTTAAAAATCAGAAAAATCAGTTTGAATGAATGATTCACTCATAAATAGGGATGCACCGAAATTTTGGCCTTGCAAAAAATTGCATTTTTTCGGATTTTGGCTGAAAGAGAAAAAAGAAAATCGAAGATGAAAATATGCTGCTCCACCCCTCCGTGTTCAGCGATCAGGTTTCATTCTTGTCCAGCATGTTTCTGAAGATGCACAACTTTGATCCGTACGTGCGCTGCGCTCTCTTCTCAATCGCTCCACTCGTTTACCGCTCACACTCACCAGGAAAGCAAAGTCCGCTAAAATAACATGCCGACATGAAATTTCTATGGACTTGTTTGATTTCGTTTGCAAACTGTTCTGTAACATGATGTGGAACAGCCATGCTGGGCAACGCTGGTAAAATGACGCTACCCTCTTGTTCAGTGTTCCACTTTTCTATTACTGGATGAACCAGCAGTTTCGAACTGATCTCTTAAGTGAACGATTCAATGACAATACAGTCGTGCCAAAAAGTTTTGAGAATTACATAAATATTGGAAATTGGAAAAGTTGCTGCTTAAGTTTTTATAATAGCAATTTGCATATACTCCAGAATGTTATGAAGAGTGATCAGATGAATTGCACAGTCCTTCTTTGCCATGAAAATGAACTTAATCCCAAAAAAACCTTTCCACTGCATTTCATTGCTGCCATTAAAGGACCTGCTGAGATCATTTCAGCAATCGTCTTGTTAACTCAGGTAGAATGTTGACGAGCACAAGACTGGAGATCATTATGTCAGGCTGATTGGGTTAGAATGGCACACTTGACATGTTAAAAGGAGGGTGATGCTTGAAATCATTGTTCTTCCATTGTTAACCATGGTGACCTGCAAAGAAACGCGTGCAGCCATCATTGCGGTGCATCAAAATGGCTTCACAGGCAAGATATTGTGGCTACTAAGATTGCACCTAAATCAACAATTCATAGGATCATCAGCAACTTCAAGGAAAGAGGTTCAATTCTTGTAAAGAAGGCTTCAGGGCATCCAAGAAAGTCCAGCAAGTGCCAGGATCGTCTCCTAAAGAGGATTCAGCTGCGGGATTGGAATGCCACCAGTGCAGAGCTTGCTCAGGAATGGCAGCAGGCAGGTGTGAGCGCATCTGCACGCACAGTGAGGCCAAGACTTTTGGAAGATGGCCTGGTGTCAAGAAGGGCAGCAAAGAAGCCACTTCTCTCCAAAAAAAAACATCAGGGACAGATTGATCTTCTGCAGAAAGTATCGTGAATGGACTGCTGAGGACTGGGGCAAAGTCATATTCTCCGATGAAACCCCTTTCCGATTGTTTGGGGCATCTGGAAAAAGGCTTGTCAGGAGAAGAAAAGGTGAGCGCTACCATCAGTCCCGTGTCATGCCAACAGTAAAGCATCCTGAGACCATTCATGTGTGGGGTTGCTTCTCATCCAAGGGAGTGGCTCACTCATCATTCTGCCCAAAAACACAGCCATGAATAAAGAATGGTACCAAAACACCCTCCAACAGCAACTTCTTCCAACAATCCAACAACAGTTTGGTGAAGAACAATGCATTTTCCAGCACGATGGAAGCAAAAGTGATAACCAAGTGGCTCAGGGACCAGAACGTTGAAATTTTGGGTCCATGGCCTGGAAACTCCCCAGATCTTAATCCCATTGAGAACTTGTGGTCAATCCTCAAGAGGCAGGTGGACAAACAAAAACCCACTAATTCTGACAAACTCTAAGAAGTGATTATGAAAGAATGGGTTGCTATCAGTCAGGATTTGACCCAGAAGTTGATTGAGAGCATGCCCAGTTGAATTGCAGAGGTCCTGAAAAAGAACGGCCAAAACTGCAAATACTGACTCTTTGCATAAATGTCACGTAATTGTCGATAAAAGCCTTTGAAACGTATGAAGTGCTTGTAATTATATTTCAGTACATCACAGAAACAACTGAAACAAAGATCTAAAAGCAGTTTAGCGCCAAACTTTGTGAAAACTAATATTTATGGAATTCTCAAAACTTTTGGCCACGACTGTACATTAACAGTCACTAGTCGCCACCTACTGGCGTGATGATGTAATGATACAAAGTTACTTTCAAAAGGTGATTTCCTCTATTTTGATCCCTACCGTAGACATCAGTGTTTATATGCGAACTATAAACTTATCTCAGTACTCCTGTGATCATTTGAATTAATGTTTATACTTAATCAATTAACAGAAATAATTATCCTGTGTGGCAGAAAAGATATATATGCACACATACGTGCATATACATACATGTACGTATATATGCTACATGATAACTGCTCTCTTTGGCTTAGCGGCAGCGCCAATGCAGATTTGAATGTTGATCGTGCACTGTGATCACTTTTCAAAGTTTTAATAATAGTGAACAAATAGACTTAGCTGAGTAAGGAATAAGATCATGTGGGTGTTTGAATGGAGATAGTGATCTTTTGATGATTAATCTTGCAGCTCTACAGAACACCATGGGAAGAACGATAGCATAGATGCTCCCAAACTGTCAATCTCAAGGAATGCACAATCTATACTGCATCTTATAACCAGAACTAACAAAGATTTGATGCGAGGACATTGTGGGTGGTTCTCAGGATGTGTTAGCCAAGGTATTCTGAGTGGTTGCATTTGCTAGGTGGCCACTTTCTGGCCAAAGTCAAAAGAATGTAAGTCTATGGGATTTTTTTAACATCCAACATGCAAAATCATAATTTCAATCGCTTCCAAAAGTACCTCTTTTGAGAAAGAGTACCTGAGAAACCATTCATAGTACAAATAAACTTATATGTCAAAGTTTAATGGCATTAAAGGGTTAATTCGTACAAATAACCCCATATGTGCAATAGTAATAGTGGTGTAGTCGTTTCAATATTGCAATCAAACAACCTTAAGATCTCAGGCTGTACACAAGTTACAGAGTGTGAGGCAATCTGTTAAGAGCCCATTGACTTCACATAAAATATGACTTGATCACATCAGCAATTCTCAAGCTCAGCATGCTTAAAGATGGCAATTGATCTAATGCACAGAAAGACTTCAGCAGATTACTACTAATATTCACATCAGAAATTCATTTCAGACTGTCGCAGATGCATTTGAATAACAAGTAATGTGCGCTTCCTATCAGAGCAGTTTCTGCAAATACACCCATCCGTTTATTTAGGCTACTTCACTTCCTCAGGTCCACAAATGAACAAAAGCTGTTGTGCACAAGGTCTGATCTAGGCCATAATAAGTGTTTAATGTTTAATATGTGAATGTTGAACTCATCACTTCACAGGGAAACTTTACTTCATTGCTGCATTTAAAATATGCAAGGACCTGGCGATACAAAATTAAATCAATAATTTGCTCATCATGACACATCAAGATTTTGCAATTCTTTATGTTTAGTGCATTCAAACCTGTGATATTTTTTCTGACTCACTTCAGTGCTTTGTGCAGGTACACTAGCATTCAAAAGTTTGGACTTAGATTAAAACATAGAATTTGGAGTTATACGAATCAATCTCCGGTACAATGACATTGCAACAATGCTTTTTTGCAGTAATGGAGGCAGTTTCCTTGCCATTCATGGCAACATCACGTCTACAGTTTCAAAAACAATCACAGCAACACAATGGCACCAGGAAGCCACACAGAACAATTCAGGAAACGGGGTCGTGATTCTACAACTACTCTAACAGGACTCTTTAACCACAGACAATTACACTTTCACTCAAAAATCTGTGATGTTACACAAACCATCCACATGTCCAACATTCAGGAAGTCAGTGCAACTAAACAACTCAGGAATCTGAGGGAACTGGCCTGAGATGCATTCCTTCTCGGACTTCCTTGACTAATCCCAAAGGAAGTGCTGGTTTATTTCTGTTATTCGGTGATGTCCCACCCAGAACTAAAGAAGCAAATCTTTGCTGTCCCCCACCCAAAACATGAACTGGCCAAGAGACATCTTTTTCCTTCTACTGCATTATGTATGACAGGCCATGAATTTGACACAGTGAGTGATTTTTTCTCTCTCAAAAACACAAGTTCAGATCTCTTAACATGTCTTACTTGATTTAAGCAAATGGCACAGGTTGGCACGAGTTCAAAAGAGAAAAATGAAGTATGAGAGAATGATGATTCTTGGTGTCACACTTTTCTCAACTTCTAAACATTCGTTCATCGTGTGAGCCATGTGATCAATTCAATTATATGTAGCCTGTGTAAATAAGGTAAGGTATTTGCAAATAAAATACACAGGCTAATAAACCTAATGCTAATCATTTAATCACTTGCAGACAGAATAACCATTTGAACTTGAACAGTAAATGTGCAAACACAACATCTGTTCAACCTCGGATTCACTGACATCTAAAGAGGTTCCAGTGAAACAATGCATGTGTCAAGTCAAAACAAAACCCACTGCAAAGACACAAAAACACTCAACCATACAAGAGAAAGACACAAGACCCTCTAAAAGCACTGTATATCAGACCAAACTTCTAAACGCAAGCTTGTCAATTACTGTCAAAGCACAAAAATACAGGTAAACAAACGCCAAATGATTCCTGATGGTGCCTTCATTCTCCTTCCTACATAGCACGTTAGCTCCCTGCAAGGCAACATTAGGGTCATAAAATGAATACAAATGATGTTATTTCTCACCAATAACGATTCGAAGATGTTTCAGTCTTGTCAGCACGTCTTTCTTGGGGTCCAAGACTTTCTGTGTCGATTTCCTGACATCCCCATGAGGTTTTTTAGAGAACATTCCGAGATGTTTTGAAGAGCTAATGATAATCTTCCGTTAATTCCCTCATACATAGAAGGGGTTGTCAAATTTACGGCTCGAAAGCAGTTATAGGTTGTAAGGAAACGTGTGGAACTATTGGTGAGGCGTGCATTTTTGCAGAGGAGGTCAGACAAAAGAAAAGAGCAGCCAACCCTCCTCTGTGTGTGTCTTGTGAACTACACACCTCTCTGAAGATCTGAAAACATGGCGGAGGACGCGACATGAAAAACACCTTCATCGATGCCAGAGCCATTCAACGCGCAGACGTCATCCGATATGGCAAGCCGTTTTGACTTTTATTCATTTTCAGGATGTGAACTTTCACTAGTTAAAATGTTAATTCTTGATATCAGGAATTACATTTCCACTAGTAACAATGACAATTTTTGATAACAGGAATTATATTTCCACTAGTAACAAAGTTCATTCTTGAGATCAACAATTCAATTTCCACTAGTAAAAACTATCATTCTTGATATCAACAATTGTATTTTTACTAGTGAAATCTCGCCATAGGCTGCCATTCAAATTCAATTGTTGATATCAAGAATTCATTTCTTACTAGTTGAAATTCCAGTTTCACATATCAGGAATACAATTCTTACTAGTAACAATGCAAATTTCTGATATCAAGAATTACATTGTTACTAGAGCAAATGTCTATTCTTGAAATCAACAATTGAATTGCTACTAGTAAAAATATTCATTTCTGATATCTGAAATGAATTCCTGATATCAAGATAACTTCTGATATCTAAAACGGCTTTCTTACTAGTAACAACCACATTCATGATATCAGAAATGAACATTTTTACTAGTAGCAATTCAATTGTTGATATCAAGAATAGACATTTGCACTAGTAACAATGTCATTCTTGATATCAGAAATGTGCATTGTTACTAGTAAGAATTGTATTCCTGATATCAACAATTGAATTTGAATGGAACCCTATGATGAGATTTCACCAGTAAAAATACAATTGTTGATATCAAGAATGATAGTTTTTACTTGTGGAAATTGAATAGTTGATATCAAGAATGAACTTTGTTACTAGTGGAAATCTAATTCCTGATATCAAGAATGATAGTTTTTACTATTGAAAATGTAATTGTTGATATCACAAGTTCATATCCTGAGAATGAATAAAAGTCAAAACGGCTTGCCATAATCCGAGGCACAGAATCCACTGGACAAGCGTGATAGTCAGTCTACGTTTATAAACTATGTTTGGGGGTAATTTATGTAAAAATAGAGACTTGTACTTCATATTTGATGCCAAAAAAGGGTAAGACATTTCTAAACTGTTATAACGAGTTCTGTTTTTAAAGGTTTTATATGTGTTTATATTGTTATGTAGGCTACGCTATTTTTATCGATATCTATATGTTTCATTATATGTTTTGCCTTTGTGACTAAAATTAAATTAGCCTATATCCAGGGCTGGGTAGGTTACTTTTAAAATGTATTTCACTACAGATTACAAAATACATGCTTTAAAAAGTCATTTGTAACGTATTTCGTTACATTACTCAAGTTTAGTAACTTAATCTAAATACTTTAGAATACTTTGGAATACTAATAAGTGTGGAACAAACACAAAAAAGGTCATTACAAGTTTTTATCTCACAATTCTGATTTTTTTTCCCTCAGAATTGCGTGATATAAAGTTGAAATTGCGAGTTATGAAGTCAGAATTATGAGATATAAACTCACAATATTGAGAAAAGTCAGAATTATGACATATAAACTCATATACTAAATTCACAATTGCAAGAAAAAAAGTCAGTATTGCAAGTTTATATCTCCCAGTTCTGACTTTATAACTTGCAATTGTGAGTTTAAATCTCGCAATTCTGAGAAAAAGAAGTCAGAATCGTGAAATGCAAACTCACAATTGTGAAAAAAACAAATTGTGAGTTGCAGCGACCAGTGAATTATAAAATGTCTCACAAACAACCATCACAAAACATGAAAACAGTCGAAAACATGAAACTTAACGCCGCTTTTTCAGACTGTCAGAGTCAGAGAATCATCAATTGTTGTAAATGACATTAAAATTCAAAGTAATCACTTTGATAATCTAAAATACTTTTCAGATGTAACTGTAATCTGATTACCACCCATTTCAAATGTAACTGTAATGAAATACAGTTACTCAAATTTTGTATTTTAAATACGTAACTAAGTTACTTGTATTTCGTTACTCCCCAACCCTGCCTATATCAATGTGCCCCCCCCCAAAAAAAAAAAAAAAAAACTGTTTTGTTTGCAGGAAAAACTTGACAAATAGGTCTAGGTTGATTGAAACAACAACAACAAAACACATTTAAACATTCAAAACCTTTTTTTTTTTTATTAAGGTTGTTAAAATTATTGGGAAAAATTGTATTTATCTTTGTGAATATACATTTTACGTTACGAAAGATAATATTTTAAGAAATAATGACTTCAACATATTTTTGTTTATGTTGATTCATAAGCAGAAGTCTGCACACTTCACTCTTAAGTTCCAGATTTGGATTTTTACTTTTTTTTTTTCAATCATCTACTTCAAGTAAATAAATGTAAGGTAGTACAGTTGTAAATATTTGTTGTAACTTGTTTCCCCTTGTTCTGTAGGCCTACTAGTAACAAGAAAAAATAAATAAATAAACAAAATAAAAGTTCAAACTTCATCTTCATTGTTTAGTATACAAAATACTTTTGTTTAAAAATATATTGTATTTCTAAAATATTGTACGTTTTCTTATATTTTATCCTTTATTTCTGTATTTTATTTAGTTATTTCTATAAATTAAAAAGAAAAGGTCTTTTAAAAATTGTAATAAATTTATATATATATTGAGTTAGAGCATATATTTTGTTTGAGTTATTTTTTTATTGTAAAGTTTAAAAGTCTAAAAATTAAATTGGATGAACAGCAACTATTTCAAAATAAATAATAAATGAGGTGAGAAACTTTACCGATGAAAATAACAATCATTTCATCCAGTCGTCCCTTGATTTATACAGCCTGTTTTTATACTCGTAAACACGCTCTCCACAGTAGGAGTGGCGACAGGGAACTGTAGTTCTTCAGTCCACTGAGTACAATATTTCCGGAGGGACTCTTGTCACTATAAAAACTACATACCCCAGAGCACTACTACGGCGCTCATTCCGCGCCACCGTCCCAGCTTTTCACAGGGTTGCATGGCTTAATGAAGCAAAACAGATTTTTTGTGGTTTACAAAAATATGAAAACAGCTAAAGCGACTTTATAAGCAAAAGCTTCCCCTTTTGATTTGATCAAATGCAGACTAAACGACAACTACTAGTCATTTGAGGATTTAAACGTTTGTTAGCATGATACATCTAACGTTAGATGTTTATGTGTCTGTTTTGTTTTTAGCAATAACATCAAGCTAACAAACACATCTGCTCCCATAAAGGATTGACTGAAAGGTGAGAAGTAGTTCACAGATTTCTCGGTAATCTTAGTTTGACAAAAGACAGGATGCCAGTGCACTCTAGAGAAAAGAAGGAGAGCAACCATGAAGAGATGGAGGTGGATTTCGGAGAGCAAGAGGGGAGCAGTTCAGAAGATGAGGATACAGAGAGCTCTTCTGTCTCTGAAGACGGAGAAAGCTCAGGTGCGAATCACGCGTTTTATCCAACTATCATACAGTAGTAACACTATTTTGCAGGTGTATTATTATTGAGGACTGTTTGACAGTGCCTGCAAGTCAGTTAACAGTCCACTTCACATACTGTGCCTGATTCAGTTACTTCTTATTTTCTTCAAATAAAGAAAGAAACTTCTGTTTAATTTCAGAAATGGACGACGAGGACTGTGAAAGGAGAAGGATGGAATGCATTGACGAAATGACAAATCTAGAAAAACAATTCACCGACCTCAAAGACCAGTATGTGCAACCTTCTTGTATTTTAATTGCATAAGTGCAATTTACATGTGCATTTTCCACATCAGTCATCAAGTTTCTTTGCTTTTATTAGGTTATATAAAGAGAGACTAAGTCAAGTTGATGCCAAACTCCAGGAAGTGATGTCAGGAAAGGCCCCCGAGTACCTGGAACCTCTTGCAACTCTTCAGGAGAATATGCAAGTTAGAACTAAAGTCGCAGGTCAGTCTGATGTCTGAACCAAATATGGGATTATTGATCTTTGAAAAAGTGCATTTTAGTTTTTTTTTTTTTTTTTTTTTTTTTAATTATTATTATTATAAGGTAATGCATGCATTACCTCATTGATTAAATAATACATTTATGTATAGGTATCTACAGAGAGTTGTGCTTGGAATCGGTGAAGAATAAATACGATTGTGAAACCCAAGCAGCACTCCAGCACTGGGAGGTGAGATTTACACATGTAATCCACTATTACCTAAACAAGGGTGTATGTTTGAAATGTCCCGCCGAGTCATAACATATGACGTATATCCGAGTGAAGCCTCTTTAACAAGAATAAATTTGGGCGGGACTTGATTTTGTTCATGGGGAATTGATTGGATGGTTGTGGTTTGCTATTGGTTGATCTCATGTGAGTGACAGGTTGCCCCACCCTCTCGCCAATAAACACATCAGAGAGAGGTCGTCGCTGCGAGTGAGAGGGGAAAAGTTGTTTTGATTAAGTTCCTTTTTTTGATTAAAGATTATGAGGGCACATACATTTTCAAAGAAGAGTGATGTGCATGGTTAAATCAATTGTGGTAAATATAGCGATATTCCAAAAAAAAAATAAAAGTCCGTTTTGATTTCATTGTGACTAAATGTAACTAATTTGGTTCATTTCATTTCTTCTAGAGTGAGAAACTCTTATTATTTGATACGGTTCAGAGTGAACTGGAGGAGAAGATTAGACGTTTGGAGGAAGACCGTCATAGTATAGATATTACCTCAGGTACTGGAAGTGTTAATATGGTCACAAATCATTTTTGTGCATTTGTGTTATTTATGCTAATCTTCGTCATATATCCTCTACAGAGCTCTGGAATGATGAGTTACAATCAAGAAAAAACAAGAAGAAAGATCCCTTCAGTCCAGACAAAAAGAAGAAGCCTGTCGTTGTGTCAGATATCCTTTATTACAAGCTGCTGAATATAACTACAATCTGTCTGTCTAGAATTTGCTTGAATAACAGTGTGACTTGTGAGTTTCTTAACATGTTCACGCCCATATATAGTTTACATGTTGCAAGACCTGGATATTCTAGAGGACTGGACTGCTATTAGAAAGGTTAGACTATCAAAAACCTTCTTTTTTGTGAAGAGATTTGTATTTTGTATTGTATTGTAAGTGATGTATCATGTTACTATCTTGTAGGCTATGGCAACATTAGGACCTCACAGAGTAAAGTCTGATGGTAAGATAATATTTAGTATTAGTATATTTAATATTCATAACTATAGTGAAATATATATATATATATGTACACACACACACACACACATACATATATGTTTGTGTGAATGTGTATATTGTTAGTTTTTGTATAGCTGGAATACACTACTGTTCAAAATTTTTCGGTTTGGTAAGATTTTTTAAAATCAAAAATACAGTAATACTGTGAAATACTATTACAATTTAAAATAACTGTTTTCTATTTGAATATATTTTAAAATGTCGTTTATTCCTGTGATGTAAAACTGAATTTTCAGCATCATTACTCCAGTCTTCAGTGTCACATGATCCTTCAGAAATCATTCAATAATATCCTGATTTGCTGATCAGGAAACATTTCTTGTTATTATCAATGTTGCTGCTTAATATGTTTGTGGAAACAGGATCCAGGATTCTTTGATTGATCAATTTAACGTGTCCTTGCTGAATAAAAGTATTAATTTCTTCTTTTTTTTTTTTTTTTAATTTACTCACCCCAAAGATTTGAAGAGTAGTGAATATAATTATGCATCACATTTTGAGTGATTTAAATGCTTCATATCTTTAACACCTAGTCCACCTCCTGTAATGGTTATGGGTTTGGCAGAAATGTCACAGATTTAATCTAAATAAGGGAAACTGAAAATTGGTCTAGAATGTTCCTTTTATTATAGTGACCTTGAACAATGTTCTTAGTCTCTTTTGCTCTGGGTAACTTCCTGGAGTTGTGGTGTATAATGATTTCATTAAATGGGAACTTTTTAACAAATGCCAGTTAAATATAGACACAGCATGTATGTATGGTTAGTGTAGTTGTTTAGGTTTGGACTACAAACCAAACAACTATGCTTTATTGTCATCTTTTTAAGTAGATTTTTGTTATATTATTAACTTTGCATAATTTGTTCTAGTCTCTTCAAAGAGTGAGAAACACCAGCACAATGCCCGCTCGGAGGAAGGACGCTTGTTTTACGATGGGGAATGGTACAGCCGTGGCCAAGCCATATGTATTGACAAAAAGACGAGTATCCTACGAGGTGAGGGTTCCTTACCCAGACGCACTGAATTGTCAAGCTCATATTGATTATTCTGCAGCACTTTTGTCAGTTATTTTTCTCCTCTGTCTTTTCTTTCAAACAGTGCTATAATAACTACAATCAATCATGATGAAGTCTGGTTTAAACGAGTCGATGGGAGCAAATCAAAACTCTACATCTCACAGCTTCAGAAAGGCAAATACACCATAAAACATGCCTGATCTACCTGAGATCTGATCAGATGTTTGAAATGTTTAACAGTGCCATTTTATGTACAGTATATCCTGATTTAAAAACCCTTTTTGATGTTTAAAAACGAATACGTCGTTGTGTATTGTCTGTCGTTTGAAATATGGGGAAAGCTTATGTTATTTTATTGTATATTCAAAGCAACGCCATTTGTAAGATTATGCCGGACAAGGTCAACAGTGTAATTTAATTACAGGCAAAGTTACTCCCTTTGACAACTGGGCTCATTTTTCCATTTAAATTCGCTCAATTAAAGGCGTTTGAACCCAGTTCAACGTGAAGTAATTTGTAATGCCGTGTTTAGCTACCAAATGGCTTCCTACTTTTTTACATTTCTGCCTCATCACTGTGTTTGGATACAAATGACATTACACAATTTGTATTTGCCATCCTTGGCTTTTCAGTGTAATGAAACGCTCTTGTTTGTGCAACATCTCACATGAAATACAGATATTATGAAGTATTTTTAGGAGTGAATAAACAAGACGTTATCACAGCTTCTCAGAATCTCAGGCCTTTAAACAGCTGTTTACTGTCCATTGTGATCTAAGAAGATGTGATCTGATGCTGCTCTATTTACAGTCTAAACAAGCCATGAACACTTTGTGAATACTTTACATAATTCATTGTAATGTGCGTTTCAGTTCTGGTCATTGGTTTAGTGTTTTTGCATGTGGGGTTATATCGCCACCCTTTGGTTTTTGTTCTTTATTCTCTTGTTTTTCATTTCTTGTTTTAACCATATTTTTGAAAATTCTGTGTTAAATGTATTTTTTCAGTTTCTTATGAATGTACAGTGATCATGCTTTTAAATACATCATTTCAATATCATAGAACTTTATTGTCCTTAATGCAGTACAAACTTCAGTAGTCTAATTAGAACAGTAATATCATGGGTTCAAAAAAGAAACAAGGGCGAGTAATTCTGTAATGGACAGTGGAGTCGTAGTATTGTCCTTTACTCAAGTTTGTCAGGGCATTAATTCAGAACAACGTGTAGAAGAGAAAACGTAAGACTTCAATAATATCTTGCTTTATATACAGTAGAGGCCAAAAGTGATCTCCAGAGGGGATATTTGTTTTTAATGACCCTACAACTTTGATTGAACCATCACAATATGAGGGAAATATGAAGGAAAAACACTGGTTATGATATTTATCTGACAAAATTATTTGGCAAAAAAGGCAAACTACAGCTACAAGTTTTATTTTACTATGCAAAAAGAAAAAAAAGCATAAGAAAAACGAAAAGCTTACATTGACTACAACATAATCAGTGATTGATATTTTGTTGGTTCTCTCTTGTTTTTGTTGATTACGTCCTCACAATTTGGCATGTTTCATTACGTTATCGCATATAGAACAATTGACTCCTGAGCACAACTACGCAATATGCTTACAAAATTTATATATATAATAAATATATTTGAATAAAGTGTGAAGATAAAAATTAAATCAGTGCAGAAAGTCTTTAATTCATAAAGCCATTCAAAGATGCAAATGTAAAATGGTCTTGGAAAAATGGAAAAAAAATTAAGTTTATGCATAATAACAAGAACAAATATCTGTTAGTGAGTTATGAACCCTTTAAGTTGATTTTTCTGAGCCCATTGGCAGATTTGTTCCTGATTTAATCATAAAGATTTAATGTATTATGACATTTTGCATCTCAAGTAAATGTATTTTGATTTAAAAATCATTAGATAATTCCCTTGGAAACCAAGACAAAAAAAAGTACTGAGGAAGAACATCACTTTTATGCAGTGTGATCAGAATGTACACTAAATTATTTCCATTTTCTAGAGGTTGGAAGCAGAGCAAATCAAGCTTCTTATCAACGACGATTTTTAAGTGTTGCTAAAACAACTGCATTTCTCCCAAGACATTTACATTTAAAGACCATACTGACGCACCGGGTTCCCTTCAATAGATTCTTTACATTTTCTGTAAAAAGGTCTTAAATTTACCCTCATAAAACCTGCTGAAACCCGCTGTCAATTTTCCTAGGCCAGACATCACTTTTGGCCATTAATGTCCGAGCATTAGTTTAAATTGAAAAAAGCCCTTTATTCCCTTCGACAGCTGTCTGCTTTTTAAATGGACCAATGGAGTAACATTATTAGTCTCAGAGCAAATAATTTGAATTAATGTCCTGAGCTGTATTCAAGTATTTACATGCACTATATACAAAAACTGCAAGTGTGTGTGTCAGTAATCACAAGTATAAATACTGTACAGGTAGATAGATGTACTTTATTAATCCTGAGGGGGACATTCAGGTGTAATTTGCTTGACAATTGCATGTCATTTTAATACAATGTGAGCTTTGTTTTGAGGTTAAATGCTGTGGAGTAAAAATAATTTAGGTGACAGTACATTGAGAAGAAATTAAAGTAAAAGCCACCCATGGCTTTTTGTTACAATTCTGATTGCGAAATGACATCTTTAGATGTTTGTAATTAAAACATTTCCATTAATGTGCATATATTCAGAAACACTTTGTTAAACAGAGGACCACAGTTGACATTCAAGAGTGTAGTTATAGATGAACATGTAGACGCGAATAGAATTTAGATTTCATGAAAATACATAATCCTTCACTACAATGCTTTTCGTGTTATGCTCTTTTCAGAAAAGAAAACATGCAGCATGTATATATGTGTAAAAGCAAATTCAAACTGAACATCGTGTTATCTTAACACAAATATAAATATCCACTGGCATTCATTTCTTTGACAATCAACATTAAGACTCATCTGCAGCCTTTGATGTCAGAAAAAAATGGCTACTTCATAAATATCACAGTAAATATTCTTTAACGGAAGTTTCGAGATCACAGTTCAATCGAAAATACTGTTACACAACAGATTATATCATAAAGCTCAATCAATGTGTTTAATCAAATAATGACAAAAAATATCAGATCAATCAAAGTCAAATATTAGTGATAGAAAAGTCTATTTAATTGTCACAAAATTGTTCAATTGAAATACTTTCTAACTCCAAAGCATTAGAATAAATGGATAGGCAATAGCATACAATGCAAAAGGGTACGAGACGTACAATATGTTAGTTAAAATAAACGTGGCATTGGTGCCCTCAAACATACAATAAACCATCTCCAGTGTAAATGTCCTCATAAAGCAGTCAGCATTATGTTTCCGTTTATAAAATCTTTGCAAAAGAAAGAGTGATGCACGGTTCATAGAGATGTGCTCTCTGTACTGTAACGGTGATGAGCAGTAGGCCGTCGCTGTGAAGCAGTCCTGACCTTTTTTTCCATTGCCGTCTTTCCATTTACATGTGCGGTCAAAGCAGAAACCTCTCCACGCTAAGCCCAGCGCAGGTGCAGGAAGCCTCTGACTGATCACGCAAATTTCTTCTTGGTTGCAGTGAAACGTTCCATGTACTGAGAAAAGCAAAAATAAAAGCAAGACTATGTAAGAAAAGTGGCTTTCTTAATCTAGAAATCACATGCTTATATTGTCTTAAAGGTGCAGTATATGATTTCTGAGAAACACTGCTGAAAGCGGATCGGACTGAGCGCAACAACACACTTGTAGCCAATCTTGTAGGGTGGAGAGATGAGTAAGCAAGAGGGAGGTTTGAAGAAAGACTGAAGAAAGAGAGACATCTGAGACAGGCGATTCCACGATTTCAATATTATGGGGATATACGATCTGTTTTGGGTGAACCAATCACGAGTGGACTAGAGGTTTAAACTGGGTCCAAAATGCTTTGAGGTTTAATCACTCAAACTACATTCTGAGGTAATCGACAGCACACATAACTGCATCGCAAACGTAGTGTAAAACTAATTTGTCTGGAAAATTGCTGAAAATTATGCATTAAATTGCTCTTAAATTAATACTTATTTTAGGAGGAAATTATATTTGAGGGTTTTTATTTCTTTTTTTTAATTCCAGGTACCTTAGAGGCAAGTTGTACTATGTCAGGAGTGAATTTAAATGCACTGAATGGTTCAATTCAGAGCAAGAATTCTTCTTGGACTTTCCTATTACTCCTTGCTGGAATGATGGGTTAGATTGTGTGGGATTTGACTGTGTTTCAAAAATAAATACTTAGACCAGTTTTGTTTTACATTCAAACTTAAACTGTGGTATTTTCCATCTTGGAAAAACATGACATTTTAGAGGATGAGACTCACAAAACAGTTAACATTGGACCTGGAACATAACAAAAAGATTTTTTTCCCATTGTGCCTTCTTATAAAAGACTTACAGTTTGATGCTGTAAAAATGCAAGTTCCAAAATGGGGTTTACGCAGCAATGCCAAAGAAGAACCATTTTTGTTAAATACTTTAATAATCTAAAGAACCCTTAACACTTAACAGAGAACCTTTTGTGGAATGGAAAGATTCCATGGAAGCTAAAGATTCTTCATGAAAGCAGAGATGCCACTAAAGAATGTTTATTTTTAAGTTTATTGTTAAGAGTAGCCTAAACTGACACAAACTTACTTTATCATATCCTTCTAGGTCACGCATTTTTTTCACTTCAAACAGGTTGCCCTCCACAGACAGCAGGGACACCTGGGACTCTGTGAGGATGGAGATCGGGATAGAGGAGAGCTCCAGACAGTTCTCCTCCAGCCGTAAGACCTTCAATCTGGGAGCACGAGACACCTCTGGAGCCAGGGTTGAAATCTGAAACAGAACAAACGCAGCACAAAAAGTCACCCCGACGCCCCTATATCACGACATTTCCTGAACGCAATGAACCAAAAACTCACCTGGTTCTGATTGAGGTTGATTTCAATGGCTTGCAGTTCGGCCACCTCTGCAGGAACCACATGGATCTGATTCTTGGACAGGTCCAGAACATCGAGTTGACGAAGGCTGCTGAGTCCAGTTGGAAACTCTTTGAAGTGATTCCCAGACAGGCTCAGGGTGCGTAAGGACTTCAGCTGACCCATCGACGCAGGAAGTTGTTTTAGCTGGTTCCCATTTAATATAAGAGTCTCCAGCTTCTTGAGTTTCCCGATATCATTTGGCAGACTGGCTGTATACAATGAAGTTCACACATTAATGGAGTGCTTAAGGGTTTATATAATAGAAAACAGGCTTGCAATAATGAGTTTAATCTAAGTTTTATCTAGTTTTATTTAGATACAGGGTCTAAAATTAACACTCGCCAAGCGCAAACGCGAGAAAAAAAAATGAAATGGTGCCAATCACCAGTTGGCTGGTAACATTTTTATGAATGCTAACAATACAATGTTGTGAGAACGTAAACAAACGTATACGACACTCCGGGAAGAGTTGATGGTCACAAAAGTTTAAGCCTTGCCAACTCACATATTCAAGTGCAAGATAATGTTAATCAAAGTAAATTAAGTCTGCACAATTTGGCATGTTTCATTGCGATATTACAGATAAAAAAACTGATTTCAAGCACAACTATGCAATTTGCTTACAAAATCATTAACAAAGTTTGAATACATTTTGAAAGTGTTGTCAAAACCACCGACTTCAATACAAAGTCGGTACTGAAATTTTGGCATTTTGAGCACTGTTGAGCGGATTCGTAAACACCTCTGATTGGCCTTTGTGCTCCCGTGTGTATCTGTGAGCACTCGGTGAAGAGCGCCCTTGATGTCTGTTTACAACATGTTTTTGAAGCGTTGATCACTGTAGCACACATATATGTTGAGCACATGAACACAATGGCCAATCAGAGTGGTTCACTCAAAGCGTCACATTTTTCAAATTTCAGTACCGACTTGGTATCAAAGTCGGTACTTTTGACAACACTATGAACAATATATAAATAAAGGGTGAAGGTGTTGATTTCTTTGGGCAAGACATCACTTTTGGTCACAATTGTACATGCATATTAAGAATTTGCAATACAATTTAATTGAATTTATTAAGAAAAAAGTTTACAGACATATTAGGTATCAATTACAAAAAATGGGCCATTTAAAAATTTAAAAACCACTATCAAGCCTATTCAATATTCATCAGTTTGGCAGGTGAATACTCATTTCACATTCGCCAATGACAACAAATGTAATTTATATACAGAAGAGGTTAATTCGAATGGTCAAAAGAGTGAAAATGACTTCTATAAAACTGTTTTCATTGCAAATAACTTGAATAACATTACAGAAAAATAAAAGAACAAAATGTTCAATCAACACTTACTCAGTTTATTGCTGCTTATGGTAAGACTCTTGAGATGCTGGAAGCCTCCTATGAATTCTGGAAGCACCTCGATTTTGTTGTTGGACAGATCAACTGTCCGCAGGTTTGCGGTGAGTTTCTGCAGATCTTCGGGGAACTGTATAAGCAAAGACACACGAGCTGTCAATAATCCACGAGGACGTGGCTGCTGCTAAGTGCATCGAGTGGGGAATATGATTACGACAAGCCTATTAGTACCTCTGTCAAACTCTTTCCGGTCAGCTGAAAGACTCCAGTCTTCTGAGATGTTTCCAAATGAGCTTTGAGTGCACTGTTCCCCATTTACAGGATCTGGATGATGCAGATGCTGTTGAATTTATGTATTTTTCAGGAAATCCACTGGAAGGCTAAAATAAAGCAATAAAAGCATTTGCACGTTATTTTCTTTATGAAGTCCAGTTACCCCCTTAAATGAACCATACGGTTCATGCACAATAAGCATAATTTAACCATTACCATCAATACAATTATGGTTTCAATAAAATACGAAAGAAAGTGTTATGAAAAATAACAGCCTGAACACACTTTCAACCTTTAATACAAATGTCAGAAGTTTGTGTTACTGTATTGTATGACTATTAGATTTATTAACCGACTTTTTCATGAACTAAATATGTAGTAAGAACATACGTCAGTATTTCAGCTAAAATCTCAATGTTGTAGAAGTTGTTACCATAGTAAAAACATGGTGAATATTGAATCCAGATGACATTTGCGTTAAACAAACACAAGGCACACTGAACAAAATATTATCTTTTAGTACTTTAGCGCAAAGTAATTAACAACGAGCTGTCAAAAATGTAAACAAACACGACTGAAAACCGCAGTTGACAGCTGTAAAACATTCGGCTTGACACTGTACATTATTTCAGAGAAACACTTGCCTTTAGCCAGTTAGCTCGACCGGCTATCTGTAAATCCACAGTTTGACAATGTGTGCAGCAGGAAAAGTTCACAGAATCCCGTTGGCTAGAGCTAAAGAACCTTCAATAAGCGCTTAAAAATGTGTAAAAAATAAATAAATTATAAAGTAATGGTAGATAGTGATCTAAGGCGGTGATAAAATGGTCATGTAGGGAACTTTGTCCATTCCCAGATTGATGTTTGTTTATGTAGATCCACACAGTTTAAGGCTGCTGCGTGTAATTACACCTTCCGCCCGCTGGCCGGCGGTAATAGACAATTTATCTTCCGTTTCATATTCTCTATATCGCCACTTAGTGGCTTGGCTGTGAAACGACCTCAAACATTTTTAGTCACCGATGTTGATATCTAAACTTAATGTAAGTGCTGGGCAGAGCGAGGCTTCATGAAACACTGAAACAGTTGAAGCAAATGTGCCGCATTGTGTCGAGGCTTCGAAACTATACCGACACCCGTCTCCACGGTGACACCTAGTGGTCAATTGCACATATTATCTGAAACAATTCTGAAAACAAACCGTTTAAAAAAACAAAAATGTTGTGTTTTTGTTAATGTGGTGCGTTTTTAACATCCTCACTATATAACTATAATATATAATAATAATAATTAGGTTATTTTGCTCATGAAAAATGAAAATTAATAATTAAAAATGACTAAAAACAAATCAATCAATGGTCTCTCGTCAAGCACGCCTCCTGTCGAAGCGCGCAGAAGCTTCGTTTAGCCACAGTCACGTGACATGTGTGTTTTCAATCACAGTTCGGAGCAGTGTTTCGGGATCTCGACACTGTCGAAACGTTAGTTTCGCGTCTGCCAGCTGTACTTAATATCACAACCTATATTTATAAATGTATATATTATCACCCGTTATACACGTCTAATAGCAGCACGCATAATAAATAGTTATAGCCCAACAAACACATTTACGTTGTGGCAACGTTCCATTTTTACTGTGGCAACGTTCCATTTTTACTATGGCAACGTTGACTGTCCACGTGCTCGCAACATTGTAGCAACGTTGAATTGTAAGACACTAAAGGGCTGCAGAAACGTTGTTGCGCAACATTCAGCAACTGCAAGACGACGTTTTCGACCACATTTATTTTTATACCAGATTATAAATATTATATTACCTTTTCTGCGTCTTATTTTTTTTATGTATTTATTTTTTTGTGGTCAATCTCTTAATAATCATACACATCATGAACATGTAACACTTTTTTAAATAATGTTAATCATTAATTGTTATTTTTCATGTAAAACCAGCTATGAAACTTTAAAGAGGAAAAATGCCATGCAAGTTCATATAATCCAACTTTATTAAAACATTGCATGCATATAATTACACTACCAAAACATACATTTGAAGGGGAAAAAAAAAAAACGTTAATATAGAGTATATTAATTATATTAAGCTCAAATATAATAGACTTACTTAACTTAGCATTAACTTACACCAAACCCGATCGCAAACGACTCGGTATGTGAATGATCAGCTATTCTGTCCACTCAGTTTATTAACAGAACAAATAAATCTCACATTAGACATGAAAATTGTAGGTTTTGTTTGGATATTTACATATCTTATTTATCCAAAAGAGAAAGAGAAATCATAAGCAATACTCACGTATCCTGGCTTGAAGAAGAATAAACGGCCCAACGGTCTGTTCAAATTTAAAATGCGCTTCGGAACAGTGACGAGTATGTTGTACAATGGTTGTCCAGACAGCCTAAGCACAACCTTCAGCGATGGTCCTGAACCGTGGTTGAATGGCAACATGGTGACAGCACAGTAACAACCTTAACAACACAATATGGAACCAACAACCTTTTAGCCATGTTGTTACAACGTGGCTAAAAGGTTGGCTACGTTGAAGCAACGTTCTGTGTTTGTTGGGAGTCTCCCTTATAAATGCAGGGCTCTCAAGTCATTCACCATGAAACACACGCATTTCAACCAGTTCACTCACCTTAGTATTTCTAGAAGTAAGGGATAACTTGCCCCGCTATATACAATAAATGGACGAGGCATGCCCTGTGACCCCGATATCTCGATAAGAATTGTGTGGGGCCTGCTAATATTTGAGTGACTCTTCCCCTAACAAATGTAATTTCACTCCAAACTGAAAACTGTAGCTTATTGATTCTACTCTAATAACAGTTATGGAATTTCAATTCATTACACTATTCATAAATAAGATAGCAGGGTTGCAAATTTAGACTCGATTAAGCTGTCTCACTAGCTACTGTGTTTGCTAGGTTTATTTTATGTTAGATAAAAATATCTAATAGGTCTCACAAGGGGAAAAAACAAAAAGTGCACTCAGAATCGCTCTGATTTTTTGTTCTTTTTGCATATCAACAGTGACGAGATGATTTGTTGTAGTAACAATAACTGTCTATGCCAGACACTACTTGTTACCATGGTGAATGTTTGTAAGGGCTGTGCAGTGTTGGTGTCAGAGACCACATCCATGTCCTGTCATTTAGGCTACAAAACATGCAAATGTTGCTATTTAATGTCCTTATTATATAATGACTAGCTTTTCTCTTCTAGAAATTCATCAGTAGCTACATTCTCAGAAAAAAGAAAGAAATTAGCCAAATTGTACCTTTACAGGTAGAACAGCTTGTCCATAGGGCGTCACCTTACATTATATGTTATTTAGGCTACCTCTGATCGATTCATGGTAGTACCTGAAAGTTGAAATAAAGCAGTCTAACCATTGTTTAGTAGTAAATGAATTTCCACTCTAATCAAAAATTTAATGAACACAGTAAATACCATTTAAAAGAAAATGACTGCAAGATGGAGCTGTCTTTGCTGAAAAAGGCTATAGCAAAACAACTTTTTATTTCTTCATTTATTGTGTTTTTATGTTATTTTTCATTAGAGTGGGAATCCATTTACTAACGTTAACTTGACTGACTGCTTCATTTCCACTTTAAAAAAGGGTTAGTTCCACCAAAAATAAAAATGTTGTCATTACTTGCTCACCCTCAAGTTGTTCCAAACCTGAATGAGTTTCTTTCTTCTGCTGAACACAAAAGAAAAAAGGAAAAAATATATATATAACGCTGCTGGTCATATAATTAGAATATCATCAAAAGGTTGATTTATTTCACTAATTCCATTCAAAAAGTGAAACTTGTATATTATATTCAATCATTACACACAGACTGATATATATCAATTGTATTTTCAATTTTTTTTTTTAATTTTGATGATTATAACTGACAACTAAGTCAGTTGGACCCGTCAACTGTCTGGTTACCAACATTCTTTAAAATATCTTCTTTTGTGTTCAGCAGAAGAAAGAAACTCATACAGGTTTGGATTGACATGAGGGTGAGTAAATGATGACAGAATTTTCAGTTTTGGGATCTTTAAAGGGTTAGTTCACCCAAAGTCGTTATTTTTGTTTTGTTTTTGTGTCAAAGTATTCTCGTCACTTCATAAACATTAAGGTTGAACCACTGCAGTCAAGTGGACTGTTTTACAGATGTCTTTAGCACCTTTCTGGACCTTGAAAGTGGAGGTTATATATGGACGAGTCATTTACCTCTCGGATTTCATCAAAAATATCTTAATTTGTGTTCCGAAGATGAATGAAGGTCTTTCGGGTGTAGAATGACACTTTTCCCCCTGACAACACTGTTGTATTACAGTCTGTGTATAATTTGCAATTACTATATTTGATGAAAGTAGAGTACAGTGGAGGCCTGATGTTTATGATTCATAAGTTTAATTGTTGATTGGTTCAATACGTACAACAACTGTCAGCATGTTGAAATATTTTATTAATACTCATTAAAAAGATTTTTACATAAATAATGTCATATAAGTATTAAATTAATGTGTAAATATTTAAAACAAACAAACAAAAAAACTCTATTTTGCCATTTTGTATGAAATAAATTAAATCTGTTCAAATGCGCGAGTCTCAGCTTCATTGGAACAAATAAATAAGTTCATTCTAACATGGAAACATGCAAGTCATTTTAGGATGTTTTGGCCCATACACATGTACAGCCCACTACGACTTTCTCAAAAGTTGTCCTGAAGCACTTCTTGTCCTTTGAGTCCTTTTCAGAACCAGGATTTCCTGATATATGGGTAGAGAGTTCAATCTCTCATCCACACCGGTAGGAAGCGTGCAATATTCTGAATTGCATTGGGCTTCAAAGATGACCTGTGGTATTCTGTCTTGTGAAATTTTTGGTCTAAAAACAGAGAAAACAAGGTGGTTATTTCCCTGAGATAAAACCAAACCAAGACCTACTTCACTCGGCATTGCCTGCTATACCTTAAAACGATTTCATTTTATATAGCATAGATGCTATGAGAATTAGCTAAATGTTAACCTCCAAAACAAACGACTTATGCTGATTTTAGCTGATTTCTCGACAGTGTAAATGGAGATCTACGTCATTCTATTACTCTAAAACTTAGTCCCTTTCGATTTACTCATGAATTTGGTCGCTTTGCAACTCACATCCAGGTCCATGCAGATAGTGAGCGGGTGTGGAGGTTGCCATTTCCCTCCATGACCTCGGAAGGAGCGACATAGAAGTCATCGGAAATCATCAAACCGGTGTCACATATTTGTTTCTCTGTTTGTTTAGCAAACGTGAAGCTCGCCAGTGCACAGAGTAAAACCTGAGAGAAAGATTGTTATCTGTTATAATTCATCAACAAAAACGATTCAGAAAAGGCTCAGACCGTTTCTGCTCTTAGGCCTCTTTTTGACACAGCATATCACATTTAACTTAATCTGAAAAGATTTAAGATGAATCAAACAATGTAATCAAACCAATTGTGTTAGCATTAGGCTAGCTAATAGAGTTACGCTAAATATCTATGCTTTTTTCGGTGGTCTCACCATGCATTTAGCGTTGAGGAAGCCCGAAAACATCTTTAATGTCCTCTTCTTATTCTCTTCCACAGTGCAAATGTTTCTAGTTCAACACATCTATTTATGCAATGCTTTATCGTGATTGCATAGATAATATGGCCTACCTCTGACCTGGATTCGTTCATCAGATCAATTGATAGGTGAGGGGTGCTTTGTTCAGACCTACATTTTGCCACTCATTGCCAGTAATCTGACCTACGGACTAAAGATCAGTCTATGTTGGCAAGGTTGCAGATCCATTTCACTGAATTTTGATTGGAAAATGATGAATCATAAATATCAGTCTTTTGGGGTGAGTTATCAAGATTTTTGATTCTGTTCTTTTTAGTCATGTTTCGGAAACTCTGTTTGGTTGTATCTGGTCTAAGTTTCACGCGTGGAGAATTATTGGGCAACTTTTATTGAACACCTTGCGGAGTTCATGGAAAAAATGTTTTCCTTGTTATTGCCTCCATTTATACCAGTTCAATACTCTTGAATGTAGAATGAATGTTTTCCTTCAGTTTTTCATTCATAATGGCACTAAAACAAAAGATTCTATATAGAACCTTAAAAGGTTCTGTCAGGTGCTCACAGAACCTTCATGGGTTCCCATCATGGGATAATTTTATGGATTTTGTTTTGTTTTAAGTCATTTTTAATTTTAATTAAATCTAATAAATTCAAGAGCCTGTAAACATGCTTTATCACTAGAGTTCAATCATTTAAGACATTTCTTCTAATACATAGAACTTTTTTTGACACAAAGCATTCCTCAAAGTCAAGAAGCCTAGAGTTCTAAAAAAATATATATATATATATAATGAGTGCTTAATGTGTTGTATAATTTAATGAAAAAATCATTGTTATGAAGGCTTTCTATAACCATCTTACTGTGCCAAATGGATGAATGACAATTTTTCTTGTTGTATGAATGTATGAATGTTTCTGTCAAATAAACCACTACCAGAATTTCAATTTTGTAACAAAAGAAAAAAATGAAATAAATATGCATTTCCTGCTTTCTAATGTATTGTCTTCTAAGACCACCTTCATGAACCAACTGTGCTAGAGAGACCTTATTGGTTGACATCTATGTTTTACTGACAAGTCAATGCTATGGTTTACGCTCTCTACAAAATGAAACCTTTTTTATGGATGAAAAAAGAATCGTAGGCTGTAAATTGAATGTTACGTCATTGTAAATCATTACTTTTACTCACTTTACATGACTCTCGTTTGAGCTAGAGATCTATGCATGAATGAATGTGCCAGTCTGTATATTCTTTGTAACTTAAACAAACATTTGTAAATGTATGAATAAGCCGGAAACAATGGAGCAGTGCATTCTTTGTCAATTGCATGTCAATAATGAAAGTTGATTATCTATATTGATGGGTCATCATTAAGCCATTTGCCATCTCAAGAGTCTTACGGGAAATTCCGTCGTGCCGAAAGTGTTTGAGCAAATTGTTACATCACAGACATACTAACAGAGATGCTGCGGTGGCTGGTATACTGATGTATGGGAGATTATCCCAGCATCAAAGTGAGAAGTGTTCTTGATAGATTGCTTTCACTGATACAGTGTCTTTGTGTGGTGAGAGAAACAGCATATACAGTGCAAACTATACGGCCTATTTCCACCACCCACATAACCATTTACATTTGATTGCAAACACAGCTCCTTTTTTGGGCAGTATTCTGAATTCAGTTTATTCTTTCTTCTTCTTTTATTATCAATTATTTTATTATAAGTTTATTTGGACAAGTATGTTTTAAAGCCAACGTTTATGTTCTTTGATTTTTTTTTTTTTTTTTAGGATAATTGAACAACCAATCAAAATCGAACAACAATATAAACGGAAAATTTTGCAAAGTTTCCAACTATAGTCAGTAAGTGTTGTTCATTAATGGGCAGTTTGATCATGGGTGGCCTGTGTCTAAACCCAGAGCTATGCCGCAGTTATGCCGCCTTGTTTGATGTGGCGGCTTCCAGTGCGGGAATCCTCTCTTTGTAGGTTTTTTTTTTTTGAGTTACTTTCAAACTGACTGATGACATACCATTCACACAGTGAACGGAAGCTACTCAGCAAATCACTGACCTCATTTTGCCATTCTGTTTTGATGAAAGGAAAATATAGCATCCTGTAATGAAGATCTTTTATGACAATATCAGTTGGCCCAGGATTGTGTAATTTTACGCAATTATTTGATTTCCACTTTCTGAGTGGACAAAATAAAACCATGAGCATAACCACCATGATGACAAAAGAGAATATAACAGATTACTCATGAAAAAAGGCCTATAATCTGATTATGCAATTTAGTTGAACTTAATCATTGTTCAAGTCAAAGAAATGCGAAACTTTAAGTGCACCCACATTTAAGTGTAATAATGACCCTTTTTGTGCTCAATCATATGTCAGGTGTTTGAAATGTGAGTGTATGTTAAAAATCAGAAAGAAAAAAAACTGCCAGTGTGGTTTTAACTTGTTTTGAACATAAACTCACTTAATTTTGACAAATCTTTTAGTAAACAAGACTCAATATCTAAAGTAATTTTGCTTCTCAAGGAAATGTATCTTAATTTAAAAGGGATAGTTCAACCAAAAATGAAAATTCTGTCATCATTTACTCACACTGAAGTCATTCCAAATTTGAACGTTTTTTCTTCTGCTGAGCACAAAAGAAGATATTTTGAAGAATATGGGTAACCAAACAGTTGAGTCATTTACTTCCATGTGGAAAAAAAATACTATGGAAGTCAAATATCTTCTTTGTTCAGCAGAAGAAAGAGGTTAAAGTTGAACTTCATTTTGATCGTCTTCTTTAGACATTCTGTTGCACCTACATGTCAAATAACTAGTAGATGGATAGTGTTAGGGTTGGTAAAATAAGTTGACATGTACTTGCAAAGTCATTTATACAGTCTCATATTGAAGTGAGCACACCCCTCACATTTTTGTAATGCAATGTAAAGTAGTGAGTGTACAGCTTGTATAACATTGTAAATTTGCTGTCCCCTCAAAATAACTCAATATGCAGCCATTAATGTCTAAACTGCTGGACACAAAAGTGAAAATGTCCAAATTGGGCCCAAAGTGTCAATATTTTGTGTGGCCACCATTATTTTCCAGCACTGCCATAACCCTCTTGTGCATGGAGTTCACTAGAGCTTCACAGGTTGCCACTGGAGTCCTCTTCCACACCTCCATGACGATATCACGGAGCTGGTGGATGTTAGAGATCTTGCGCTCCTCCACCTTCCGCTTGAGGATGCCCCACCAACGCTCAATGGGTTTTAGGTGTGGAGACATGCTTGGCCAGTCCATCACCTTTACCCTCAGCTTCTTTAGCAAGGCAGTGGTCATCTTGGAAGTGTGTTTGGGGTCATTATCATGTTGGAATACTGTCCTTTGGCCCAGTCTGCAAAGTCTGCTTCAGTATGTCACAGTACATGTTGGCATTCATGGTTCCCTCAATGAACTGGAGCTCCCCAGTGCTGGCAGAACTCATGCATCCCCAGACCATGATACTCCCACCACCATGCTTGATGGTAGGCAAGACACACTTGTCTTTGTACTCCTCACCTGGTTGCCGCCACACACACTTGACACCATCTGAACCAAATAAGTTTAAACATTGTAGCAAAGTGTCATTTATTCAACGATGCCACATGAAAAGATATTATAAACTATTTACAAAAATAAAGTGTTAGCAGATGTTAAGCAGACATTCTACAAATACTCTAACGAGAATTAGTTACTTACAACTAGTAAGTAAGTTCGGAACAACTTGAGAGTGAGTAAATGAATTTTCATTTTGGGTGAACTATCCCTTTAAGAACTTTTATATATTTGTACTAGAAAACTAGACAATAGCACTGAGGAAATCCTTTTTTTGCAGTGTAACATTCATTATAACTAACAAAATTGCCAACTCAAAAATGTAAAAGATTATTAATAATATGAATTCTAACAGAAATTAAATAGTAATACCTTCAATTGTAAAAATCCAGATTAGGAATGTTGAAATAATCTCACAAATGATGAAACTGTGAAAATGAAGTTACCAAGATGTTGCGTGGAAACTGAGGTTAGTGATTCAGCTCTTTTGAATAGTCTCCAAATATGTGGTCTTTTGTGGGTCACTATGAAAGCCCACGTTCCTGGACGTTAAATAACTGAAATCTTTTTCATGAGTATGAAAGTAGGAGATTCCTAGACATTTTGAAACTCCAAGAAGTAGGTCAGAGGCCTGCGTCACATATCCAACGGTCCTTTAGGCTTTATGAACATACAAGTATTTTTCAAAGGGATAGTTTATCCAAAAATGAAAATTCTGTCATGTTGTTTGAAACCTGTATGACCCTTTTTGTGTGTGTGTGTGTGTGTGTGTGAAACACAACTTTTTTTTTCATACAATGAATGTCAATGGGGTCCAATATACTTTGGACCCCAGCATTCTTCAAAATATCTTCTTTTGTTTCCGCCCAGGTAAAATAAAGTCGTACAGTTTTGAAATGACAAGACTGAATTTTACTTCTCGTTTAAGTATTTTAAAATAATAAAATTATATAATGAATAAAGGCTTATAAACTACAAACAATATTCATTATCTATGCTCACAACAAGAACATTTTTGAAATGCATAGACTTAACACTGTCGTACTGTTTCGGGGGATTACGTTTATTGTATTACTGTCAATTGCATCTGCATCATTTCTGAGTCACATGAAAATGTGGCCCTGTCTTTTCCATTTCAATCCTTAGAAATTTCAGAGTAGGAGAGGGTCAGACCACAATTGCACCACATCTGACGCAGTCGTAAACCAGCACCGGTGGGAAATTGTGCATCGGCGAGATGCAAGCCTTTACACACATCGGGGCGGAAGTCTTCATGTCTACTTGACTTTCTGCAAATTGTGTCAATCCAGGTCACTGGCATTAACAAAAGCCAACGTGGGGGCTGAAATATAGTGGTCAGAATCAAATTCAGCAAGACTTTAATTCATCATACTAATTTATACCTTCCGATCTGAATAAATGTAAGACGTCTGTCAAAGAAAGTAGGTTATGTTAGTAACTTGGTTGCTAAGATGCACAAAACACAATAATATGTGGCCACAAATATATCAAGACACCTCAGCATGAATTCTGTTGCATTCGTTAACAAAATACCAAGCCAAATAACATTTGTTTGAAACAAAAAAAAAAATAAAGTCAAAAAGATTTTGGACTTGAATGAGTGGAACGTGTCCATTGTTCTGACATTTGTGATCCAAAAATCTCCTAAAATTCACCAGTTGGTGAAAAGTCATTTGGAAAAATGGCTCGGAAATGTTACGTTAGATCTGAGGAAAACTCTTGAAGCATTTATCTGGAGGTACAAATATTGTTATCTTATTTTCTATGAAAGAAAATACTCTATATATTTTTTTTTTTTTGGGGGGGGGGGGGGGTGTGAAGTCTATAAGTGCATCATATTTAAAACATGTATAGCTTTTTTTTTTGGAACATAAAATAAGCTTTTTTTTCTTCCATACATTGAATGTCATTGGGGTCCAAACGTTAGCGGAACATAACAACAGTTCTGCTATGACATCAATGACTTCATTCATCCACTAAAATTCACTTTGGGTCCAATTAGTTGCAAAAAAAAAAAGGCCTGAGAGAAGTGATTTCCAGAAGCAAATGCTTATATTGTATCATAATGAAACAAAATACTGTATGCTTTTAGATAAAATTGTGAAGTCTATAAGTGCATCATATTGTTTAAAATACAACGCATTGTGATATACTCAATACTGAAAGGGATTTTTGCTGACACATTGAATATGACGACATAAAATACCATCAAAGGCGAAAATGCATCACAGGAAGCTCCTACACCACTGCAAATGCACGAACAGGCCTCTCTATATAAACTGCACTTACCACTGCAAATGTAGAACAGCTAGATTTAGGACTGACAGAAGACATCTGAAAAGATAAGGTCAAAACCTTGAGACAAATGAATGCAACAATGTCATCAGCGTTAAACATCCAGTTCCTCATGGTGAGTATTGCTGAAATATTAGAAGATAGCCTGCTAACTATTACTGGTGATTTTTGATGCTGAAGTCACAAATTGAGTCTGAAATGACAATGTTTGTGTTTCACAGGTGGCTTGTATGATGGGGCTCATTTTGATATCATTTGGAGCTGAGGGGGCACCTTCAAAACATCCTTCGAAGAAAGGAAACGGCCAACACAGGTCATCTGATGAATCGGATCCAGCATCATCATACCGGTTGATCTTGGATTCAGAGTTCAAAGCGCCCAAGCCGATCCGTCCAATAAACAACGACTCCATCTCTCCATGGACCTACACGTAAGACCTTGTCCTATGTACCCTTAAAAATAAAGCTTCTTTATTGGAAGCTCTTCACTGAAAGCTTCTTTGGGGAACCAAAAATGGCTCTTCTTCATCATTGCTGCAACCCTCCACGTTTTGGAACTTTTATTTTTAAGAACTTCTTTGTTGTCTTTAAAATTAGAATGTGACAGTTTCAAAACGCTTTCCTAAAATTGCACATGATTCATTTTGTTTCATAGGTTTACGCATGACGAGAACCTGTACCCTTCGAGCATCGCAGAGGCGAAGTGTTCGCTGAATGGATGCTTGATCGACGACAGTGAAAATTACCTGTCCAGACCTATTTACACCCAAATCATGGTCTTGAGGAGAATCCGAGTAGAAAAGAACAACTATTCCTTTAGACTTGAGTACAAAACCATCGCAGTGGGATGCACCTGCATTCGTCCATATGTAGAACAAGTTTAAAATGAGGAATCTGACATGTTCTTCATGTACTGCTATTCTAAAACTTTAGCCTTAAGACTTAATTTATTCATTCTTATAATTTATTTTGATAATCACATACATATGTGTTCACAAATTTTTATTTATTTCCACTGTATTTCTGATTTATATATTTCAGTTTTTTTGTTTTGCTTTATTTTAATTTTAAAACAATTCTGAAGAATCAGATTCATCAAGAATCATGTTCAAACCCTCATCCTACTTGATCTGTCTAATAATCTAATTTATTAATGTCATTAAATATGTGTTTGTAAATGCAGGTTATTTATGTATTTTCACTGGATTTGTTTTTATTAAAAGAATTTGTATTAATTATTTATTTATTGATCTAAATGTGTTTTAAGGTTGCAATAAATGAGAAAAAATAAATGATTGTTCTGATGGTCTATTTTTTTTTTGGAAGCATTTAAAAAAATTCAAATTCTAAAATAAGGAAGTCACAAGGACAAAACTATACCAGCAGTCCTTTAATTCGCTCTGCCTCTAAAATATATCACAATTTCTGTACAGACTTATATAGCCAAATCAGACACCAGCTGATCATGAGGCAAGTGAACATATGTACAGCGGCAAAAGCTTGAGCAGTTTACCAAAAATAGAGCCTTAAAGACAGAACAGAAGACAAACTGACTGCATCCACATGGGCAAAGTACATGAAACCGTCCCAATGTCACTCAAATATTCATAAACACAATGTTGCCACTCACATTCACTCATTTTTGGCACTATTGGCATACAAGCTCGTCACAGAGACAAACACATCTCTGCGTTTCTCAGATTAAGGTAGTAAAGATTCCTTCACAATCTTTGCTGGTCGGCCAGTTCCGTTCATCTGACAACATGGCCATTGTACCTTACAATGATGTAATGATATCATAATCGTGTTTCAGAGTCATAATCTCATATGATCCAAGCTAATAAGCTTAGCGTGATAGTCAGTCCTTTGGTGAATGTTCTCCCATATGATCAGCGTGTGTTGTGGGAAGATCTCAAGGCACCTGGAACATAAAGTTCAGAGATATAACAATTAATATCAGGACAAAGACCACACATTCACACACCAAATGGCTTTTCACAAGTTTTATCAAGAGCATCACAACATGCAAACATTTAAATGTTGATTTCGCCCATATTTAACACACTGTACGTTGTCAGGAAGCTAACTACTTTTTTTTGTGATTCTTCTACTAAGACACATAAATACAAAGCAGAACTACAGTACTAAGTACACAACACCTCTTTGAGTACACAAACAATGTTACAAACAGCTCATTCGCAGCAGTACAGCACCAATACACCAATATCTTGGTTCCTCTGTTCATTATCTTTATCCTATCAGTACATGCTAAGCTATTATTAAGGCTGAAGGGATAGATGATGACTCATGCATTTTACACAGTTAGGCAGCAAAAAAAAAATCAACAAAGCAACTTTTTGTCATTTTCCAATTGATGCCCAATTTCACATCCACAATACACTGAGGTTTGTGCTGCAGCAAACACAAGAATGTAGTATCTTTCGCTGCAAATATCGCAAGATAGGCCTCCAGATTGTTGCCAATTCCAAAGCACAGCCTTTCTTTGCATGACTAGGACCTGCTAGGTCTTTTTTTATTGTTTGCTTTTGAAAAATCTGGACAAGAATTGCTCTTGATTCTACTGCCAGTCCAGTTCCATGTGTTCCTTGTTTTTTCCTCACCTCCTCAGCATGCTTGTCCTGGAAAAACACAAGACAAAAGGAAGAAAAACGATTAAATAATAGCGCAATCTCAACCCTAAAGTGTCTAAGCTTTAAAAAGATCTTCCTAGTGGCACCAAACAGATCTGCAAAAATAATGCCCATTTCCAAACAAGTCCGAATCATAGTCATGCCCTAAACCAGTGGTCTCAAACCCAGTTCCTGGAGGGCCACAGCCCAGCAGAGTTCATCTCCAACTCACCTGCTTGAAATTTTCTAATGATCCTTAAAACCTTGATTAGCTGGATCATGAGTGTTTAATTAGGGTTGGAGTCAAACTCTGCAGGGCTGTGGAGTTTCAAACCACTGATCGATTGAGCTTAAATCACTAACTGTATATTAAAGAGAGAATTCACCCAAAATGAAAATTATCCCATGATTTACTCACGCTCAAGCCATCCTAGATGTCCATGACGATCTTCTCTCATATGAACACAATCAGAGTTATATTAAAAAAATATCCTGGCTCTTCCAAGCTTTACAATGGTTGTAAATGGCACTCACAATGTTTTATCCCAAAAAAGTGCATCCATCCATCATAAAAGTAATCCAGGGCTCCAGGGGGTTTTGTAAGAAAAATATCCATGTTTAAAGCTATAATAACCAGCTTCCGGCAAACAATCATATGATTTATGATGGAAGCGTAACCTCTGATGTGATGCAAGTCGACTTCCGTACAGATGTTTTTCGGAAATTGGTTATTATAGTTTATAGAGTTTTAAATATGGATATTTTTCATACAAAACCCATCACTTTGCTCCAGAAAGGCCTTATTAACTCTCTGGAGCCGTATGGGTTACATTTATGGTGGATGGAGGCATTTTCTGGGCTTCAAAATCATGAGCACCATTCACTCCCTTTATAAAGCTTGGAAGAGCCAGGATATATTTTAATAGAACTCCGATTGTATTTGTCTGAAAGAAGATAGTCATGTACACCTAGGATGGCTTGAGGGTGAGTAAATAATGGAGTAATTTTTATTCATGGGTGAACAAACCCTTTAAGCCACTCAAACAAACAGATTGCAATTCCCTTTTGTGCCACTAGTGGTGCATCTTTAAAAATGGAACTGGGTTAGGATGTCACCGTACCTTCTCCTGAAGCCGTTCCAGCATGGCAGCGATGTGGGCCTCCCTGTTCTCTTTGTTAATCTCCATTCTTTGCTCCAGTTTTTCTTTGGCCATCTTGATGAAGTTGTTGTGTTCCTCTATGGCTTTCTGGGCCACTTCTCGTTCATGTTCTCTCTTCTCAGCCAAGTGCTTCAGAAGTTCGGCTTCCTGACACTGTGGAGATAATCCATAAGATTCTAAATTAATATGAGACTCAACTACAAACATATCTAGCGCTGTTAAAATAATTTTCTGTATCTGAAACAAACCTGAAATCAAATAAAATATTACATAACAGACTGGCTTTAGCAACAGGCTGAAATAAATAAACTGAAGTACTAAAATGACTAAAACTAAAACTGATATAAAAAAAATACACTAAAGCTTTATATTTCAAACAAACAAACATTAATAAAAAATATTAAAAGGACAAAATGAAGTTAAACAAAATAAAAAAGTAATCAAATTTACTTAAACTAAAGCTAATTCAAAATATTAATAAAAACTATAACAGTATATGAATGTTATATAATAAAGTTCAAATTGATGCCTAATCTGAATTATATCTCCGTTATAGATATGCAAGTGAAAGCTATAATAGTCACACATGTTTTTCTTGTCTAAGTAAATTATTGATACTAAAAAAGGATCTTCCATCATGAAGTATTCCTCACCTTTCTTCTCTCCTCAGCTGCATCCAGTTTCTTCTGGATCTCTTCCAGCGAAGGGTCCCGGCGAGGTGGGAAAGTGGGATGGAATTCCCTCTGACCATCAAAAGATGGTGGTCTGAGGATGACCTCAAAGGCCTGGCCCGATGACCGCTTGTTTAGCTCGATGACCTCCATGTCTTTAATAATGCACAGGTTGAGGTCCACAACATCTAAAACAAAAGATCGACAATGTAACTCATTTTAAACTAATTAGATCAAATACAATTACAATCATGATGGAGAACAGATGATTTTAGATCTGAGACTTTTACAGAAGCCTTTGAGGTACCTTGTGTTTTTTTGGTGGGCTTTTCCCGAGGCTCTGGAAGGATGCAGGAGCAGAAGAAAGACACTAGAGGGAGCTCCTTCATCTTCTCTCTGTACGCTGCAAGAGAGAAAGAGAAGGTTATGTTGAGCTCATACCACTGATGCCATGTGCTCACACATCATTGCTTTTGCTCGATCAAACACTCACAAGTTCACATGTTAAGGAACAGGTGGACGTACACGTACCTGCAAGAGTCATCTTTCCTTTTTCTGAGTCCTCTGAGGCGTTTCAAACTCAACTGATCCTACAGGAGAGAGAAACGATGATGTCATGAGAAACCAGTCAATCCATTCTCATGGATGTCTTTGTCCTATAAAGGCCCCACAAGGTTTGGCATCACAAAGAAATGTAGATTATGAATAACAAGCTCAAATTAACAATTTATACTTACCAAATAAATCACAAAACAACATATTAAAAGTAAAGGCAAAATTCCATCTTGTATCAAGTTTTTGTTTTTGAAAATAAAATTTCAAGATGTATTCTCAGAAGCCTTACACAATTTTGCTTCTCAAGTAAATGCCTTGTTTGCAGAGTAAGCTACATTTCAGCACACACTATCTTTTCAAATCCACAAAACAAACAAATTCAGCAGTAATGTACTTGATAGCAATCGCTTGCAAAAGAGAGCATGAATGAATATTGTTTGTTCAGGGTTATGATGATCGGCTCTCAGCCTACGCGCCTTCTCTATCGTTCTCTCTCATTCGTCCTGCCTCTGTCCTCGCTGTGCCCCCACAATTCCCACGCTCACGATCGCTGCACCCGCTAACACCTTTGAAACTTTGTGATATTTTCAATGCATGGGCTTATTCTAAAAACCATTTCAACTCTTTTAGGGCTCCCTTCCTAACTGAAAATGTTGAGACTCGATGCACTGCATGCACACAAAGCGAAAACCAGCTACTGTTTTATTGATGCAGCAACACAGCTGATGTAATAAATAATACATGCTTAGAAACACAACCTAAGAGAAATACAAATTTATCATCCATTTGTTTGCAGCTCATGATGCAAGTCATTTTCTTAACCTCCCACTGCTTTCCGATCAAAATAATCGCTTGGTGTTTTGAAAGCAGAGGTTGTGCTGCTCTAAGAAGGGGCCGTGGCCTTTTGCACACCAACGTATAATCTCACCTCTCACCCACAGCGCGGAGTAGCAAGCTCACTGCTCACCTCCAATGCACACTTTGCCCTTTTTTAAAATAAGCAATGCATTATGAATTTTTTTCATTGCACTATGCAAAGCACTTTGCATTAGACCAACATGATTTTAAGCACAACTGCTTTTTAAATTGTGGCAATAAGACTCTAAACAGTTGCAAATTCATTCATGCTTATACAAACCATTTCCACACAAGTCTAATAAGCCAGGCTGCTTGATGTATCTCAAATCTAAATCTTGCAAGCATGCAAATCAGCAGTGCAACATAATCTAAGGAACGCCAGACTACTTAACACAGAACAAAACCTTTCCGCAGTTAAGAAAACTTCAATCACATTAGTCCAACAGTCTCCTTTTGTCCTGCAAAAGCATAATACAATAAATAACAGGTTATGGTATACAATTTCACCTTAACTCACCGACAGTGTACTGTGATCTTCTATCTTTTCCTCGTGTTCAGTCTGACAGTCTGCTGCTGTTTGGATGCTCAACCTGGCAGCATCAGCACCACCTCTGCTAGATAAAGCATGACATCACCTTCCAGCGCTGCGATTGGTCGAGAAGGATGCAGGCTCCTGATGGGCTGGAATGGCTGGGAGTGCAGATAGGGGGTGGTTAACTCTTTGTTGAAAACTGGTTATGATTTCAGAGAAGGAAAGGGCATATGCTGCAGCTTTACAGTAATATTAGTAGTATTTAATAAGGAAACTGATAATATCGTTTTGTTTTTTATTATGGAAAATGGACTATTAATTATGATATATCAAAAATGTGCTTTCCTATATTTGTGAGCAAATATTAAAGCTTGAAGCCCAGACGCGCTTTCTTTTCTTTTCTCACTTCATTTCAGTTTAGAATTGAATTACGTGCAGCATCGTGCGCTAAACCAGTTCTGTCTGGTTTTGGGAGCTGTTCGAAATGTCATGTCTAAAAACGGAGGAGGACAGGGATTTGTGTGTCATCTTCTCACTCACTCATGGCTGGAGTCTTGCTGATGACTATGACACTGTAACCTTGCCAACATGCTCGTCTGGATGCAGGGAGAGCGGGCCTGTTTGAACAGTCTGTCAATGGCCCATCTGTTGCTCTGGTCCTTTGCCAAATCATTTATTGGAGTTTTCACCATTTTAAAGACAGTTTGTAGAACACTGCGCTCATTTTGTAGAACAAACCTGCTTTTAATGCACGTCACATCTCTAATTTCACAAATGAATGGTTTCTAGATGGATTTAAAGGTCCTGGATATAGGATTTGTAAATGTGCAGGATGAACTTTGAAGGTTTCAGCATCCATACAAGGTGCTTATTCGAACCTGTTTGCATTTCCGAGGACTCTCAGGTGAGGTGGAAGTACTCCCAGCGGTCTTGATATGGATGATGGATATGGTGGAACAGAACACACTGTACCTACTTTATTTCCCAGTAGTACCGCAACCCTCTAAGATCACTGACGTCAGGCACAAATGAAATGAAATTACCTGCCATGCACCTTCATCTTTGTGAATAGAACAAAGGAACTCAGTGTGCATGCAAAAGAAAAGATTGCATATTTCCAGTTGATAATACAAGTAAATGATACATAAGCACATAATTTGTGCATGAAAGCATCACCCACCCATACAAACTGAAGGGGAGCGGTGGATGTGATCACCGGAGGAGGCCGCATGCAGGGGGAGGGGAGACGGCAGCGCATGATGTCATCCAGCTGTCTGCTATAGGTGGAGAGTCTTGTGCCTGCACACAGGGGTTTTCACATGGCAACAGAGCAAGAAATGCAGCAAACGAGGACCTGAAAATGATTGACAGAGAAATGATGGACAGAATGTATAATGGTTTAATATAGTGTGTGTATAATGGGAATTGCTCACAAAAGGTGCACTGAAATCCCTTGCGGAGCAGTAAAGAGAGACTGAAAAGAGAAAGGTGGGGGTGGGGGTGCAGTGAAGGAAAACAATGCGCCTGCAAGGAAAGCCTGATCATCACTGGTAACCCTGCTATGATGTCATTTCCAGCCAATCAGGAGCGGTGTGCTGGATTCTCTAGTCGGAATGATGCAGTTTCCAGTTCACATCAGACCTGACAGGCAATGATGATGATGATGATGATGAAGCTAATCATACATACAAGCACAAACTATAGTGATGGCTTCCATATATTTTACGTTTTTGCAAAATATAAATACATTTTTTATTTATATTTTTTAAAAGAAAATGTGCAAAGGCTGCACATTACATATACACACATTTTTTTAAAGAAATGCATACATTCATTCAGCAAGGACACATTTAGTTGATCAAATGCGGCAGTAAAGACATTTATAAAAAATATTTCAATGCTGTCACGGTTTCAGCGTAAAGCAACAAATCTGTTTTCAAAGGCTAAAAGTATAAAAGTTTCTTGAGCAGCAAATCAGCATGATTTAAGAAGGATCGTGTGGCTGAAAACTAGAATTATGATGCTGAAAATTCAGCTTTGGATCACAGCACGGGAATAAATTACATTTAAAATACAGTATATTCAAATAGACAACAGTTATATTAAGTTGTAATATTATTTCACACAACTACTGCTTTTTTGTATTTTTGATCACAAAAATGCATATAAACAATATTAAGCCTTTGTTGTCCTTTTACAAACTAATTTTGTACACATACTGTATCTCATACAAAATACACAGTAAAGGACAGCTTCAGCTTAGCGGGAAATATTCTGACATCAGTAACATATCAGTGTAATGGCTTGTGATAGTTGTGGCAGAAAGACTGATGGACACACTTTGCTTAAGAGGTGCATTACGGTATGCCAGTTGAATTTTAATAGAACATATTGTGATGAGCTCATTCTGACACACCCCTCCTGAATAATGCAGTGTGAAACAGTGAATAATTCATAGTCATGCTTTGTTTTGAGTCACAAATGCACAAAATGCTGTTTTTTTCCCTTCGTATTTCGGTTTCAGAACTGTCCACAGTGGCGTACATTAAGGTTAACAACATAATGTAGATTTGTAGTTGAACTACATTGTCAGGTTGATTTATGTCGTGGCAACGTGTCTTAAATGTTGACATTTTATACAATAGGTAGGCCAAAACAAAGACTTTTTGAATATCTATCTATAATACGGTTTTTTTGTATGCTACATAAATGTACAAATAAAACTACAATACATTGTTTTCCAGGGCAACATCAATGTTTGATTGACAGGCGATCTAACCAATCATAACCCAGAATCCGCCATTTTGTCCGACAAAGCAGTCGGGGGAGTTAGTAGATTAACGTTGGTGAATTTGAACTTAAAGAATAGCGTGTTCTTGCATCTTTCCGCGCTTGAAACAACATTCCTTCTGATGTTCATTCATGTTTATTTGATGCTATAAATGAACTAATATGAAGAGATGGTTAGTTCACGAGCCGCTTGAAGGAGCTCCAGTGATCTGTCACGACACACTAAAGAGCCACTATATGGTATTTATCGTTTAAACTTCTTTTTAAAAATACAACACTTAAAATATGAAACTGTTTCATATCAAAAGAAACCTGCTCTGTCTTGTCTGTCGACACATTGTCAGTGTCCTCTTCGCTCCACGATGTATTTTTCACCTCGTGAGAACGTGATGTGTGGCGTGAGAGCGCATGGCTTGTTTGTGTATGTACAGAAATAGATTTTAAAAATGAAATCTAACTTAAGAAATATTAACTTGAATAAGAAGTGTGACAACTACAATTTATTTTTGAGGCACTGAAATGCAACATCATTTGAAGCGCCGACATTCAGTGCACATGTCCGAACATACAATTCAGTAGGCATCATTTGTTTCCACAGAGTCAAAAGCTTTATTTGATCTGATGGTGTATTTTAAGGTGAGAAGCGCCTTGGAGAGTGTGATGTGGGAGAGTAGGTCATACTGTATCTGCAGGCTCTAAACTCAGGACATGACATCACTCTAATGGTCGCATGCTGCATGACTCATAGCTTTTAACTCGGGTCGTCAGTATCTCTCTGGCCTGGACTTACGGTCAAACCAACATGCTTGAACATGCTGATCACTTGCAGTAAATAAAGAACAAAAGATGACATCACTGAAAACGATACAAACAACAGCCATGTTCAAAATGGAATTCTAGGGTACTGTTTATTACATGCGGCATTGTGGATGCTGTACTGCATCTATTATTTCTTAAAAATAGTGTGTGAAGCAGCACATGAAAACTGTAATAATATATGAATAATAAATAACTATAATAAATAAGCATGCTGCTTATTTTCCCAAGATCTCACCATTGCATGTCTGATGATCAGTCACCATATCGGACGTAAATATGGTTATTCTGCATTTTTGAAGTTGGCCTTAAATGTAAGCTGCAATAGTTTTTTTCCCTCTCCCTATTGTGACACGCGTGAAACGGCTTCTCTGACAAGAAAAAATATAGGCTTGGACTTGATTTCGTCCATAGGGAATTGATTGGATCGTTGGAGAGTAGCTATTGGTTGATCTCATGCTACTGATCTGCCCTCGCACAAGTAAACAAGTCATCAAAGAAGAGAAGAAATGTCACTGCAAGAGGGAGGGGAAGCAATATTCCACAAAATGTCATAAAAATGTTGTCAATTTTGATTTCATGGTGACTTTAATACAAGCATATCAAATAATATCTCATTTTGAACATTTCTGGATTATGAATAATGTATGTTTGTGAATTTTTACTATGCACAAAATACATGGATGCCTATATTTCCCAAAATATGATGTATACAGCAGCGTACAGCGCACTGGATGCTGTCTTACATTATGCAATGAGTTCAACTTGACTGTCTATTAGTCCCAGTATGACGACTGAACCGCAAGTAATATCAGCCATTTAATTCTTGACTTATTAAATCAAGCTACCAAAATTGAGATATTCTGACACAAAATACGATTATAAATACAAAACTTTTTTTTTTTGGTCTGAGATGCACGTAATGAGGCCATGCAACATTGAACACAATCTTAATTGCTGCATAGTATATACCACTTCACATTCTAGTTTCTAAAACATAAGTATGCAGTGAACATCAGCACCCTGTGCACTGTATACTTACTGATAAATTAGTATGGTAGTATGTCGCTCAAATTTGTCAATAAGCAATAGTAACAGGCTTGGTTCTTGTCTAGCTGGGAAAGCTTTTGTTGTTGGCTATAAGGTGCACACGATTTAAATACCGGCATTCAAGCAGTGCAGGGGTGTCCTAGTATGAACAAACAGCTCTTTGACCTTTAACATTGATAAAACGAAGTATAACAATTGCAAACTGGTAAAAACCGGTTATGACTGACTTTTAGATCTAGCTAGGCAATGTTCTTCCTCCCAGACATGCAATTATAGTAGGCGTTCTGACACTTCCCATATCCATTCAACTTATCCTTTCTGCCTTTATGTTCAGCAAAAGAGCATTTGTATGTGTGTGTGTGGCAAGCGCTAAGATGGAGCGCTAGTAAACCCAACCACATAGTGACTCACACTTTGTGAAAATTCAAAGGCATCTGCCGTAGCTTAAGTTTGCCACCCAACCTACACGCTTCAGAATGTGATGAGTCACCCACACAGCATGCATGTGTTCACGACTACTTATTCTAGAAACTTACAGACTAAAGTTAGAGTCTGCAGGACTTAGATGGAGTGAAAATGTAAACCAAAGCGAACGCCAATTTTGAATTTGGATCTGTGTGCATACATTGGTATATCCATAAGTCCATCCATTAACCCAGCCATCAATCTGTCCATCCTCAAAAAATATTTGATCCTAAATGTGAGATTTATGTATTTGAATTGGACTTTAGGAATATGTAAACCATTGTGAGCAAACACCATTTTTGAATTCGCATAGTGTGGATTTGCAGATTGTGTCTGTATGGTGGTTGATCCACCCACCCTCTCCCATCCATCCATCCATCCATCCATCCATCCATCCATCTCCACCCATTCAACCATACATGCCCCCCACACACACACACCCACCCATCCATCCATCCATCCATCCATCCATCTCCACCCATTCAACCATCCATGCCCCCCACACACACCCACCCATCCATCCATCCTTGCATCCATCCATCCACCCACCCAACTTCACCCATTCAACCAGTCACCACCCATCCATGCAAACAGTTCATAAACCAACTGCCATGATTTTTTTTCATTTTATGTATGACCGAAAAATATGCATATTTGTTAAAATTGTAATGCAAATGAATGGAAATTGTATATGCGATTCAAATACATAAATTTAAGCTTAAATGCACTTAGATATGTAAAATTAAAATATAAAATTTTTGATTGCATCCATCCAAACACATTTAAACAGATTTTAAAGCAAGTGCTTAACTAATTAAACAGATGCATGCGATTTTAGTATGAAAATGAATAAATACAAGTCATTCAAGCACTTGTACTGTGAATGAAGGACAGGAAATAAATGTTTGAGTCGTTTCCTCGAAAAGGAGAATCTCTTTTCCCACTCCAATACTCACATTTAAAGAAACTGAAAGATGAAGGTCTTTCCGAGTGGTATTTCACACATGTGAAGGTCTACAAAATACATAATTCGTGAAACGGAGAGGCTGAAGACATGACTTTGAATCCCACAGTCTAACTACACCCACTGGATCCCTCCATGCCATACGGCTGCAAAACCACTACTGCCCACCTTCCATCTCAGCACACGCTCGGCTCCATTCTATCTGAACACACTGTACGCCTCTTTAAACAACGTTATGAAAAGACCAAGCAAAAGATTCCAGCAAGGCAGATTTTGTATACTGTATGTAGAAAAATATTTTATTTAGCATAACAGACACACAAACTTTATAGAACTTTATAAGAATCCATTCCTTAAAAGAGAAACTGCAGGTTTTGGCTTTTGTTCCAGGTTGTTAGGAAAACTAGATTTATTAACAGACAAACAAAATAGTAGAACGTACATAAATACATTATGCAAAAGGAAATCCACACATTACTTTCTGTGTGCATTGACATGCTCAGTGGAGACATAAGATATCCAACTCCAAATTATGCCGATGCTCGGATTTGAACTAATGCCGTTCTTGACGCAAACTGTTTTTACATTCTAATACAAATTTACAATTTCCTTTGCAATTCTGAAATCTCAGTGCAGGCTTGCTGATGTGGCAGCAGGACGTGCAGGCAGCTACAACTGCCGCAGATTCATTGAAAATGGTCCATATTAGCCATCAAATTCTATTCTGGAGTCTTCCAAAGTTAAGACGTCAAAATTCAAGGGTCAAACTCAAATGTATAATCGAACTGTATGTATGCATACATGATGACCATTTCCTGCCCTCATTCTGACTTCCTGTTGCGCACCTGCACTACTTCTTTTCTCTCCTTCAGAAAGTTCCCGAAAGCACCGGCTTCTTTGCTTTCTTCTGTGACTGTTAAAAGAATCAATGGAGGAACAACATGAACAAGGGTGTTACAAAGTGCGATGGCGATTAGGATTTTTAAGGGCCATTTGAAGGATCCTTCTCACCTGTGTGATCGATGTCATCAGTATCACTGTCTACATCTTCCTCGGCTTCATCTGGGTTACCGCGGTTAAAGATGAGGTTACTAGGCCCACCGAGATCTGGGGCTTCTAAAGAATAAAATAACCAGATGTATACCAGGCACACATATCCATTTAAACAAAGCTAATCAGGTCTTTCGTTACATGTTAAGTGTTCAAAGTTGATTAATGACTTTCAATTAGTTTTATTTTGAATGAACAGATCGTTCTGAATGAATGTACCAGTAGGAGCTGCAGTTTCCATGGGAACTGCTCCCATGTCTTTCCGAAGGCGTTCCAACTGCTCCTGTTGTTTCTGACTCTGAGCTTCAGCCTTAGAATGAGACGATAGAATTAATAACAGTCAGACTTGACCTTTTCTCATGGAAATGCTAGTCCTATATTTATTTGCCTTTCAAATGAAGAAAATATATATATATATAAATCTATAAAAATATGTAGTTTAAATCAGTGATGGAATGATCTTTGCAAGACATCAGCCCACATCAGCGATCACTCACGAGCTCTCTGTGCAGACGTTCATATTCAGGGCGATACTCGCTGTAGAGACAAAAAAATACATCAACTGTTAGCAGAAAAGCATTCATTCATCTTTCAAAGCATTTCTATATTGTCCTAAACATATGCATCATTATAATTTCCATTAGCATTATAATCCCCGATTAAATCCCTTCTAATACAGAAAGAGCTGCAAAATGACTTCAGACCCTTTATTTTCTCCATCTCGCTGGCATAAAATATTTTTTTTTGCTATTAAAATGTATGTCTTTAACTTTTGACCATTACATCAAATCCAGCTTGCGATGTTTCTGGGCTTTGCATTCTATTTTGTTTTAAAAAAAAATGTTTCTAACCATGAACAGTTGTAAAATCAATTCGAAATTCTAAAACAGCCAATTCAAAGTTGATTTTACACCAACTGATCTGCAAAAAAGATCTTAATTAGTGCTGTCAAATTAATCACAAAAGTTTGTACATTTATACGCACACACACATATATATATATATATATTTACAAACTTCTAAGTTAGATGTGATTAAATCACGAATAATCAATTTGAGAGCACTAATATTAATTAAAATATTGTATAACATCAAGCTTTGACAGCAGAGCTATTTAAATACTATTATAGTGTTACATTAATATTTTGAGCATTCTATTTTTTTCCAATTTTCATTTTAATATTACTAAGTTTGATATGTGCTTTTGTCATTTTTTGTTTTTGTGTTTATATTTAAATGGATAGTATTCAAGTATAACGGCTACAGCTTGCTTATTAAAAACAAAATGGGGGGGGTGGGGTTATGATGCCAGGGTGACATGACGACACGTCGTTACATTGGTTCAAATAAAACGCTGTAAAGATTTGGAATATTGTTCCAGCAGTTTTTGGATATTTTAATGCAAAAATCATTTTGTTTTAGTATTAAATAATTTTGTTTAGCATCAGTTTATTTTATTTCAGTTTTAGTACTTCGACATTTCAAGTTTTTCATCTAATACTTATATTTATTTTATTTTGGCTTTATTTCAATTAACAACTTTTAATGACTTGTTGTTTAACAGCAACATCACTGGTAGACAAACTAAAGCCATTGAGCTTCTATAGTCTGAGCTTCAGTTGAAATTTCATAACTATACAGTGTTGCGATACGTACGTTTCATACTCTTTAGCAGCATCTGCAACCTGTACGAACAGTTCATCAAGCCCAGATCCTGTGACTGCAGACACACCGACAACCTACAGGAGACACAAAAAAGGCAATGTTCCTGCAAAAGCATTGGACTGAAAGCAAAAAAAACAAGAGTCACAAAAGAATGACTGCATTTGCAACGGTGACCTTAAATCCCAACAATACATTCCAGACACAGAGAGAGCCATAAATCTGTGTTGTTTTGCTGTTCATGCCTTGCTTTTTTAAAATCGAAGGTTCTAGCCAAGGAATCACTACCATAGCTCATTTTTACAGAAAAAAAGAAAACTGGCAGCTGTGGTTGCCTGAACAACTCTGTAAAAATACAGTAAAAATGTAAACATATTTACAGAGTAGCCACTGCGCTGGAAAACTGTGTCTTCTGAGGCAGTGAAACACAGGTGTTTCAAACACCAATAATCATCTCTGCCAGTCTCAAAACATGTCTCAAATGTCATTTTCTGCTTGTCCGGCACTGTGTAACATCAACCTTGTTCTGCAGCATGTTTCTTAAAACAACTTCTTGGCGTTTACGTAGAGTGAGAAAGTCAGATAAACCACGCCAAATCCGATCAGAGGGATCAGACTAAAGTTGATTTACAGAAATGCCATTAGAATAGGATAAAATATGAATGCAGCTTGAAACGGATTAACAAAGTTCCCTTTACTATATACTGGGAAGAGCTTGAACAGATCTAACCCTCATGTAATCTTACAGTAAAATAATGTTAAATTCAGTTTTTGGAAGTAAAAAAAAAAACCCTGATAATCTTAGAATTTACAGTGAAAAATTCCATGTGACACTTCATAATTCATGGTTTTTAATTTAAATGATTTTTCCTTTTTTTGTTACATCTTAAGTTGATAAATTAATGCATTGCATTATGTAAGTGTCATTTGCGTTACCATGATTTGTATTTGTGACTTTGTGTGCAACTTAATTAATCTCAGCTTATGGAAAAGTTATTTGTGCTGAACTTTGATTCACCATGTGTTTTTTTCTTTACTACCAGTGCTATTTTGGTGGTTGTCAGTATACTGTACGTTAAGGTACAGTTGCAGCATGACCATGCTAATTCAGCAGAACAGGACAGTTGGATTTAATGGTTTAAAAAGTTTTTTTTAGTAGATTAGTTTTAAATTATGAAATATACAGGTTGAACAAACATGTAACCCTAACTATTCATTTTTTCCAAGCAACTAGAGTTACATATCTAAATTCTAGAATATCATGGAGACTTAAGGGAGGACTTTTTGGCTTGGGTCATTAAGCAAACATCTAGCAACCATCCATCAAGTACTTATAGTAATGCGGTGTAACTGGACCAGAGCTTTGGACTCACCCTCAGGCTGGTGTAGAACTCATCCAGGACGAGACTCATAGAGCGGGTCAGGTTACTAACATAAGACGTCTCCTGATTCAAAGCGTCCTGGAACACCTCAAAGTCCTGCATCCACTCCACCGCAAAACTGTGATCTATGATGTCAGTCTGAAAAAAAAAAAAAACACTTACACCGATGTGTTCAATTGAATGTGTTCAATCTTTTAAATTAAAAAAAAAAAATTTTTTTGAACAGTGATTTTATTAATATTAAATGTATTTAATATAAATAGTATAATTAATAATAAAATAAATATATTTAAATGTAAATAATATAAATGTTAATTAATTTCATATTAACATTATAAATTTATAATTATATTATTGTGACGAGCAGGGCAGGCGAGGCTGGTGACATGATTGATGATGAGCGTCAGCTGCGCGCTGCACCGGTCTCGTATCTCTCACGGAGGAGCTCCGGAAGCATAAAAGAGAAGGACGAGAGAGGACCAGGCCTGGATTTCATGTTGTGTTTTATTATGTTTGTGTGGGTGGCAGTCGCCCTGAGGAACAGCCGCCCTTTTACTTTCGTTTTGTTGTTTGTTTATTTTGAGTTCATTAAAGTTATGTTTAAAGGTCGCAGGTTCCCGCCTCCTCCTCCTCGTTCTTACGAATTGTGTTACAATACTATTTAATATAAATTATTTTATTTTAAAAATACTGCATGAATAGAATTTGCTTGCATGCATCATTCAATGCTTGTATTGTCAGCCTGCTAGATATCTATATTTGCTGATCAAAAAATCCAATTGACCACCAAAGATTAAGATGACAGCATTTTCTTACCTTGTTCATGGCGACTATGAATGGTAGCTTGGTCTTGTAGAGAATGCTGGAGGAAAGCAAGACATTTCAGTAAGATCTACGAAGCTACTGCGCTCTGACCTATTCTGATTTAAAATCTCAAACATTTATGGAAGCTTGTTTTTGTGACGAAATAAGAAAATTAAAAAAGGTAATTGCGACTTTTTGTCTCACAATTTTAAATTGCAAGTTGCAGTAGCAAGGGGGAATAATCAGAATTGTGAGATATAAACTTTTTTTTCCCATCATCCAAGATATACAAAATAAGTGTGAGCTGCTGACCTGCATGCGTACAACATGTTGGACATGAAGGTGACCGGATTCACACTTCGAGATGTGTCCATCACATAAATAACCACGCAGGGAAAAGAAGAGGCCTAGAAAAGAAATCTTGTTTTTATACTCAAAATGTCAACAGCAATATAATGACTAAGCATGGATGAGTGAAGTACCAGAGCTTCCGTAATAATAGTTCCAGATGCCGACCATGTAAACACCTCTATTTGTCCAGGAGTGTCAATCAAAACATACCTACACACACACAAAAATCATATATGAGACAGGAGCACTGAGAAAAAGATACTGATATTGTCACATCTAGAGTACTGAACACAGACTTACTGGTGATTACTTTGCTTTTTCTCAATAAACTTCATGACCTAAAAGAGGGCACACAGAAAGGGTAAATAAGAACAGAAGTGAAAGTGTAGAACAGTGACATCTATTGGATCCTTCAAATGCCGTTCTACCTGATCAAATCGTGTTGCAAACAGATTCAGAGATGTGACAATTCCTCCATTTGGACCTAAGCCATATCTGTATTAGAGTCAAAGACAATCCACTCAGATTAAATGAACTACTACACTTTTTGACCTTCACCCCAAAATTTAAATTCATTATTTACTCACCCTCAGGTTGTTCCAAACCTGTATGAATTTCTTTCTTCTTTTGAACACAAATTAACATATTTTAAATAAGGGTAACCAAAAAGTTGACGGGCCCCATTGACATTTTTTTCTTCTCCGTGGGGCACATCAACTTTTTGGTTACCCTTAATCTTCAAAATATCTAATTCTGTGTTCAACAGAGGACATTCATAAAGGGTTGAGTAAATGATGACAGAATTTAATGTTTTTGGTGAACTACCCCTTTAAGAGCAAAGTCTAGCTAAAATAAAATGTTAGAGCAGTATAACTGCATTATATACTAAAACAAATCAATATGGAAATTTCCATAATTTTTTTTTTTTTTTTAAATAGCAAATTTTTCCAGGCCTGGAAATCATAACCTTACAATTCCCTAATATTTAAAGTTTTCCATGACTATGGACTGCGAACAAGTTTGAATGCATAGTAAGAGCCTATCTTGAGATTTAAACATGAAAAAACCTGGTGAAAATATGCACTGTAAAGATGATACACTGAAAGGATACTGTTTCATGACTTCCTTGTAATTGACAGTGTCTCTGATATCTGTAAGAAAAAATACAATCAGACTTAATCTTTGACATTACTGTAATTAATAAAATGCTAACCGATCATGAATATTTATCCATAACAAAAGCATCCAGTGTTTCAATCCATAAAATAACCCAGACTGAAATGTCACTGCTTCACACGGTGCTGGTTGCAGGAATTCTGTGTGCAAATCTGGAACTAAATATTGAATAAATTCTTAAAACGAAATCAAAAGCAGCTTGTGCAGGCATAAAGGCACTGAAATCAAATTACTTTGGATGTTAAATATGTTCTTTAAGACTCATAAACTCCGATCACTTCATATTCAAGTAGTTTTTAAACTCAGGTTTCTCTTATATTGTAATTTTATTTGTGTTAACATTACACAAACATTATGTGTAAAGTGGCAAAAGCAAGTTGTCAGATCATTAAGATGAAGAAATAAATTAGTTTGGATTTTTGCATTTGTTTTTAAAATCGTAAACAACGTCCGCCATGATCTTTTTATGTGTGTACCAATGTGGAGTGTTACGCCATGGGTGAAGCAGCTCGGTTTTATTGGGATAGGAGGAAAGGGACAAACCAATGTTGGCTGGAAAAGGGACCTCATGAACTGCAGGATCGAGATTGATGACATATGGAGGAGATTTCTTGGAGTGCAGGTACGCTGTGAGCCTCTGATGCAACGAGATATAATATGTTTACAGATATTAGTGCTTGTTACTTCATAATCATTTCCATCTTAAACTGATTACTGGATTTCTTTAGGAGTAGTCATTATTTAGTTTCCTTATCAGATACATCACACACATATAACACTGAAAGAATTTTAATATAACTAAGTATATGTTACATAGTTTTAACATTTCACTGAGATGCTACAGTCAGTCTTACCTGGACAAAAGTTGTTTTTCCTGATCCTGCCATGCCGAGAACTATGAGACACACCGGTTTCGATTCTGTATTCTGTTCGTTTGATGAACTCTGGCTCGGTTCTGGTTTATCATCTCGATCTTCTTTACATTTATCACTACTTTCATATGAAGCTCCATCTCCGCTATCCGCTGCAGTCGCCATGCTGCTACTACTGGGCACTTACCGTAAAGTAATGTCTAGTGGCGTAAAATGACGAAAAAAACCTTGTCGTTATTATTAATGACCACAAGATGGCTGCAGAGTCCACAAGATTTGTTTTGATTATCCAACATTCGAAAATACCAAAATATTAAACAAGTGAAATTATTGTTTATATTACTTACTTATAATAACTAGTATCAATCATTGATATTATTCATACCATTAGTATTTTTTTGTATTAGATGCATAGCAGTTAACCAGATATGATATCAGAATATCCATTACTGAGTGATTTATTGATTTATTCAGAGTATCGCTCAAAAATTGTCTCTATTTTATCTTTATTGTTACAATTAACTATGCAATGTAAAATGTGTAATGTGTAAAAATACAATTGGAAGTAAATAATTGGGAGTATGTGTTGTACTGAATTTAATATGATAATTTTATTTAAATTATATCCATTACTTTTATTTTTATTTTTTTTCACATTCCAGTAATGAGAGTGTGCTTAGTTGTCACGAGAATAAAATCTAAATTAAAATTTTTATTTATACTTAGATATGGGGGTGAAATATAAGCCCAGACATTTCTTTGCAAGATTCACCAAATTTTATATCCATAAACGTGTCATTGCATTTTTCCTGTTACTGCTTTTGTCATTAGCTGATACCTGAGTCAGATCAAAAGCTTTTACTGGCACTGTTTGTATATGCCAAATATAGCCTTTATATATATATATATATATATATATATATCTGTATCAAAACATGTAAGGACCCTTTGTGTTTTTTCCATACGGCTCTGCTCTTCCTCGTGTCAGTGCTGCATTAACACACTCAGACTCTTCTGAGGACAAACAGCTAGTGCTAGCTAGTGTTTCAGGCCTTTTGAAGGTTTATATTAGACATTCCTCAGTCAGAACAGAGCTGTAGGGAACCAGGTTAACACAGTCTGTGTGTATCATTCAACTGTGTGTGCAGTTTCTTTACATGAAGGTGTCAGTGCTGGTAGCACTGTCTCGTGTTCTTGGTGCATGCTTCCAGATATTTTATATGCTACAGTTTTAGAACAACTAATTACCAACCAATCGGAAGTAAAAGAGAGAAAACTATTCCAGTGTTTAGAACTGTTGACATTCTCTTTAACAACCACTGATGGACAAACATTGCTCACATTTCAGCTGCTTCCTTAGTAGTCTTTCCATGGTGATTCTGATGACAGATTTATTATTGTTTACCTTTCGAGAGTGTCGGCTCATAATCGTTGTCGATTCTGTCTCTAACGTCCTTTTTGGCCAACATTCAGTATTGAAGTAAAATGTCAAGAACATGACCTGCCATTATCTAATGTGGGATTGTTTTTTTCTCTCCATAAATAACCATGTGTTTTTGCACAATATCTACAGATATCATTTTTCAAAGTGAAATGCATTGTTCATGGAGGACAGTTCAGATAATGGACATTGTTATTCAATATAATGTTATCTTAAACTTTGACTACCATAGTAGGAAAAAAAAATACTATGGTAGTCATTTTACTACTATTGTGCAGCAGAACAAAGACATTTATACAGGTCTGGAACCACTTGAGGGTGAGTAAATGATGATAGAATTTAAATTTTTGGGTGAACTATCCCTTTAACTAACAATGAGCTAGTTATTTATTATTTTTTGTTAACATTAATTATTTAAATGCTCAACTATTCATTGTTAGTTCATATTAGCTTAAATCTATTAAATACTATTAACAGATACTTCAACTTCTGATTGTAATAATGCACTAGTAAATGCTGAATTTAACTAATATTATTAATGATTTATTTAATTTATTTTCATTAATTCATGTTAACTAATGCAACTAACTAATATTAACAAATAGAACCTTGTTGTAAAGTGTTACCATTTATTTATTTAATTTTTTCATTATATATATATATATATATATGTATATATATATATATATATATACGGTATATATATATATATATATATATATATATATAAACGTTTTTATATATAATATAATATTTCGTTTATTTGTTGTTTATTTTACAATATTTAGTAAAGCACCTCTCACTGATCATTTACTGGGTAAAAAATATATAAATATATACTTTTAAATAGTTTCAGGCCAATTTTGCGCTGTAAGTTTATTTTTCTAATTGACAAATGGTTTTCTTCTTGTTTTAAGCGTAAACATCACAAAATTTAGTTTTTTTGATAGCAAATTTGATTTGTTTTATTAGAGAGTGCAACTTTAATTTGTTTTACACACTGAAATCAATTTCCTTTCTCTTGCACAAACCTGATCCACATTGCATTCAGTTTTGGAATATCCTCTCTAAACACACAGAAAATCATAAATACATGAAATTAATGATTTATTTTGCAGTTAATGCATCAGTGGCTTTGTTTAAAAGATCATTTGACTCCAAATGTGCTTTGCAGATGCACACGATTACAGACTGACAGATACTGATGGCTCCTCTCAGAGACCCCCCTGGTCTCCCGCCTCTTCCGTAATGCTCTGAGTAATGGAAAATGAAATTGGGCATGTGGTTTAGATTCATTATGAGCAATCTGGAGTGGGAAAGAAGATCCCTCTCGAGTGAATCCGATACTGAATGTTTTATTCCTTTGTTGCTTATCATTCTATTTCATTTGTGTCTGCTGCATGTAGATATGGAAAATGTGATGTGACCAGATCGGATACTGATATTTCTTTCATTTATGCACAATATGAGTGTGAAAAATAGTAATAGTGATCATTACTATTGCAAACATCATTATTATTTGTTGCACCAATGAAATGGGGCTTGAAAAAAAACTACTAAGCACAGGCAATAAATCTTGTACCAATATCGGTTTGTGGCTGCCATAGCACTCGTGCAGGGTTGACATTGCGGTTGCAGGTCGTGAACTTAAACCCTATTTAGGTTGTGTCAGTGTCCGTTTGATCTTAAAATTATGGCCTCTTAGGGCTTCTTCTCAGTGCTCAAAAGTCTTCTCGGTTTAATCAGATTTTCGACACAGTGTAAGCAAACATGTTGTCTAGCGAAGAATCTAAGGGAAAATTAAAAGCTTCAGCTGGTGACCTTTAAACTGTGATCAAAGACCCTCAAAAGACAGCAGACATATATCAACATGAGTCCACTAAATGTAAAAAACGTGTCACAGACTCAAGCATATTGTAATTTGATTTTTATTATTATCTGTATTTCTTCTTGTTTGCCAGTAAAAATATCGAAATATCCCTAAAGTGCACAATTATGCTTTTTTCCCAGATATTTCCTTTCATGTAGTGTGTAATATAGATGTTTGTGAACATAAAACTTTTGCAAAGATCAAAGTACACAATAAGTGAAGTTATTAAACGTAATTTCAGGAGGAGTACGCCCGGGTAATCTTCCAATTAATTCCAAGGTCCTGTTGTTAGTTTATTTGGCATCCCTCCTCCTCCCCTTCTCCTACTTTTTGTACAATTTAGCCTGTTATAGAGGACAATCAGAGCTTGAGTAGAATATCCTCTCTGAGCCCCTCTATAGCGGACAGCAAGCCAAATATGTTTACCACTCACGCTAACATTATATTGGCACATGAACTTGTGAAATGGAGTTATTGTCTCCCAAAAGAAAGAATCAATTCTGAACTGCTTGAAATGAGTCGTCAGTCTTACTTCCTGCACGAACCTACAGTTGGTACAGAAAGTATTCAGACCCCCTTAAATTTTTCACTCTTTGCTATATTGCAGCCATTTGCTAAAATCATTTAAGTTAATTTTTTTTTCCTCGTTAATGTAGACATAGCTCCCCATATTGACAGAAAAACAAAGAATTGTTGACATTTTTGCAGATTTATTAAAAAAGAAAAACTGAAATATTACATGATTTTAAGTATTCAGACCCTTTGCTGTGACACTCATTTATTTAACTCAACTCATTTAACTATCCATTTCTTCTGATCACCCTTGAGATGGTTCTACATCTTCATTTGAGTCCAGCTGTGTTTGATTATACTGATTGGACTTGATTAGGAAATCCACACACCTGTCTATTTAAGAACTTATAGCTCACAATGCATGTCAGAGCAAATGGGAATTATGAGGTCAAAGGAACTGCCTGAAGAGCTCAGAGACAGAATTGTGGCAGGCACAGATCTGGCCAAGGTTACAAAAAAAATTCTACTGCACTTAAGGTTCCTAACAGCGCAGTGGCCTCCATAATCCTTAAATGGAAAATGTTTGGGATGGCCAGAACCCTTCCTAGAGCTGGCCGTCCGGCCAAACTGAGCTATCAGGGGAGAAGAGCCTTGGTGAGAGAGGTAAAGAAGAACCCAAAGATCACTGTGGCTGAGCTCCAGAGATGCAGTCGGGAGATGGGAGAAAGTTGTAGAAAGTCAACCATCACTGCAGCCCTCCACCAGTCGGGGCTTTATGGCAGAGTGGCCAGACGGAAGCCTCTCCTCAGTGCAAGACGCATGAAAGCCTGCTTGGAATTTGCTTAAAAACACCTGAAGGACTCCAAGATGGGGAGAAATAAGATTCTCTGGTCTGATGAGACCAAGATAGAACTTTTTGGCCTTAATTCTAAACGGTATGTGTGGAGAAAACCAGGCACTGATCATCACCTGTCCAATACAGTCCCAACAGTGAAGCATGATGGTGGCAGCATCATGCTGTGGGGGTGTTTTTCAGCTACAGGGACAGGACGACTGGTTGCAATCGAGGGAAAGATGAATGCGGCCAAGTACAGGGATATCCTGGACAAAAACCTTCTCCAGAGTGCTCAGGACCTCAGACTGGGCCGAAGGTTCAAAACTCTGGGACTGTTCTTGAATGCCCCAGGCAGAGCCCTGACTTAGGGTGAGTTCCCATGTTTGGTTTGATTAAAACGAACCCCTGGTGATTGCTCAGTTAGTGCGGTTCGTTTGAACATATGTGAACGCTGCCATCCGAACCCTGGTGCGGACCAAACGAATTCTGGTGCGGTTCGATTGATATATGAACGCAAAACACACCAAAGACATGTAAACGAACCAAAGAGAGGACGTGACGTCACAAGATGCGACGCTACAAGTCAGCTGATTTGACGACGCGGAAAGATCGGTGCATCCAAAATGAGTCGAGGGCAAACATGGAGCAACGAGGAGGTAAAGTGCCTCATCAATATTTGTTTCTGCGTACAACGGAGGAAATCCTGCTGCTGTTTTGAATGTTTTGAACATTTTATGAGTTCTTCGTGAGTTCTCAGCTGATAAAATAAAACATATGTACATGCATAAAATGATTGTGTTTAATCCAGCACACTGCATTGTTTTGAATGTTCGGTAAGCGAGCTCCTTCACGAAATATACGTCATATAAGCCGACCAATCAGGTTGTGACCGCATCCCAATGCCTTTGGTTCAGTAACTTAAGGTTCGCTGTTAAAAATGCAAGTGTGAACGCTAAGTGGACCAGGACTATGTGTTTTGTTTTGTTTTTTGGTCCGGACCAAACGAAGCAAACCAACCGAACTACAAGTGTGAACGCACCCTTAAACGCAATTGAGCATCTCTGGAGAGACCTAAAAATGGCTTTACCATCCAACCTGACAGAACTGGAGAGGATCTGGAAGGAGGAATGGCAGAGGATCCCCAAATCCTATATTAGATCAAAAGGGTGCTTCTACTAAATACTGAGCAAAGGGTCTGAATACTTAGGACCATGTGATATTTCAGTTTTTCTTTTTTAATAAATCTGCAAAAATGTCAAAAATTCTGTCAATATGGGGTGCTGTGTGTACATTAATGAGGGAAAAATTAACTTAAATGATTTTAGCAAATGGCTGCAATATAACAAAGAGTGAAACATTTAAGGAGATCTGAATACTTTCCGTACCCACTGTAAGTAGGTGTACAAATTTGCATAATGCCAGACTAAGGTCTTCATTAGCTGCCCTTGAACAACATCTACTTTGACCCGCCCTCAAACACTGTAGTTGTAGCTGAGGCTTGGAAGAGTTTGGGTCACGTTGTCGCACTGCGAAACCAAATCTATTTTTTTGCATGCACTTCCAAAGGATGAGGACTCATACTTGATTTGATGTGGAAAAACCGAGATCTTTGTCACTGTTCACATGCATATCAAGTGCTGAGGATGTGAAATTCAGATGTGGTAACGGCCGTTTAGTTTTCAACACGCGCTTTATGCGGTAGACTAATCACAAGAGACTCCTTCTGACTGCCTTCTGACCAATGAGCACAGAGTAGGCTCTCAGAAAGGAGGAGTTTAGAGAGACTGAATCCTTTATCCAACCGTTTCAGACACTGTGAAAAAAGAGGTGATGTTGCAATGTGTATTACGATAATTTAAAGTTTTTTATGACCTTGGATACAAGTAAAACGACTGTAGGAGGAGATCTCGAAAATAAAATTAGGAACCTTTAAAAATGGTTAATGGGGCACTTTAAAACAAGATAAATTTGCATTTAGTTTTAGCTCATAAGACATGTTTACAGAGAATATTTTGCACTTTCCATGAATGCAGTACGGTTTGGTGTCCCATGACTGTCCCAAGAGTTTTAGAGACACAAATCCCATGTTTTTTTTTTGTGAGAAATGTTAGATAAAATTGTCTGGTGGTGAAAAAACCCCTAGTTTTTCATACTGAAGGAAGCGTCACATCTAAAAACCTAGAATATCATAAAACTCATTTGTTTGGCTCGAGACAGTAAGAAACCACCTAAAAACCACCTTGAAAACCACATCAATAAATTCATATCTGTGTTGTGATTTGTGAATTGTTCCCCCACTGGGTGTCGTTCCATAATGATGTCAGAGGGGCGATACCAAAAGAAGGTACAAAAAACACCCATCATTATAACCTCAAATATGCTGTATTGAAACAAGTTCATACTTATGTCTGAGGCAAGGGTGTCAAACTTTCCCAGATATGATGGAATCACTGAAGTCATTGTCGGCAAACAGCCAAATGCAACTGTAATAGAACTGCAATGAAAAGAAATATGCGATCATTGCATATAGTTAGACCCTTGCACCGTATATAATGCATTTGTCTTCATAGCAGCTCTTGTTTTGTGTATAGTGTGCTCTCATTTTGTTTGACCTTGAGCGTTTTGAGAAATCACAGCATAAAATATGTCTAATTGCTTCCTTAAGAGGAGCCATTTGATACTGGATTCCCTCTATGGTTGCACATCCTTACATGTAAACACGTAATTTCCTCTGGCTTGCGGGAAGCACTCGTGCATGGAACAGTAGGTGTCAGATTCATGAGAAACCTGTTCCATTTGTTTTTCTAAAATGTTGTTTTCACATTTCAGAGCAGCTGTTACATTTTTGTCGCTACACTAATGGATCTGGGAGCATTGCAAGTTTTTGTCTTAATTCAGCGGATGGTTACTATGAGGTGCTTCAAGATAAATATTACTATAATGTAGTTATAAATCTTACACTGCATGTTGCAAAACTCAATAATTATTTGATAGATGTAGCTTCCATTTTAAATGGTATGATATATATACAGGGTTGGGGAGTAATGAAATACATTACTCATTTACATAAGAAATACAACTTATTTAAGTATTTAAAATACAAGCTTTTAGTAATTTTACTTCACAGTTATACATCCGAAAAGTATTTTAGATTACTAAAGTGATTACTTTGAATTTTCATGTCTTTTATTTTGTTTAAACATTAATGTAAACTGTGACGGGCAATTGATGTAAACAGCAGTTGATTTCCTGACTCTGACAGTCAGCAAAAGCATCCTGAGCAAATTTCTGTTCAGAAGTTTCATACCCAAATTTGCAGAATATGGAACATTTCAATTATTTTTTTAATAAAATGAGAGGAATCATAAAAATTGCATGTTATTATTTAGGACTGTCCTGAATAAGCTGTTTCACATAACAGATGGTTACATATACTCCACAAGACAAAATGACTTAATTTATAAAAATGACCCCTTTCAAAAATGCACATACCCTTGAATCTTAACTGTCCTCTCATTATCTGGAAGATACACAATTATTTTCATGTTTTGAGATAGTTTGTGAGTCCCTTTGTTATTGTAATAAAGAAAAAGGTAATTGTGACTTTTTATCTCACAAGTCTGACTTTTTTTACTCAGACTTAAACTCGCAATTGCATTTTATGAAGTCAGAGTTGTATGGTAACTTGTGATTCTGAATTTTTTCTGGAAAATTGTTTGTCTCAGAATTTAGACTTCTTTCTCGCAATTCTGACATTTTTTTTCTAAAAATTGAGAGTTTATATCTCAGAATTCTGACTATATAATTCTGTTGTAACTCACAATTGGAGCTTTATATCATTCAATTCTAAAAAAAGAATTGCGAGATAAAAACTTGCCATACCTTTTCTTGTTACATACTTACTAGTACTCCAAAGTATTTAGATTGTTACAAAGATTAAGTTTAGTATTCTAAAGTATTTAAGCATGTATTTTGTAATCTGTAGTGAAATTCATTTAAAAAAAATACATACACACATGTATTTAAGTTAAAAGGATAGGAATAGATTACGAAACATCACAGATACACTTGTGCATAACAGCTTAAGATGTGTACATACCGACCTGATCTCATGAAAACCCATGTTATGTGGTGGTTCTTACGATGTGAATTGCACAAAAACATACGATTATTAGGAAAAAAGTAGGCATGAAGGTCCTCTCTTAACCCCAACCCTAAACATTCCAATGGGGTGTAAGAAGATTGTACCAAAATGTATGAATGAGGTCGTACGAATTCATACAAACTAGCCACCATTTCACCAAAATGCATAATAGTTAATTGACATGAGATTGCGTTGCGCATACTGTCTGCTTTCCCTTCACAGAAGCTCTGAAATCTCATTCACAGTACTTCCACATTTAGATTAAAGTGTCCCATAGTTGTTTTTCAATGTTAAAGGTCTGCAAAGTTTCGAAGATCAAAGTGGACGACAAATAAAGTTATTGTCTACTAATAGAAAGAATTGATTCTGAAGTGCTGAAACAAGTCATTACCAACTGTAGTCTCACTTCATGTTCTATACCCATGTAACAATGTAAGAAATTAGCAAAATGCCAGCCTTGAGGGAACATGTCACATGCGGACAACGACTACTTTGACCCGCTCTCAAGCACTGTAGTTGTAGTTGAAGCCTGGAAGAGTTTGGTTGCTGTCAACATGTCACATTGGAATTAAAAAGTAGATGCCATCGTTACCGTTCATGTAACTGTTTCAGGGACTGAGGAAAGCTCCGGAGCTGAAATTCAGATATTGTAATGGGGATTTTGAATCTTCAATCAAACTATTTTCAGACTTTTTGAGAAATGAGGTGTTGTGCAATGTATATTATGACCTTTGATCCACGTATATCTATTTTAGGAGACCCCCAAAACAAAATTAGGAACATTTAAAAGAGCATAATAGGGGCACTTTAAAAAAAAAAAAAATCATCATTGACACCAACAGGCATTGGTTGTCATAATTAAGTATGAAAATGCCGAATAGAAAATGATATTAGAAAGCTTAAGTGGAGTTCAATGACAATGACTTCAATTTTTTTGTTTCTCACACAAAGCTATCAGATAGTTTCATAAGACTTTGAAAATAATGCACAATTATTATAGACAAATTTTAAGTTGCTTTTATGGTGTTCCATCTGGAGATTGATAGCGGTGGTCTGTGAACTGTTGTCACAGCTAGGTTTGTATATGTGTTACAGCATCCCTTTGTACGTTGAAAAAATTGCAGCCAGTCTGCATGGGCCAGATCTCTTTCTGGCTGACTCAGTGCTTTTGTTTAGCAGTAAGCATTTTCGTCGGAAATGGCTACAAGAAAAAAAAGACTGTATGGTGACACATTTATTGCTGCTCTTGTATTCTCACTGTAGCACTTGTCAATTTCACCATGTAGCGTGATTTTAAAATTCCTGCACAGGAAACAAAACCCTAATTCCTTCTCTTTACAGTTAACCTTTGATCAAACAGGATATTTTTAAGTGGTTTTCAAAGTAAATATTGCCCTCATGTGAGGCTCAGATAGGAAAGGTATGTTATAGAGATGCTGTATGCTTTTCAACACGGCCTTTCTCTCTTCCTCTATTACTGTACCTTCACAACCCCTTCACGTTTCGCACAATGACAGAGAGGAAGCACTCAAGCTATCCAAACAGATGGTGAGGCAGAGCTGTGGACTAATGATGCAAACTTCATACGCGAGGACCTTTTGTTATTACCAGGGAATTTCCTCACAGCTGCAAGAGAGGGACTTTCTCCACAGTTTAGCAAAAGAAAAACAAGACACTCACCTCACTTTGCCCTGCAAGTCCCCCCCCCCCCCCCCCCCCCCCAAACAGAGTGTGTTTAGTGTTAAATAAAAATGTTTTGACTGAGATTTCCCTCGTTTTATGTCTCAGGGGTTTCTCAGATCTCATTCTCTGAGCTTGGAAGGGGCGGGAACATTTGACAATAACCTAACCTGCACATAGATGTATTTCCAAAGCTTTTCTCACTTAGACCCTGATTTGTAAAATCTGAACCCAGAACACCCATGGAACTCCCTTAAAGGTGGTTCAGATTCTATTATGTTTTTTTATTTTACCATCAGATATGGCGATAGGACTTTGTGTTTATAGTTATGTAAGACTTTCTAATGGCTCTTAAAGGCACAGGTCATCCAAAGAGTAAAAATGTAACAGTTGAAAATTCTGTGTGGGTTTAATGTCCATTTAGTCCGATACATAAATAAATAAAATTCCAGTCTTCATTACAGTGCACTAGGGCAGATGTCTGAAATGTATTTTACTGTTAGTTTATGAAGGTGATATTTTCCCATGTTTTATTAGATTAAAAGTGGTAAAATCTATGTAAATCTGTAAAACCTTTAGAATTGTCAGGGTTATGTTCAGTTCTGTTTAGTATCGCTGTTTGGTTTTGTTGTCAGTCAATACACTTAAAAAAATACTGTGTAGAAACAATTTTCACTTAGAGATTGCTAGTAAATTTCACAATTACAAAGAATGGCAAGTAACGCATTGAATTAAACATGAAATTTTGAAGTAGAAGGACTGAAATGGTATTTTCGGTTGCACTTTATTTTACAGTACATGTACTTACAATGTACTTATCTAAGCAAATATGGAGTAGTGTAAGGTATCTACAGGGATTAAGGTTAGGTTTAGGTGTGGGCTCATGTTTAGTACCTAGTTATTACCCAGTTATTATAATTGCTGTAATAAGTGTAGTATGTACATGGGGAACAGGGGCCGAACAAATCATCTTAAGGCTAAAAGTAGCTCCTAACTCACCAATTTAGGAGAAACTGTTAAAAATAATTGGCATGTCAATCCTAATTTTAAGGACTCCTAAATTTTTGCTCTAAGAGTATTTCATAAAACATGTTAGCGCTCAAACTATCTCCTAAATCTGTGAAATGTTTGGAGTAGTAAAGAGGACTCCTAAGTCATTAAGACCAAATCACAAACAATCCTAATCCACGCAAAGACACTGTACACTGTGAGGTTATAGTGATGCTATATGCGTGCTGAATATTTACTTCATAAATGTTGTCAATTTTTTTTAAGTCTGTTTCCCCCTTAATTGCAGATAAAGAAAGTTCTGACACAGAACTCTGTGAACTGAGAACCAGTGATTCAGATTCACATATCAAGTCAACAGGTTGAGGGAAGTGATATGTGTGTATATGGAAGTGAGAGAGGGATGGTTGCCAGGAGGAATCCGAGAACAATGGTTGCTGAAATGTAAGACATCCTCTTCTGCAAAAAAGACCACACCTTTGGTGGGAAAGATGCTAAGGTCAGCAGTGCTCACACAAATTTACCAGTCAAACCAGTCAGGATTCAGTGTGTCCTTGGATAAAAATACTTAAGTCACAGAGGTTGTGGAACACGTCAACGGATGTCCTCATGCAAACTAGAGATCTTGGGAGTTGCTTCCATTTTGTGAAACAGGCTCTGATAACAAAATACAAGGCAATTAACTTCCATCTGGTGTTATTGCGTAGCACTTCCTGTTGTTCTGGAAGTAATCATTCTTGACGTATGACCCCAAATTGATCTCATATGACTATTTTCATTGACAATTTAGTGATTCCCATTCATGAAAATCCCATTTTATGAAAAGTGGCTCTGTCACAATAAAGGGACTGTTCATCCAAAGAAGTTCTGTTGTCATTTACTCACCATCATATGACTTTTTGTCTTCAAAAGAACAAAAAGACATGTTATAGGCAAATGTTCAATATTCAAAGTTCCAGAAATGACTAAAAAGCATCATAAATAAAAACTAATAGTAATCCAAATGACCAGAGTATTGTACGGCAAGTCCTCTGAAGCGATACGATATTAAGGAACAGAGTGCAATTTAAGTTTTAAATGTATCAAAATATATCCCAAAGTCAGAAAATACATTTCTAATCTTAAAATACATTTTGGGTGAGTCCAAAATGTTCTTTTTAAATATATTTAGATTTATTACATTTATTAATAAATGTCTCAAATATAATAATATAAGTATAACATAATAGAAATATCATGAAATATGACAAAATAAAACATATTGAAAGCATTTATTTAAATTTCTTTTAAAATTTGCCCTTTTTGTGTATTTTAAAATATATTTAAAATATATTTAATATGACCTTAGCATATGTGTGTGTATATATATATATATACTTATTTTTCTCATATCTGAAGCTTGACAGTTTCTGTCCTCATTTAATTTCATGTAATGTTATTCCTAACATCCCCTTTTGCGCTTCATGGTAGAATGAAAGAATGGGTTAATGATGACAGAAAATGAACTGTTTCACTTTTTAGTAAATAATTCCAAAACTTACACCAAGTAGATAAAGAATGGATAGCTTAGTGGTTAAAAATGTGGGTTGGTGACCCGAAGGTTGCAAGTTCAAACGCTAATTCTTAAGCTGCCACTGTTGTGCCCTTAAACAAAGTGGGCTACTTCATTTTGGGTCGCTCCCGTGGGATTCAGTAAAAATGAACTGTATATACTGAAAATGTGAGTAACCAGAATAGCAATAATCAGTGTGGCAAAACTCTTTACCTCCATTTAATCTCATCATTGTCATTGTTCCTCACAACTGCACACCATTGATTTCCCCAGACTTCCTTTCTCGAGTGGTGATGTCAGCAGACCTCCCTGGTTGCTTCATTGTTTATGAGTGGTGGAAATCCTATGCTGCCCATTGACGAAGGTCAAACAAAGGGCAGGGTCTGTTTATTTTCTTTTCAGTCAGCCTCTCCACATCATCTCAAGAAGCATGGAAGGCACTCACAAAAACACAAAGATGCCCACTGGGATAGGAGAAAGTGATGCCTTGTCTCTCAGCAGCCATATGTGGAAAAGGTGATGTTGCATTTCAAGCATTCAATAGATGAATAGTGGCTGTAGTCATTTTCAACAAATCTATTTTTGCATAAAACAGTAAATTATCATTACCCTGGACAAACCAGTTTTGAAAATGGTGTTGCTTATCATTTCCATAAACTGTGTGTGAGTGTGCATGTAACAAATCGTGGTGCGTGCATAGTGTCAGATTAATTGTGATAGTCAGAATCGTGATGAATGGAAGGTTTAGCACATTGCAGCTTTAATCAAAAGCAGCTTTGTCCACAAGTGGCTACATATGAAAGGGGTTTTATAAGTGTCTTTGTTTAAAAGGAAAAATCCACCCAAAAATGAAAATGATGTCATTTACCCACTATTACGATGGAAGTCAATGGGAACCCAAAACTGTTTGGTTTCAGCATTCTTCAAGATATCTTCATTTGTGTTGTGCAGAAGAAAGAAGGTCAGGTTTAGAACAACACGAGCGAGAGTAAATGACAAGAGTTTTCATTTTTGGGTGAATTATCCCTTCAAGGATGCCTACACACAAGAGAGAAAGCTGTGACGCAGTGTTTGACATGCAGGAACTCTTAATAGTGCTTAGAGAATGCAGAAAGAGAAAAAATATCTTTCTCACTGTGACCTGAAAGTATACTAAAGCGACATTTAAACAGAGCTGAACATTGCCCACGATAGGCTTTGTTGTTGTTGTTTTTTTGGCCTCATAGCTTTTTAATTTTTTATTTTTGATCAACTCTCATCACATCAGTTGTATAAGTGGTGTTAGGTAATGATATATACCTGAGATGTTAAGGCCTTCACCAGAAACGGGTTGGAGAGTCACATCTGGAGAATAACTCTCTACAGCAGACACTGGATTTGCACTCAGGTCTAGTATGGAGTACGTGTCTGAGGCACTGCTCTGTCAGAGTTATAGGAAAAAACAGGACTCAGACATGAAGAGATCTATTTTGACAACAGCAGCCGCCACTCAACTCCCTGTCTGTAGTTTGACATACTGCAAAGGACTTAATATAACCACCCGCCTTTTTTTTCAGGCCCAAATGTATTCTTAAATACATTTTAACATATAAGCCTATACAATATGTTCCCCAGCTCCTTGATACGTACATAAAAAGTTGCAATTATACCTTTTTTATTTTTATTCTGTGACAGAAACAATCTTCCATATCATCCAGTTTTAAAAAAACTACTCGACTTCTTTCATGGTTTAAAAAAAAAGGCCAATGTATGCCTTCATGAATGGTTCAATCTAGGCTAGGGGCTCATAGTAGCAATGATTTCCTTGGAGGAAAATAAAAAGAAATGTTTTCTTTTAGTTTGACTGTGTAAAGAGTGAAGCCATCGCTCATAGTGGTCCCTGGTGAGAACTGCCTATTTATACAGAAGAGATGAAGCACATGGATACAGAAGGAGAAAGAGAGTGCAAGGGTCAAAGAGTTCATATACAGAGAATAACACACAGTGTTAACCCCTTCGGAGATCATGTGAAGAGGTGGGCATTGTGGGTAAGCGGGTTGGAAGGGTAGAGAAGGACGAATGGAGGCAGCAGGGTTTAAATTTCCGGTAACACTTTACAATAAGGTTCATTAGTTAAACCTTAGTTAAAGCGTTAGTTAACATGAACTAATCATGAACAACACCTCTGTTCAGCATTAGTTAATCTTCGTTAACGTTAATTAACGCATATATTAATGCCTCTGTTAACGTTAGTTAACATTAGTTAATGTGTTAGTTAACATGAATTAATCATGAACAATGCCTCTGTTCAACATTAGTTAATCTTCATTAACGTTAATTCACGAATATATTAATGCATCTGTTAACGTTAACAGCACAACTAGTTAACATTAGTTAATGCATTAGTTAACATGAACTAATCATGAACAATGCCTCTGTTCAGCATTAGTTAATCTTCGTTAACGTTGAATCACGCATATATTAATGCCTCTGTTAACGTTAGTTAACATTAGTTAATGCGTTAGTTAACATGAATTAATCATGAACAATGCCTCTGTTCAACATTAGTTAATCTTCATTAACATTAATTCACGCATAAATTAATGCATCTGTTAACGTTAACAGCGCAACTAGTTAACATTAGTTAATGCATTAGTTAACATGAACTAATCATGAACAATGCCTCTATTCAGCATTAGTTAATCTTCATTAACTTTAATTCACGCATATATTAATGCATCTGTTAACGTTAGTTAACATTAGTTAATGCGTTAGTTAACATGAACTAATCATGAACAATGCCTGTAAATAGCTGTAATGTTTTAAGGTTAACTTGCTGTACATATTTACATTAGTTTATGTAGCAGTTGACACATTAAGGGTGACCATTTCTAACTCACCATCTTACCCTAAAGGTAACAATGCCATTGTGTACCTTATCCACATTAGTTTATAATAAGGCATTAATTTGGGCTGCAAACATCTTTCTGAAGTGGAAACTATCTGAACATTAATAGATATGTTGTTCATGATTATATGCACTTTACTATCATTACTTACACTCAACGAAGCATTAATTCATGGAATTTGGGACCTTATTGTAAAGTGTACGCTATTCCAACATTAACTGATGTGTTACTAACATTTGTAGACTCTTTGTTAACATGACTTACCATTAACGAAGCATTAATTCATGGAATTTGGGACCTTATTGTAAAGTGTACGCTATTCCAACATTAACTGATGTGTTACTAACATTTGAAGACTCTTTGTTAACATGACTTACCATTAACGAAGCATTAATTCCTGGAATTTGGAACCTTATTGTAAAGTGTACGCTATTCCAACATTAACTGATGTGTTACTAACATTTGAAGACTCTTTGTTAACATGACTTACCATTAACGAAGCATTAATTCATGGAATTTGGAACCTTATTGTAAAGTGTACGCTATTCCAACATTAACTGATGTGTTACTAACATTTGAAGACTCTTTGTTAACATGACTTACCATTAACGAAGCATTAATTCATGGAATTTGGGACCTTATTGTAAAGTGTACACTATTCCAACATTAACTGATGTGTTACAAAGCAGTCATTATTGATTTTAATGAACCTTAAATGAGTGAAAGACATTCATTGCCTACATTTTCAGAACCTTTATTATATAACATACCTGGTCAACATTGGCAATCTTTCTCAGCAAAAAATAAAAAATAAAACAAAGCAAAAAATTAAGAAGAAAAACTTGTTTCTACACAGAAACAAACCATGTGCAGCACTATCAATTCAGGCTTTAGGGTTTTAAAGTCCTTCTTTGACTTTTTTAACATGGAAATGTATACTATTTTTTAATTGGAAGCAACTTTCCATCAGTTTTCATCGTTTGTATTTTGTTTGCAATGTTTTCATCGATCATAATTGCGTCTTGACATTTTAGTGCTATACTTGATAATTTCTCTCCCTTTCCATGTTTGTCATTGATTTCCTCATATTTTTCTGGTGCTGCAATCGCCAGTTCAGCAATAGCCGCACTCTGCACAATCGTGTTCCGGTCCACACCATATTTTCTGAATGCATCTGCCATGTTGGTTCCTCTTTTGAAAATCTCCAGGACTGATTTGTACCGCTTTACCACCTGCCATGGTTCAGTAACTAAAATAGAGAGCAAAAAAGATATAAAAAAAAAAGAAAATAAATTTATGCAATTGTTAGCTTTCTAGTGATCACATTAAGAAGCCATTCATGTGTCAAGGAGTATATTATTGTAAACTACACAGCACATATACCAAGTTTCACATTCCTGATATAAAAAAAATTATTGCACAACCTACCCCTTTGACAGAATTTACTCATCTGCTTGTTTTTCTTCTGTTTTTTTACTCTTTTCTTTACTTTCTTTGCCTTCTTCTTTCTTTTCTTCTCCCTTGAAGAGTCTGAGCTAGATGACTCCGAGTCAGAAGAGTCAGAATCAGAGGAGTCACTTTCAGAAACCTCTTGAGAGATTTTCATTCTTTTGGATATGTCTGCAGGCTTATCCTTATTTTTGTCAGGCATGCTGTCCATTTTGATGGCTGTAATGAGGGTGTGGGGTGGTGGGGAGAGAACAGTTAATACTCATCTACTGCATGCCAGCATTTGTGACTTTAGTTTACATGTTAATTTCAATTCAAATGACAAAAAAAGTCTATATTAGCATCACCACTCCCTGTTACAGCTGTCTTAATTCAGTTTAAAAACTTTTGTTTACCAGATTTTGTGTTTCATGAGACATTCTTATACTAAAACAACAAATAAGTTTTAACTACCTTCTTGCAGCTGTTGTCTAAGGAAATCTCGTTCTTTTGTCAAATCTTCTATTTTCTCCTGTAGATACTGACATTTCACCCTCAAGGTGTCAGTCTCTGCCTTGACTTTAGCCAAAGCTATTGAAACAGTTGGCGCTGTTGCTGGCGCAGTTGGTTTATCTAGAAAATAAAATACTCTTAGTATTGATATAAAGAGTCTGTTTCACTAGCTTTATTTATAGCATAAAATCATCCTGAACACATACGTTACACCGACGAGAGAGAGAGAGAGAGAGAGAGAGAGAGGAGAGAGAGAGAGAGAGAGAGAGAGATTTCTTAGTTAATAGTTTATTTAGTTAAAAATTTAAGTTCAATTTTTCGTTTCGTTTCTATTTCTCAGTTATCGCTAATATTCAAACTAGGATCAACAAGTTTTCAATAGTTTCGTTGAGAAACATCCAATTAGAAGATAAAACGTGCATAATTTACCGTATTTTTCTGTGCGTTCATCCCGAGACTGTTTTTTCTTCTGTCTCCCTCTGGTCTGATGACAAGAGTCTAAAATGTCGTCCGTCTGTAGACTCGCCATCATCAAACTTACTTTGGCCTTCAACACCTGCACAGTTTACCAGTATCCGCTGGATAACCTCTGGCCGCTCTTTTTTTTTTTTTTTTGCAAAATGCTGAAGAATTGTGGGTAGTGTAGTTTTTCTTTTCTTATTATTTTTCTTTTTTAAACGAACCTGAAATCACAATGACTGGTGGCCTCCTATAAAATCACATGTAATCGCTTAAAAATTTCAAAGTTTATGAGGAGTTTGTCTTGTAGGATTTAAAAATTTATAGCTAAAAATGTCTAGGGATTTTTACTTCCGGAACGCCACTTCCTGGTAAAAAGCCCGCGCCGATTACAGATGCAACGGGGGAAAATTACGAACAATCCGGTGGCACATCTCATGTAAGATTATTATTATTATTTTTTTTTACAGCTTTTAATAATGAAAAAAAAAGGAATTGTATATTATAATTATAAAATATATAAATTATGGCTGTTCCTTTAGTCAGTAATAACATGAAATGCATTTGGTACAACACTGTTACGGTTATTCTGATATTTTTATATATTTATTTTCATACAAAACTGCATAACATATCTTAATATAGCTAATAATGATACTATTTATTAAAATGCATTGACAGTTTTCAGTCATATTTGCTCTGCATGTTGAGTATGTCTAAATTATTTGTTGCATGTATACTAAATATACATTTATTTCTTAATTATTATTATTTTAAATGCTTTTAAAAATTGTTTATGTATTTCTAAGGTGACATGGGTCGGTCATTAAATAAAAAAATGCTGTCAATGATTGAAGGACGTCAAACAAAGAGGAAGAAATTGAAGTTGATCAAATGGCTCCAGAAAAAAAAATTGCTTAAAGCAAAAATTAAGTGCAATTTATGCCAACATACAATGAAGCTGACTCATAAACCCAACAAAGCAGACAACTATGTTTGGTAAGTATTATTATTATTATTTTTACTATTATTGTTGTTGTTATTATTATTTAAACTAACTTTTTGACCAGCGCTTGCTTTCTTAAATTATCTTTTGAATAATTCTTAATGTTATTGTCCAGACATATCTGAACAATTTTAAATGTATGCTATGGTATTAGGAAAATTGAAACACGTATGACACAGGGTCTTACTCACTAGAATCTTTTATTACATTTAAAGGTCTTGTACACGGAGACATAAGGGAAGATTCAAGTCAGTGAGGTCTGGATCACTTTTTGCCAAGTCAAAGTGTAATTTATTCTCCTGGATGAAGTTCATATATCGGTATGTAAAAAAAAGAAAAAGAAATACATGCTATAGTCTGTTATGTTTATAATTTTCAAAGTAGTTGACCAGAAATACCAACAATACATTTTTTTCACTTTTGTTAACAAAGGTTTGCTCAAGGCCTTCAGTTGAGACAAATCGACATGATTGAAGACGGCATTGCTGGAAGCTCACGCACACTCAGTAGCATGGCCAAAAAGGTTCGAGCTATTTGTAAAAAATCTATAAAGTTGCATGCCAGAAGGAAGGGCCTAATGATAGGACACCCCAGGGAGTTCGTTATGATTGATGAAAGCAACTTTCGTCACAAGCGAAAGGTATTTAAAATACTCCCATAATATTTATGTAATTTTTTAGATGAATTACCTTAGTTAGCTTTGTGAAGTTGTGTTTTACATTGTGTTCTCTGCAGCAAGTTGTCTAGTTAGCACACTGTTTTCTAATCCTGTCTGGAGTACCCCAAACACTGTACATTTTGCAAAAGTTTCCATTTTGCAAAAAAAAAAAGAAAAAAAATATGCCTACCTTATTTGATACCCCGAGATCAGGGTATATTGTTTTGATGAGTTTAAAGTGTGTTAGATTGAGTGTTAGACTGATTAGTGTTACAATGTATAGAATGATTGCATTTTTGTTAATCCATTTTGAATTATCTAAATGATTTTAAAAGCTTTGTATTTTCAAATATTGAATACTTGTATACTTGTTTTCCAGTATGGACGTGGAAGGTTCGCAAAGACGTGGCGTAGAAGAAAGTGGGTTTTTGGGATGCTGGGGGTTGCACCAGGAAATAGCAAGCCCATTCTAAAACTTGTTCATCGAAGGTCCCGAAATCACCTTATCCCACTTATTGTACGACATGTGCATCCAGGAAGTTCCATACTTAGTGATGAATGGCGTGCTTACAGAGGGGTACTAACCAATCTTGGCTATAATCACTTTCCTGTGAAGCATAATCAGTGTTTTGTAGATCCAAGAACAGGCAGCCATACGCAAAATCTGGAAAGGGCGTGGTTAACTTACAAAGGAAAAATATGGTGCCTCAGAGGAAATAGGACAGAGCGCCTACTAAAACAACATCTAAAGCTGATAGAGTGGACTTACTGGCTAGGGAACCGACACAGAAATGGTCCTCTTGGAAGACTGTTGAAGGACATTCATAGAAAATATCACCTTTAAAACAGAAAGTTTGACAACTTCCAAAGGTGATTATTCACTATTTGTCCAGCCTTACTTGATCTTGCTTGCTCACTCACAGATCCTCCTTATTTTAGTTAACACCTCTTCCTTAGTCTCATTCATTGGTAAATATGTATATGTATATATTTATTTTGCTCATCATTTTGATTTTATTTTTTCTTTCTTATTTTAAATAATTCAAAAACACTATAGTTGTGTAAATTAATTTACAATTGTCTTTTTATTCATTTGTAATATATATAAATTGTTATACCACTGTTATGTAATGTAATAAAGGTTATGAAAATTTAAGCTTTCACTCATTTAAGGTTCAGTAAAAAATCAATGACTGCTTTGTAATGAACCTTCAAATGTTAGTAACACATCAGTTAATGTTGGAATAGCGTACACTTTACAATAAGGTCCCAAATTCCATGAATTAATGCTTCGTTAATGGTAAGTCATGTTAACAAAGAGTCTTCAAATGTTAGTAACACATCAGTTAATGTTGGAATAGCGTACACTTTACAATAAGGTCCCAAATTCCATGAATTAATGCTTTGTTAATGGTAAGTCATGTTAACAAAGAGTCTTCAAATGTTAGTAACACATCAGTTAATGTTGGAATAGCGTACACTTTACAATAAGGTTCCAAATTCCATGAATTAATGCTTCGTTAATGGTAAGTCATGTTAACAAAGAGTCTTCAAATGTTAGTAACACATCAGTTAATGTTGGAATAGCGTACACTTTACAATAAGGTCCCAAATTCCATGAATTAATGCTTCGTTAATGGTAAGTCATGTTAACAAAGAGTCTTCAAATGTTAGTAACACATCAGTTAATGTTGGAATAGCGTACACTTTACAATAAGATTCCAAATTCCATGAATTAATGCTTCGTTAATGGTAAGTCATGTTAACAAAGAGTCTACAAATGTTAGTAAGACATCAGTTAATGTTGGAATAGCGTACACTTTACAATAAGGTTCCAAATTCCATGAATTAATGCTTCGTTGAGTGTAAGTAATGATAGTAAAGTGCATATAATCATGAACAACATATCTATTAATGTTCAGATAGTTTCCACTTCAGAAAGATGTTTGCAGCCCAAATTAATGCCTTATTATAAACTAATGCGGATAAGGTACACAATGGCATTGTTACCTTTAGGGTAAGATGGTGAGTTAGAAATGGTCACCCTTAATGTGTCAACTGCTACATAAACTAATGTAAATATGTACAGCAAGTTAACCTTAAAACATTACAGCTATTTACAGGCATTGTTCATGATTAGTTCATGTTAACTAACGCATTAACTAATGTTAACTAACGTTAACAGATGCATTAATATATGCGTGAATTAAAGTTAATGAAGATTAACTAATGCTGAATAGAGGCATTGTTCATGATTAGTTCATGTTAACTAATGCATTAACTAATGTTAACTAGTTGCGCTGTTAACGTTAACAGATGCATTAATTTATGCGTGAATTAACGTTAATGAAGATTAACTAATGTTGAACAGAGGCATTGTTCATGATTAATTCATGTTAACTAACGCATTAACTAATGTTAACTAACGTTAACAGAGGCATTAATATATGCGTGATTCAACGTTAACGAAGATTAACTAATGCTGAACAGAGGCATTGTTCATGATTAGTTCATGTTAACTAATGCATTAACTAATGTTAACTAGTTGTGCTGTTAACGTTAACAGATGCATTAATATATTCGTGAATTAACGTTAATGAAGATTAACTAATGTTGAACAGAGGCATTGTTCATGATTAATTCATGTTAACTAACACATTAACTAATGTTAACTAACGTTAACAGAGGCATTAATATATGCGTTAATTAACGTTAACGAAGATTAACTAATGCTGAACAGAGGTGTTGTTCATGATTAGTTCATGTTAACTAACGCTTTAACTAAGGTTTAACTAATGAACCTTATTGTAAAGTGTTACCAAATTTCCTCACCAGAAAAGGAGATTAACACTGGCAGAGTCTCAATGTCAGTGTGGAGAGAAAAGAAAGAGTTCCCTACTTTTGGCTGAACTTCATTCCATTGTGCGGTTTCAGATTTTCCCAGAGCATATTTCCAGTAGGGATAAGGACAGGGCAGTTTGAGAATTTGAAGTACTGAAATGTTTCTCTCTCTCTCATATATATATATATATATCTGTATAGAATTTTTTATGTATAATATTCAAAAGTCTGTTAATCTCACCAAGGCTGCATTTATTTGATAAAAACAATAATATTGTGAATATTACTATTTGAATACATTTAATGTATTTTATTCCTTTTAGGGTAAAGCTAAAATAATTTCTTCAGTCCTCAGTGTCACATGTTTCTTCAGAAATCATTCTAATATGCTGATTTGCTGCTCAAATAACATTTCTGATTATTATTATCAATAATAAAAACAGTTGAGCTACTTAATATTTTATAGAAACCATGATACTTTTTTCAGGATTCTTTCTTTGATGAATAAAGTTTAAAATAATAACAATTATTTTACATACAATTAACATTATGAATTTCTTTACTGTCATTTTTGATCAACACCCTTGCCGAGTAAATATATATAAGTAATATAAAAGTAATTTCTTTAAAAAAAAAAAAAATCATACTTTCCCTAAACCTTTGACCAGTAGTGTGTATTTATGGTTACACAATCCATAATGGTCATAGTGCTACTGCTAGTCAAAATTAAGATGTTTTATGGCCTTGCAAAAATGAGATCATGAAGTGACATTTTGCATACAATTTTCTATGACAGAAAAGTTATATCTGCAAACCTGTTACAGGAAAGCACTGGCATTGTGTTCTTCATGTTCATACTGAATGGATCAGAGCCACTCAGCAGGGACAGTCCACAATGCAAAATGTGTGGGTGCAAAGCAATGTTTAATTGGATTTATTGTCGTCCTTATCATATTTGTTTTGTGCAGTGTTTTGAATTACGATTTTCATTCACTTCTATTACAGTTGCACAAGGTTCTGTACAGCATCCCCACGGAAAAGAAAGAAATTGAGCTTACATGTGAATAGCTAATTTATTGCATTTCTGAGGAAATTTCAAAATCCACTAAAGCTATTTACTTGCCATTGAAACATTTTCGTCAGCACTTATGAACAGTTCTTTTAACTTCCATAATAAGTAGTGTACTGGACATCTGGAGGATGAGCTGCCTCTTTATGAGATGGTGTCTTTCATGTTTTATACACATCCGTGTAAAGCTTACATCCTAGTGTGAAGTGTTGTGAGTGTTTCCGACTGCATTGGTTTACAAACGGAAAACTGTGCTATGACAGTCAAAACACTATGAAGCTCCTTTTGCTAATATTTAGTGAAGCTGCCAAATTTAGACTGTCACTGTATAGAAAAAGACTGTTTGCATGTTGTGCAAGGACAAATTGTTGGTCTTGTCTTGAAATGCAATGCATATGTGAAAGTTTTATAATGCTAGATTTGCTAGAAGTCTAAAATTAATAAAGACCATATTAGAAATGCACTGTATAAGCCAAGCTACACTATATTAAATATAAGCATCATATACTGCTCTATAAAATGTTTAGCCAAAAAACTAATGCTGCAAAACATCCATTTAATTGAAAATAGGTAATCCAAAAATTGTTGCATTGCAACAAGCTCAATTAAAGATGTGAAGTATTTTCAATTATAAATATACTAACATTTTATTTTGTACTGAAAATGTTTGATACTATACTTTTATATGTTTAGGTATCAAGTCATTAGCTTAGCGACATATTAACATCAGATAGGAACAAAGCTATAGTAATATAATCTGTAATTATAACATTTCTATAATGTCCTTCATAAACATACAGTATGTATATATATCACATCGTTTAAGACAACATGTCATGGCGAACTATAGAAGCATAAGCTACATCAAACTTATGATGAAACAAGATGCTTTGAGATGCTAATCATTCTTAAGTAGAGTCAACATGCAGCGTTGGAGTCAGAAATGTTTAGTTATGACAGAGAGCGCTACTTTTTTAGAAGTTTGAAGTTTGTGCTAAGTAGGAAACTCCACATCCGGATTCTACAACAGCCAGCTGATGTTATTAGTTTGCAGCTGCTCTGTCTGGAGAGGCACTAAAGTGGCTATAAACATGGACTAAAACAGCTTAAAGCGGACAGCAGTTAAGCTGGGTTTATTGAGCTTGTATGACAGACCCCTCATGTCCATTAGCAACAGTAAGTGACTCTAACAAAGACCATGGGATGTATTCTTTTCCAGTCTTATGTTTCCAGTAATGGAGGTGCATTTCCTTTATGGAGGTTTTGAACTACGGGTGGAAGTCACTGGTGAATTGACTCTGCCCACTCTACCATGTAAGAGGCCATTTTAAAACAAAACAAAACATCCTTACTTTCCTGTATGTACTCAGTAGAGAATGTTTTTGTAGCATGAAACTATAAATTGAATTATTGTGCTTGGTTTTAACAAGAATCTGTCTTGCTTTTTTGAGTTAAGTGTGGACGTATATGAACTTTTATGTGTTGACTTCCTCTAAACTAAAGTGTCCTTCCAACCAGATAATTCCACTGTAGCTGCACGGATCTCAAGCTGTCTGGCGGACATCTCGACGTGGATGGAAGAACACCACCGCAGCTCAACCTGGCAAAGACTACTCTACAACACGACATCAACATCCAGCTTGGTACAACCACCATTACCCCATCAAAGTCGGCCAGAAATCTTGGAGTTATCTTCGATGACCAACTGACCTTCAGAGACCACATCTCAAAGACGGCACGGTCATGCAGATTTGCACTTCGCAACATCAGGAAAATCCATCCCTTCCTGACTGGGCACGCAACACAACTGCTTGTCCAGGCCCTGGTCATTTCAAGGCTTGATTACTGCAATGCTCTTCTGGCTGGTCTGCCGTCAAGTGCAATCAAACCTCTTCAAATGATCCAGAACGCTGCTGCACATCTTGACTTCAACGAGCCTAAGAGAGCCCACGTCACGCCCCTCTTCATCTCTCTGCACTGGCTACCCCTCGCTGCTCGCATCAAGTTCAAAGCGCTGATGCTTGCTTACAGATCCACCACAGGCTCTTCACCTTCCTACCTCCACACACTGCTACAACGCTACGTCCCCACCAGAAGCCTGCGATCACTAAAGGAGCGTAGGCTTGTGGTACCGTAACAGAGAGGCACAAAATCACTCTCCAGAACATTCTCGTTAACTGCTCCCTGCTGGTGGAATGATCTCCCTACTTTCATCAGGAACGCAGAATCCCTGGCAATAATCAAGAGACAGCTGAAAACTCATCTCTTCCGTGAACACTTGATCCCCTCATAAAAAAACAAACAAACAAACAAAAAAAAAAAACCCTTTCCTTATCTTTTCCCTTCCTACTCTAGCTTATGGTACTGAGCAATGTATGAAACTTGTATTGTGAGCACTTCCTGTGCTATTTGCCAATTCATTTTGTCAATTCGTTTATTTGAACAATCGCTTGTTTGTTTTCCTCACTTGTAAGTTGCTTTGGATAAAAGCGTCTGCTAAATGACTGAATGTAAATGTAAATGTAAATGTAAACTGTCTTGTAAAGACTTTGGATATTAGATGTTGTTGTTGTCTATATTTGTCCCGTAGAATGATTTTTATAAAAAATACTAAGATACTCATTTGTTTGACTGTATGCAGTGTGTTTATAATGTGTTTTGCATTTTTTTTTTTTTTTTTTGATCATGGCAATGTTATTGGGTATTTGATCATGGCAATTGTCGTTGGGTAGTGCGCCCAACTCTCATGCAAGTGATGCTGGTTCAAATCCCAAAAAAAACAGTTACATTTGGTGCCATGACCCGGATGGGAGTGAGGTTTACCAGGGTGAATGTAATGGAGGCCAGCTAGTAAGAGCTGTGTGAGTAAACCTCACTCCCCTGGCCTCAAGAGGTGCACAAGAGACTGTGGTTTTAACATCCTTGTTAGTGCACCCAACTCTCATGCAAGTGATGCTGGTTCAAATCCCCCAAAAAACAGTTACATTTGGTGCCATGACCCGGATGGCAGTGAGGTTTATAAAGGTGAGTGTAATGGAGCCAAGCTATTAAGAGCTCTGCTTCCATTTAGGCAACTTTGGAAGCTCAAACATGCTGCGTAACATACGAGAATTCTCACACTTCTTTCCGCTGATCAGTGTTTATATGTGAGTAAAAGCCTAAATTAAATCTGTTCCTCATAAAACGTGATCATAAAAAGTGAGTCTTCATTAAAAAAGATATTTATTTGTGCTTCAAAGATGAACAAAAGTCTTTTTCTCGGGTTTGGAACGACATGAGGGTGAGTAATTAATGACAATAGAATAACCTATAATTTCAATTAACAATTTAAATGTTGTGCTTTGTTTTGATTCTTGTTCCTTTTATAGCATTTTATAGACAGATCATGATGTATATCAGTTTGTTTGTTTCCCTTTGTATGAAAATTTCATTTGATAGTGACATAGCAACTCTTAACGTGGTATATGGTGTGGTATACATAGTGGTACACTTTTATCTTCAAAATCCTATAATTCAGAATCCTGAATATAAAATGCTAGCATTTTAGAAACAGATCATCATGTTTCTTAGTTGTTTTGTTTAAATTTGGTGTGAAAATGTTAATGTATACACAGTGGCATTTAGTTGAAACACCCAATTTTGTATTTTTTCATAACCTTTAAAGAATGTATGGGTTTTCCCTGTGGCTAAGTGTTGTTTGCCAATGTGTATGAGTATACTAGCATATTTCCGCTGTAATTTAAACCCAAACGCTAGTGTGTATGTCAGTGTCATGTGTTGAGCTGTGTTGGAAATGTAGCCAAACATATTGTGGGGAGGAAGACAGCTTAAAATGACAAAAACACGGCTAGAAGCAAACCAACACAGAGTCAAAACAGCTGAGAGGATGGTGTGGCTGATTGAGATGGGATTGTCTGAACCACAGATTGACGGCAATAGTCATATCCTCATCCGACCGATCAGAACTGGGCTTTTTTTGGAATGATTTAACGTGAGTCTCAGGCCTCGTGGTCATCTTGCATGGTAAGATTTGTAAGGTCACTTCCTTTAGCAAAGCCAGAAGAGTCACTGTCTGACCAAACACCACCATAAATTATCGGCTTCTGCGCGTGTATGTGCGGTAAAAGTGCATAACCTTGGGAAAAGTGCCTGATGTCATGGAGTGCAATCTTGAAATGCTCAGCAGTTGATGGGATGTGAATTTACTGCCAGTTGACTCGTCTAAACATGTTTCTAATAAACCATGACCCGCCACAATTGCTGTCGTAAAATTCGTCATGTCACGCTGCCCTCTTTCGAATGTGAAGAGGTTAGTGGTCCTCTATAAAACTTCTTGTGGTCATGTCAGTCTCTTGTCCCCTTGTAACCATGTAGTGAAAACTGAGAAATAAGGAATTGCATTAACGTCACTAATTTTTACAATTTTTTTTTTTTCATGATTTTATAAATGAAAAGGGTAAAACTACTCCGACCCACCAGCTGAACAAAAAGCTCATGTTTCACAGATTTTTGATTAATGGTTTTATTTACTCCTTCTTTGGAGGTTACTTATACTACTGTTGAAAAGATAGGCTAAAATACAGTTTTAAATTGAAATATTAGCTGTTTTCTAATTTAATATATTTTAAAATGTAATTTATTCCTGTGATGGCTGAATTTTCAGCATCATTGCTCCAGTCTTTAGTGTCTTCAAAAATCATTCTAATATGATGATTTGCTGCCCAGAGAAACATTGCTTCTTAATATTTTTGTTAAAAAACCATAATCATTTCCACCCCAAAAGAACAGAATTTATTTGAAAAAGAATCTTTTGTAACATTATGTAAAGTTTTACTGTCACTTTTGATCAATTTAAAGCATCCTCGCTGAATAAAAGTATTAATTTCTTTAAAAATAACTTACTGACCCCAAACTTTTTTCAAATGGTAGTTTGTGTGAAAATTCATATTTTTTTTATTAAAACATCTTATTTTTGTCAAAATTAATCAAGGATGTTTAATGTGCTTTTTTTGTGTGTGTGGCCAAGTTTGCATGTAATCTTGGAAACTACACTGAGTTCGGATGACTATTTCCTGTTCCAGATCTTAGTGAGCTTTTCAGTTATTGAGTGTTCTCATTCGAGCATTGTGACCTGGGATTTGACCCTTCAGTATTTGAGCTATTTTCTTTTCTACATTGAAACTGCACAGCATTCCTTTAGCTCTTAACAGCATGCTCTATCAGGAGAAACAAGAGGTGTTGCCTTCCGAATAATTGCTTCCTTGACCTGCCTTGCTGCTTCTCTTTAATGGGAGTGATGGTATTGTAAAAGCAGGTTGTGATTGCTCTACCTAAGACAGCGGGTCACATTCCAAATGGCTTGATTCTCCATATGACAAACAGATGCATGAGGTGCTGTTTAGAAATGATCTGCTTCTTCAATGCTTTTAGGCAGGATTGCACACATACAGTCAATGGTGATGCCAATGGAGTGCAGAGTTTTTCTGTCCTATTTGAAGTGAGAAAAAACAGCTGCCTTCCAGCTGAGAACACTTGGGATAAATAAACAAATGATTTGTCAGCCTCAAAAAGAATTTACTGACTAACATGTTTTTTGCACTGTGCAAAAATGGCTGAAAGAAACTAAGAATGGGTTAAGAGAGGTTTATGCTTAAAACCAATGGGGGGGGGGGGGGGCAATGCGTCAAGACTAAATAAGATTGCTTAAATCGTTTACTCGCCTTCATGTCTTTCAAAACCTGCATGATTTTCTTTCCTCCATGAAAAACAAGTCGGGGAAGATTTTCAGGGAATTATGACTCAGCCGTGTGAATCACCTTCCATTTTTGATGTATGGCAAAGACTTGGACATCCAGCTAAACCATCCATCTACTTTTGTGTCTCGTGGACGAAAGAAAATCATGCTGGTTTGGAAGGAGAAAATGATGACACAGTTTTATGTGAACTGTTCCTTTAAAACAAAATATACGGTAACACTTTATTCCGATGGTCCTCTTTAGACATTGTACATGTCAACTAACTTTTATTAGAGTATTAGAATTAGTATAGTAGTTTTAGTTTCTGCTTAATATCTGCTAACACTTTATTTTGATGCTCCCCAACAGACATTCTACTGACTATAATTAACTTTGCAAGTATGTCAACTTATTCTACTAACCCAAACCATAACTCGAACCCAACAGTCTAATAAGAGGTAGTTGCCATGTACTTGCAAAGTTACAAATTAGAATGTCGAAAGTGGACCATCAAAATAAAGAGTATCCAAATATACAAGGTAATAGGTGTTATATGCTGTCAAGACATGTCCAGGTTTTGTCCCCATCCCTTTATGAGGAAATTAAGTGTTAGTTTATTGAAATATAATGTTATATTAGGGTCATAGTGGGACTGATTGATTGAATGATTGATTGATTGATTTATTGATTGAAAATTCATGAGTTAGGCCTTTTTGTGGCTCTTTCTCTGACATTTCTTTAACGTTGTTACTGGAAAATAAGATAAAGAATTATTATTATTATCATTATTTTCATTTTTTTTAAATTATTATTATTTTCTTTCCTTTTGCAGTTTGTTGGTTCTACAAAAATAAACTAAAAATAAAATAATAAAAAAAATCCACAATGTAAAAAATAATTTTCTTACTTAGTGATTAATAAACAATTATATAAATATTAAAAAATTATAATAAAATAACTGAAATGTACAACATCACTAAAACGGCAACCCTTTACAATAAGGTTCATTAGTTAATGTATTAACTAACATAACCATGAGCAATACATTTGTTGCTGTATTTACTAATCTTCGTTAATGTTAGTTTTTCATTGTTTGTTCATGTTAGTTCACAGTGCATTAACTAATGTTAACAAGATTTTAATAATGTATTAATAAATTAACATTAACAAAGATTAACAAATGCTGTATAAATGCAGTTCATTATTAGTTCATGTTAACTAATATTGTTAACTAATGTTAACTAATGAACCTTATTGTAAAGTGTTACTATAAAAAACTATAACATCTCGCTGATGCTGAGACAACACCGACACAGAGGCATGGATGTCATTTTAAGCTTGTATTTGTCAAATACTCACAGTGATTGTGCTGGGGGTCATTGAGTGCACGTTTTTCTGAAATTACCCCAGCAATTGTAAGTATTTTTTGCACAAATGCTTGATAAAACATCTGCCAACGTTTAGCTTGTCCCTCTCCTCTCTGTAGCATACTTTGAAAAAGATCTGATACTTATTTTCTCTTGTTAATTATTTTACATCTAATTGCTGTTGTATTTCTAGCAAAACAACAAATTATGGTTGCAAAGTGATGTTTAAACATGAAGAGAGAACGAAAGAAAAAGAGACTGTGCCTCTGTACCTTCTGACACGCGTGTACTGATGTGTTCGTGTGTTGGCGGCGTGTGCTCGGTGTGTGTGTGGTGGGGGGTGGCTGCTGCTCAGCATCTTGTTTGTCAGGCGTGGCTGGGGAATAAAGTGGGCAGAGCTTTAGCATTCCCCGCTGTAGAGGCAATGCTCACAGCAGCCAGGAGTGACGCACATCGTCCGCACTGGGGAGGATTACAGACTATCAAACTCACCGCATACAACATGCCTGAACTAACAAAAATGAATGTCAAAAAGCAAATGTCAAATCATACTGGAATAGTACTTCAATTTTTTTTTTTTTTTATTGCTTGGTTTGTATTTCGAAGACTAACACCAAAGTGACCTAACTTGCAACTAAATTGCAGCCAATTAAATGATTTGTTTGTCAAAATTTTGGGGTAAAGTAATCGGACTAAATAGAACTATAAAAAATTCTAATGGGTTTCAAAAACAGTGTTTCATTGCTCTGACAAATAGTTTGTGTTCCACAGTTTTCACTTTTTGAATACCAAAAAATATTTTAGAATTAGCATACTTCAAGGCCACAAATCTGGGAGAGCATTTCGGATAAAAGGAATAATTTTGGGCGGAATGATATTTGGAATTATTAACTACCTGTTAAATATGTAAGACTTTCATGGACATTTTTTTTAACTGCACAAAGCTGCTACTGTTCTCATGTAGTGCTTTTATTCTGAGCTCTGAAATTCAAGTCTCGAGTGGTTATTTTTAGTGTGGAAAACATCTCTAAAGTGTACTACACTTTTACGATTTTTCATTCATCTCCAGCCTGTCTGCTTAAAGTGACCAATGGTTCCCATGACGTCACTTACAAAGGGCCGGCGGGCAGTGTGTGTCTGTAATACCACCAGTCTGCCAAGTAGTGATGCGCTTTAGAAATCCATCTCATCATATTGTTCCAGCCAGTTCTACGGATGTCCACATGTCGTTCCTCAGAGACCTACTTACTTTGCGTATAATGTCTGTGAAACATCCCTAAAGATAATATAACACCCTAGCATTGTGGTGGTAACAACTGGCCCTGTCCACTAGCATTTTAAAGCTGGCAGAGCCAGGATATTTTGAAATATATCTCCGATTGTGTTCGTATGAAAGAAGAAAGCCATATACACCTAGGATGGCTTGAGGGTGAGTAAATCATGGTATAATTTTCATTTTTGGGCGAACTATCCCGTTAATTCCTCAAGACCACAGTGTAAGAAATATGAGTCAGCTTCATCTCTAGTGGCCATATGGTCTGTATTTTTGTGATAATGATCATGTATGGACTTTATAAATCAAAAGCTGCTGAGGAATACATTGCTTGAGCTTTATCCCAAGAGTCCATCAACATTCAATCAATATTTTTTGAAAACATAAGAAAGCAATCATAGAAAAAAACTATAATGCTACCCAACAGTCACTTTGTGCAAAAGCACAATTATATATTTTCCAGTTTTAGGATTTTTATTGCCTTAAGGTTTGTCGAATAACAGTCTGTTTAAAATTGACTTTGGGTTGTCCAGTGTATAATTTTTTTTCAGTCCAGTGTTTTATCTTTAAACTAGTTAAATATATACTTTATAGCTTCTACATGGTTGAAAGGGATTGGAAATGGAAGAGATGGTTGAGATGTTTGTAGTGTGATTTAAGGTAGCTCTGAGATGACCTCAGATTAGTTTCTGTTTATTCTGGATTGTCTCGTGGTGAGAGCTGGCGGCCACCCACATGTGTGACAGATTTAGTTTGAGCCTTTAGGAATCTCTCGAACATGAGGCGAGAAATGCCATTACTAGAGGTCCGGTCCTCATCTTCGGCCAGATTTTTAATTAGACATTCGCTTCATTAATGACTGTGACTGAACATTTCCATCATTGCTGGTAGAATAGAATATACTAAAAAAGTCTCTGCTTTGAATGCTCTGATCTTAATGCTCTGAACAGATAGACTTGTCTGTTCTGTTGGTTATACTGTCTTGAGTTCTTATTTTAACTTTTCAACTATTTTACATCTTTTGAAGTCATACAAACCTAATTTGTGTTTTCTTATGAGTACGGGGTGTACAGTCCTATGCCATGTCCAATTTTCAAAATCCACGGTTTCAAAAGTTTTGAATTGTTCTGAAAAGGCATATTTTCACTGTCTGCAGTGTCTTTCACTTTCATTAGTCACTGAAACTCTTATTTTAGTTTTTGTGGAATACAAATTTTTGATGTCTACACAATGTGCTTCATTAAAGTCTGGCTTTAGAGTGGCGTACCATCGCTAACCATTAACAGACTGGAGGATGCCACATGGACAACGGCCTTTGGAGTGTGAAAAACTGAGCAATGGACTGAAGAGTTTCCTGGACGTAGTGCAGTGAAATGGACCACACTGTAAAAAAGGAAAGCTGGCCTGACCTCCAGAGTCACATTTAGGTTCTCAGTGAATTATTTTCTGGAGTCCAGTTCCAAATTCCCACATTGGCTCTTAATATTTTACCATTGTTTATCAGAACTGAACTATAGCTGATCCCTTTTGAAGGGCATTCTAAATAAAGTCTTGGAAATGAATTTAGAAAAACTTTACTATTTGGCAGAGCTGTTTGGCTGAGAGGCTGGGATATTTTAGCTTTGTACTGGAACAAATCCATTAGAAAAGTTAGAAAAATAAGACGTTATGGTCTTAAAGGTGAATTTGTTCTTTTACAGATTCCTTGACACATTCGTTGTGATGATTTTTACACAACCATAAAAAATGAAATGGCTTAAAAAGCCACATTTGTCTGTCCAGTGTTGACACATTTTCTGTGTGATTTAGGAGTGTGCTAGCATATAGATGAGCTCAGCGCCAAGAGATATTTACTCTACAATTGAGGGTTCTAAACGTCACAAACCTATGCTTTTCACATTTAAAACTCCTAATTCTTTTTCTCTCAGAGAAACTATGCCTCGGCACAAACCTGCTTGGCAAATCTACAAGCCTATTTGACTTCAACTGAATTTCCTCATACTCTTCATGTACAGTAGGTCAGTATACATCAATTCTCCCTGGATTTAGCAGCTGAGTAAGTTCAGGATGGCCAACTGCTTCTCCTAATGCACTGTCTTCAACTTGACCTTCCATTTCAACTTTGACAAATACAAAATAATAATAATAATAAAAAAAAATTGGCTGTATTTTTTAAGTTAAAAGTTAAAAAGATTTTATTTCTGACAAGACTTTCTTTTTTTTTCAAAGAAAATAGTAACAAGAAGCATGCTAGAGTTCCATTTTCAATATTACCCTTCTTCTTAAAATGGCCAGCTGCTTCCCAAAATGTAATGCGGTCAACTTGCAATGTGCTTGACTGTGATAAATGAAACAGAAATAAACTGCGTTTTTTACATTATTTGATTGCACTACCAAAATGTTTTGGGAAGTTGATTTTTGAATTTGATTTATTTATTTTTGAAAAGTTTAAACAACTGCATACTGTTTCATATTCTATTTTTTCATAATAGTAGTACAGTATACACTGTGGATTATGCACAAGTAGCATGCTAGTGTTAGCATTTCCAATATAACCCTCATTTTTAGAGTTGATAGAGGTGCTGTAGACATATGTGAATGTGGATGTCATTTTTATGGGTTGTATCTGTTTCTCATTTGTCTCTGTTTGCCGATATCTGTTACTAGTGGACAGCGTAAGACTCAGTCATCAGGCGAAGTACACAATACCCAGTTGTGCTGCCATGTTTCTGGCAAATCACTCAAGTAAATGTTGTGAAACTTTGTTCCAGGCTAGCTGCCCATCCTTGGGTTTTTACTGGGGGGTTATGTTGGATTAAATCAAAAACTGTGGTTTTGTATTTGGACGGGCAGCCGGTGGGGCAGTTTAGTGATGAGTCGCGGCGGAGGGATCATTTTTAAAGAGACTGGGATGAAATAGGGTCTGAATCGAGCTAACCCTCCCATGGCGACTTATGAAACGGATCAAAGCGATGAGTCATTCATTTCCTCTCTGGATGATTTTTCACTCCCTCATTCCCAGGGGTGTGTTCTTGGAGTTTTGTAATATTAAAAGTCTGTTTGCCGGACCCGCTCAGTTTAAGAAGTATTATGAATACAATATGCTGTACTTAAGGTGTTCAGAAAAACAACGCTTGACAGTGTGCTCGGCCTGTATAATTGTCTCGCCACAGACATACATGAAACATCAATTCATGGTGCCTTTTCAGGAGAATGTTGGGTAAAGCATGACAGACTGGGCAAGTTTGATTTCAGGGCAGGCACAAACTGAGTGTCGGTGCCAACAGAAACAGTCTGAAGTCTCCTGCCAGCAGAACAGCTTTATCGGTCTCTTCTCTAGTTTAAATTCTGTTGCTTGAGAGGACGTGAGAATTCGCACCTGCCGTACTTGTTTTTTCGGGTTGGTTTTGTACAGTAGTTGTAAAAATAATGGGATGTATCATCACAGTGACATGACAACATTGTGAATAGGTTAGATCAATATTTCTCCGTTGGTTTTGTCTCGGAACCCAGATTTTACGTTGGAAATCAAAGTGGCACAAAACAGTTCTGAAAATTGTTTAGTGTTTTTAATATTATAAACCCCATAGGCCGAACAATATGCAAAGTGATGAACATGGCATTGGCTAAATATGAAATATAGGTTACTAAATGTCTCTTGAAAGTATTATACTTTCAAGAGAGTCAATAATTCTCTTCACAAAACTTATTGTGGTCGGCACAAACCATGTTTATCCTGGCTGAAGTGAACCCCTATTTAATGTAGTCTGGGTTATAATTTCTTTTATTTTGAGTAGTTTTATTCATGGTTTTAGAGGATAAATGCATGTCTCATGAATTTGCACCAAAAAATTTAGAGATTGATTGGCTTTTGACGTCAGCAACGGATATAAGGTAAATGGGATGTGTTTTAGCCTACAGTATTTGGTTAGCCTTACTGTTTTTTTTTTTCCACCAATGCATGATTATACATATACATATGAAGGTCTGCTTTCATTTCAGAGTGATAATTATTTTGGTTTTTGTCTTGTATGTTATAAACTCTAAAAAATTCTGGGTTGTTTCAACCCAAATTATGGGTCAAAACAAAACAAATATGGACAAACCCAGCCATTAGGTTAAATTTTTACATTAAATTTTTAACCCAACGGTTGGATTTGTCCATATTTAATGCAAATTTGGGTTGAAACAACCCAGCATTTTTTAGAGTGTATGATCACCATCTAACTGCCTGTTCATATTTTTGCACCCTAGTTGTACATCTGTATTATTTGTCAGTTTTATGTTCTTGGGATCTTGAAAGACGCTATATAAATAAACATATTATTATTATTATTATTATTATACAGTTTGTCACATTTTATTTTTAACATTTGGCACTGGTCTGACCAGCCTAATATTAGGCTGTGTCTGGGTTAACCACTGGGTTAGTTTTGCTTAATGACAATATATTCATTTTGTGTAACGTGTATCATACAAAGTAAACAAAAATATCCTCAAAATCAAACACAAGTGTATTAATTTTGACTTGCATGAGCACGCATTGCCTTGACAAGGTGGAAAATTACATAGGCCGCTGTGTGAGTAAACTTTGGTTTCTAAATGTCTATTTAAAACCCGAAACTAAACTCAAACTCAAGTTTTAATGTTCTCGGCAGTCAATAATTCAATATATTGTGGTTGACCGAAACCATGTTTATCCTTGCTGAAGTGAACCCATATTATTTAGTGTAGTCTAGGTCATATCTTATTTTAGTTTACTTGGTTTTGTTTGTTTTGAGGATGAGGGCATGACATGTCTATTTATTTATTTTGCCATTATGCATAATTATAAGGTTGTTGTGTGTTATTATTCACATTTAGCACCCATTTTAGATCCTACCAGTTGAGAATATCCAATCAACTGGTTTCAAAATAATATTTTATTTGTTATTTTGGATCATTAGATTTTTACTATAGTCAATCTAAGGTCAAAGTGTGCTACTTAATGAAAGATTTGTTTTTCAGGCAACATTTATAACACTTATTTCAAATAATGAAAATGTTTGTTTTTTATGGTTTTAGTTCATTATAATTACCCTGGTATGCGAAAGTTTCATTACCAATTAACAAATAATTCTCATTACCGCTCTCTCTCAAACAAAGTATCTTGTAATTCAGTGCTTTGGCCTTACTCAGTCCCTGGAAAAGAAGAACAATATTTAGTGCTTGTGTAGTAAAGCAGTGGATGGGAGCAGTGTTTGCCATTTAAACATTAGCACTGGCACCGTTTGAAAGGAATCCAATATTTGTTCAATCTGTTATGCTTTCATAGCTGTCAATCACTCTTGGTACGCTCATTAGAACAGTTTATTTTATCTAGATGTGGTCCTTGTTTTGCATTTAGAATGAGGGCTTGCTTAATAGAGCAGTACAAATATGAAAAATATAGATATTTTTTTAAAAATTTATTTTCTGTTATCTGAAGAAATGAAATGCATCCACCACTGCTCAACAGATTTAATTTGAAGAAACAACATTCCAGGCACTTCTTGGCAACAAACTCACATTCATTGCATAAATATAATGTGTTTTTCAACAGCCCCCTTGAGGCAAAATTGACTGATTAAGATAGTGATGACATATTTTCTGTCTTTCAGCTTTTTCAATCTAGGTTAGGTGTTTCTTTTTTATTTCTACACAAGGTTTTACCATGACAGAGAAGATGAGATGAAATGTCATGAGCAAGCGATTTTCCTTGAAGATACTAATCCAGACTTTGGTGTCCTTAAACGTTCAGTGCGCCAGCTACTATAAATCCACATTCACAAACTTTTGAAAAAGGCAGAACGAATGAAACCAGAAAAATGATGGTCTCTTGCCAGAGGAGAAACCACACAAGTCCTGCTTCATGCTGGAATTTAAACATACCTTGGCAGGACACTTGCTAATAGAGCCTGGCCCCCCTCGACACATAGCGGCCCCCTCTGTTCTGGCTGTGCACTCTTCACCATACTCGAGAGACGCCAGTGGAAGCGCACATAAATATGACAGCCCTCTGATTGCGGCTTGGGCCCACCGTTGAGCTGAAACATGTTGCGTAGCTAATCCTCCTCTGAATTATAGCACTGGCATGCTTGTGCTATTAGCTAGGCCTGATGACAGCTGGGAATGTGACAGGATTTCAGGTTAATGTTCCAGGCGCCCATGTCACGTCGGTGGGATGGTGAGTGTCGTTGAATGATAAAAGGCAGGGGGATGAGACTTAGCGAGTCGTCACTGGCTGTTTTTGGCACAAATCTGTCAGCTTTCATGTAGCTGCCGCTCGCTGACACAGTTGTTGCGGCGAATGGGAGATAAATTTGCTGATTTGTGTGGAAGCATATGAGATTCATTTTTGGCACCTTGATCACCTTTGATCACAGATCTATGGAAGCCCCTTTGCGCCACTGAAAAAATATTATTAATAGATAAAATAGATTATTGCAACTTTTTATCTCACAATTCTGACTTTTTTTCACAGAATTGCGAGTTATAAAGTCACAGTTGCAAGATTAAAAGTCAGAATTCTGACTTTTTTATGTTTAAAAAAAATTCTGACTTTATAACTCGCAATTGTGAGTTTATATCCTGCAATTCTGAGAAAAAAGTCAGAAATGGGAGATAAAAATTCGCAATAATCTTTTTTTCAGTGGCGGAAATAGGCTTCCATACAGATAACCTTGTGAAAGTAAAAAAAAAGACAAAAAAAAAAAAAAGTTTACACAGTGTGTAATTTTTACAGAAAAAGATTAATTGGTGCCTTACCATATGCTGTAAAAAAAAAAAAAAGAAAAGAAAAATGTTTATCCCGGGAAAACATGATTTTCTCACTCAGTATTCTTTTTTTTAGTCTTGTTTCACTGTACAAATATCTGAACATTCTTTAATCAAAATAAAATTACAATATTAGGTCTTGCTTACTTAAAAAATGATAGTAAATGCTTAAAAATAATAAGAAAAAAAAACATCTGTCAAGTAAATCAAGTAACCTTGGTGTAAGAATGTTTAGATATTTGTACTGGGAAAACAAGACAAAATACTGATGAAGAAAAGTGTTGCAGTGTACAGAAAAGTTATATTGATTAAAGATTACAATGGATAAATAAGTCAATAAATATTGCAATATTCCATAAAAAAAAAAAAAAAAATTGCCAACTTTAAACGGGCAATTCACATGTCTGGATCATACAGGCATAACATTATGACCACCTTCCTAGTATTGTGTTGGTCCCCATTTTGTAGCCCTGACCCATCGAGGCATGGACTCCACTAGACCTCTGAAGGTGTGGCACCAAGATTTTAACAGCAGAACCTTTAAGTCCTGTAAATTGCAAGGTGGGGCCTCCACAGACACTCAATTGGATTGAAATCTGAGGAATTTGGTGGCCAAGTCAACACCTCAAACTTGTTATTGTGCTCCTCAAACCATTCCTGAACCATTTTTTCTTTGTGGCAGGGCACATTATCCTGATGAAAGAAGCCACAGCCACCAATGGAATGGTCTGCAACAATGTTTAAGTAGGTGGTACGTGTCAAAGTAACGTCCACATGGATGACAGGAAACAAGGTTTCCCAGTAGGACATTGCCCAAAGCATCACACTGCCTCCTTCGGTTTGCCTTCTTTCCATAGTGCATCCTGGAGCCATGTGTTCCCGAGGTGAGTGACGCACATGCACCCAGCCATCCACATGATGTAAAAGAGAACATTAGACCAGGCCACCTTCTTCCATTGATCTGTTGTCCAGTTCTGATGCTAAAGTGCTCATTGTTGGTGCTTTCAGCAGTTGGCAGTTGGCATGGGCACCCTGACTGGTCATTGTGTATTCTGACACCTTTCTATCAGAACCAGCATTAACTTCTCGTCTCGTCTAAGCTCGTCTATTGGATCGGACCACATGGGCCTGGCTTCGCTCCCCATGTGCATTAGTGAGCCTTGGCTGCCCATGACCCTGTCATCGGTTCAGTACTGTTCCTTCCTTGGACCACTTCTGATAGATACTGACCACTGCAGACCACACAGCCCACAAAAGCTGCAGTTTTGGAGATGCTCTGACCCAGTTGTCTTGCCATCAACATTTAGCCCTTGTCAAACTCACTCATATCCTTACGCATGCCCATTTTTCCTGCTTCTAACACAACAACTTTGAGGACAAAATGTTCACTTGTTGCCTAATATATCCCACCCTCTAACAGGTGCCATGATGGAGAGATGATCAGTATTATTCACTTCACGTGTCAGTGATCATAATGTTGTGCCTGATCGATGACCTAGTGTTAGAGTCTGTGTTTACCTGTCAGTCTGTCTGCCCTGTCTTGTGATCCTTGTGTGACCCAGTTTTCCTTCCCTGTCTTCATTTGTTCATTATCGTCAGCTGTTCGCCATTATCAGTTATGTCCTTCACCTGTATCCATGTTATTAGTGTCTGTATATATACCCTTGTGTTTCTTTCACTCTTTGCCCGTGATCGTTTGTGTGTGGATGTGTATGCTGTTCATGTATTCCTGGTTTCCTCATTAAAAGAGACATTCTGTTTCTCCTCATCTTCGTGCGTTCATTGGAATACACATTCCATAACACCTAGTAGTGGAGTGATGTTGTACAATCTCAGTTCAGCAGATTATATGATGAGAAGTTGCACTGTGAAAATTGATTGCCTTGAGTTTTTGAGCATGTTTTTGTTTGTTACCTCATTTGCATGATTTATGTAGTGAATTGGGTGCTAAAACAGTGCAGTCAGTACAATTAAATGACCATCGGCGGCTCAATGTTACTGTAAATGTTTGGATGGGTAATTAAATGACATGTATGTAACAGAACCCTTGGTTTTAAAGTGAAGTTCTCTGAGTCATCTTTATCTGAACATTCAGAAAAATAAATTTTGTCTTTCAGTGAAAAGAAAGGGAATTCATCCAGTCTAAACATCTGTCTTGGTGCGGGTGATAAATTCAGAGTGGTGTAACTGCCCCTCAGTTAAATAACTGAAATGGGCCAACTTTTCCAGACAAAAACACTCTGAGCAAATGTGGATATGGAATAAAGATAGTAGCCGTCTGGACAGTGTTCAGAAATTATAATGTGTAACCAGCAAAACTTCCCAAACCAAACACTAATCTTCAGGAGTGTTGGACAGGAGTCAGTTCATTATCTCAGCTCTTGAGTTCATACTTAATCCACTGGTCTTCCACAAGCTGAGCTTAATAAAGCTTTTTTAAATGAATGTATTTGAACCTGATCACCATATGTGGAATACATTAAGGCACGTTTACACCACTGTCTGATATAAAACTAATTTCCTCCAAAGAGAATCTCCAGCTCTTGGGTTTGAAGCTCTCAGTCGTTCTAACACCAATGGGCGTCCTTGTGATGAATGCCAAACATTTGGAGTGTTTTAACCATCCCGGCTAGAATAACTAATGCTATGCCTATCCGATTCTAACAGAGTGTTTTGGATAGGCCTTATTCCAGATAAGCAGCCAAGATAATGGAACATGTTGTACAGCTCCAGTAAGGGCAGGCTTGATTATCATAAAAAAATGAAACGTGTACATACTTTATGAAAAAGGAAATGTAATATACAGATAGTCTGATTAAAACATTAGAGGTATTAGTTTAGTAATATTACATTTTTGTTTTGTATTATTTGTTATTATTAATGTTAGGCATACCTTTTTATAATTGAAAAGTAATATGAATAGTAAATTATATATATATATATATATATATATATATATATATATATATATATATATATATATACATATATATATGATTTGGAAACAAGAGAAACAGGAAAAATACTGTAATACAGGTTAGTGGCAAGACAATAGCATAGTGGGCAGCACCACAACACATGGCAAAACTGTGCTTTTAGGTTTATAGCAGGGGAGAGTGAATGAGTAGCGCTCTCTTCCACGCTCATACTCTTGTGCCCTTGAGCACCTAATCCCCAATCGTGCCCCGAAAAATGGCTGCCCGTTTAATTTTACAGACTGCACTGTTTTAGCACCATGGCTGCCCTCTGCTCTACACGTGTGCTCTTGGATGGGTGAAGCTCAGAGCACAAATTCCGGGTATGGGACACCATACTTGGCTACATGTGATCTCACTGAACAGAGGGAACTAAACTAAACAGCAACAGCTGAACCGAATAAAAACTTATTGTTTGTATATTATATTATATTATATTATATCACTATACACTATTATATATATATATGACATATTTGTAAATTAATATTCAATAATTTCTCTGAAAATAAATCAATTTGCATATTTTGGTAGAACAAAAATATATTCATTTAGAGATCTATTTAATTTTATGAATATAAAAATATACCTTTTGCTGTTAACTAAAAACAGCATTTATATGTAAATTCTTTATAGAATTTAAAAAAATATAATATTAATAATATTATATTATATTCCCTATTACACATAAGGTTACAGAGTTTTTAAATTATAAAATAATATATAATATATTATATGTTAGTTTTCATTCCATTTGCTAAATCAACCTGACAAATAGCTGCTGTCCATTAAACCTGAGAAAGCAGGTTGCTCATGCCCTACTTTTTTTCTTTGTCTCTGTGGTGGAACGAATGAGGTGTGGACAGTTTTAAATGTGAGAATGTTTTCTGGAGGGTCTAGGGTAGGTGAGTGTGCTCACAGAGTGCAGGTGCAATCCTGGGGAAAGTTTGCTGTGATGATTTATGCTGTGCCGGTGTGCGTGTGTGAAGTGTCAGTCGAGGGTTTCGCTGGGGGTTGTCAAGGTTCTAGCCTGCCAGCCTAGTATGGAGGAAATGAAATCACATAAGTGCCGCAGAGGAGCAGTCACCCAACTGAAGTGCTGGTTCTGTTTTGGTCAATGAGTAGCAGCTGTGGCCTGATGAACATGCGCCCGTGTTTTGGTGGTTACCCATGGTGAAGTTAATGTATGCTCAGAGGCCTGCCTTATGCTCACTTAGATTAAATCAGAGTTGGGCTGTATAGTGTTTAAGCATTTAAAGGAAAGTTCTGGCACTTTTGTAGATCTAGGAATATTGTACTACATATCTGTAGATATTTTAATGCATCATCATTTTTGTGCAACTCAAGTTTTCTTGGAAAGGATTACTTTTTCTGAGAGTCTGTATGTGTTTATATTCTTTGCATTTAAATCAAACTTTACTCGTTTATTAGAAAATATGTGTGTAAGGGTGTGTTCACACTCGGCAGGTTTGGGTCGAATAAAACAAACTCTGGTATGATTGCTCTGTTTGCGCAGTTCATTTGTCCAAGGGTGAATGCTGCCATTCGAACCAAGCAGACTGAAACCCACATTTTCTGCTACCCAAATGAAGTCTGTTGTGGTTCGAGAATATAAATGCGACACAGTCCAAAGATCAGGACCTGTCACAAGACGCAACCCTAAAAAGTACCGAATACTCGAATATACTTAATTCCTCTCATCACAGGAGTTACGTTGCCCATTACAGTTTAGCACAGGCATCAGAACCAGCATCTACTTACAGCAGATATTCATTTGTGTGTGTGACCGAAGAATTCCAGCTGCAGTTTTGGCTCATTTACACATTTTATAAACTGCTCATGAGTTTTGTATGCAAATACACCAAGCGCATTTAGCCCAGCACACAGCGTTGTTTTGGATGTTAGTTAAGTTCCTTTGCAGTTTTGTTCCTTTCCTTTGTATATTTAGGTTCAGTTTTAAAATTTTAGAGTGACAATAGATGTAGCATCGTCTTTTTTGGTCCAAACAAAAAAGAACCAAGATGTCCAAACTACAAGTGTGATCAAACCCTAAGCTCTAGTATGCACCTTCTGATACAAAATTGACAAACAAGCAGAGGATAATATTTAATAAAAAAAAAAAAATTTAAGAAAAAAAAAAGTTTATTCACAGCAATGAGGCACACACAGGTAAGTTGGCAGTTAAAGGGATGTTGCATCATCAAGTATGATGGTATTAACAAAGTCTTTTGTCTTACAGATGATGAAGTAATCCTGGGAGACCAGTTTAAAAGTTTAGACCAGTTTTTGAATGCGCACACACCTCAGCAGACCAGGTGAGAATTTTCCACAGTAATGAATGCCTGATGAATTGAAAAACTTGCATGAGGAGCAGATAAGACCAGGAAACATCCAAACAGGCATAACATCAACAGACGCATACATCCTCTTCATATGAACGAGACCTGACAATCAGGTGAGGTGAGGTGTGTGCTTATAAAGCTGGTGGGTATTTGGTTGATGAGATGCAGGTGAGCGTGACTAGTACTCTGGTGATGGTGTGTGTTGTGATTGGTTATTGAGTGAGCCTGGCAGATCTGTGTCATTCAGCCGTTAGTAATTATGTGCACAACAAAAGTGGTTTCTCGCCAAACTCTGACACTTACTGTAATCACGTACATTCTGAATTTCAGAAGAAATGTTTAGCAAGAATGAATCACTCATTCTGTTCCATTTGTACAACTGATCTTGATGTAAAACATCCGATGAACTAATTAAAGACTCTTTCATTTCCTAGTTTACTCATTTAAGTCCTTCTATTCCTTTTTTCCCCACAGAATAATTCCTGGTATGGTGACTATTGTCATAATGGAAATATAAGAGAAGCAACTTTGGTTTTGGACACATGTGGCAGAGCTTCCGGTTAAACAATGATACATTTATGAGTCACCGTTTGATTGGAATTGTATAAATGGAATAGATGCACTTCCTTTGTAGCTTCAATAGAAACTAATGCAAACTTTGAGACCAGTTATATTAAAGGCTATTCTGTAATTCTCTGCGTTACTTCACTGGCCTATATGACCTTTTATTCTACTGTGCTCCTGCACAACTTAAGAATCAGCAGAAAAAGAAAACATCCGTTGAGTCAGTAGATGTATTTTAAGTGGTGCTGGTTTCTTTTGCAGGACTTGAATGTCATAGGGTGTCAGGTTTCCTTGTAAAGTCCTTCCTGTGAACCTCTTTAAAAAGTTTAAAGAGTGGATTGTGCATCTCAATGTGCGCAATAGAACACAATCCCAAAGTTATTACACAGCTCTCTGGAATACTAGATTCTGAATCATCAATATTAGAAAACTAGAGTCAAAAATGGTCATATAGTGAAACTGTATCATCTTGTCCTCAGTTTCATGTCACTTGTATCACACAAGCTTCAGCTAAAAAATATTTAATGTCATTAAGTATTTTTTGTAAGTAGTCATGCAATAAGTGGGAGTGGGTGATCATTATCACAAAATAAAGCCCTTCAGGGTGACTCAAAACCCGCTGACTGTATATTATCCTTTACTTCACAACTAAACAGTGCCTTGTCAATTACTAACCATGTCTTTCCAGTTCATAACTAATAAGCTCTGTGTTTATGCCATCTTTCTTTCATAAGCACAGCCAGCATGATATCTCTTGTAGACAGAATAGAAATGCCTCTAAAGGTAATCATCAGCCAACATCCTGAGTCAATTAGCTGTGACAGGACAGAATAATAGGAGATTACATTAGAGTGAAACACGACTCCACCTTCTAGACTGAGAATTCTTCTTGTGGAGGATTCAGAAGCCCCAAGATTTTTTATGGGCATCTCCATTCAAGGATGTAGTAGTTAGCATGCATGGATTCACATTTGTTTTACTGACGAATTTACTTGATAAGCAGGTGAGGAATTCCATACAAGCTTACAGTACATCATTTCTGGATCGCGTGCAAATCTGTGGCTTTTCAGTTTCATAATTACTATTTCTCAAACTTTGAGTTATATATTGAACAAACCCCTAATCCTAAGTATGAAATTCAGTGCTCATTAGTGTTACTTTAAGACACTATTATAGTTTTTGTTAATAGTTTGAATTGTTTTTTTAAATATTTTTTTTAATACATTTTTTCAATTTTAGTCATTTCAGTACATCAAGTTACAGTAAATGAGTAATGTACTACATTAAATGAGAAATTTTCTTGTCAACTACCTAAAATAAAATGTTTAGTTTTTTTTATATTTTACTTTTAACCACACTTGAACAGCCTCATAACTACCCAGAACGCCCAAGAACCACATAGCAACTCCCTGGCAACCACCCAGTACACCCTAAAAGAAATAGCAACATGCTGGCAGCTACCCAGAACACCCAAACAACCACATAGCAACAACCTGGCAACCTCCAAAAACTCCCTAACAACTACTCAGAACAACCTGGCAACTACCCAGCTATCAAACAAATTGCAACGCTCTGGCAAACACCCAAAACGCCTAAGCAATTCCCTGGTAAATAGAACTCCCTATATCATAGCATTGCATAGCATTGCCCTACCAGACTCGTCGTACCAAGTCGTTTTGGATAAAAGCTTCTGGTAAATGAACGAATGGAAATGTTCTCTGTTGTTTAGTTTCATTCTGCTTTGTTGAAATGGCACTATAGGTCTTCAGTGTATCTTCTCAGGACACGACTCTTTGCTGATGGTAGTTGGAGGATCAAGGCAAACGTAGACCAACTTGTTTTCACAAGGCAGCAGAATCTCCATCTGGATCCAATTGTAGCCCCGAGGTGCCTCCAATGCAAAGCCTTCTGGAGGTGTGTGCCGGCTTTTGGCTTGAAGCCCAAACTAGCTGATAAAACCAGATAAGGTTGTGTTCAAGATTATGGCCAGAGCTCTTATTTTAGCCTAAATGGAAAATAGCTCTTGGAGACGACATGCATTTAAACTGTGGTTTGAGAAAGAATGAAAGACAAAATGATTGCTTGTTTTAAAGGTAGTTCTAAAAAACATTAACATCAACTATTTTGGAGAACATGCTAACAAATCTTGTATATCTGTGTTAATCACTTTTACTTTTTGTGTTTGCTTACTATACAGTGATTCTCTCCACTCTGCATTCTTGCCTCAGTTTTCCCACTGTACGACTTTGCCACTCTGGTCCAAACCCAAGGCAAACATCTGCTTTAATGCTGGAGGAAGTCGACAAAGCCTCTTTTCAGGTCTGTAGATCACGTGACTCAATGTGAAACAGTCTTGGATGCCAGATCTCTTCCACCCTTTTCCTTCATGGAGAACAGGGAAAGAAAAGGAAGAGGCATGATTTGTTTTAAATATACAGTAATTACTTTACGATCACCTGCCAACCACCCAGCATGGTTGTAGGCTGAAGGGTGATGTAGCTGATGCCGCTCTCTTGTGTTTCTAATTAAGGTAGAGAATTGGCTCCCCGTGCACAACGCTTTTTGTCAGCTTTAATCCCGTGCTTGGATCAAACGAACGACTGCATTATTAACTTTGAGTCCTGGGGCTTGAAGCAATAGAGGTCTGGTTTCCAGTCCTGTGCACGTGGAAACTGTTTGGCGCGGTCCCTGCTGGTTTACTGAAGGTCTTCTTAGAAGCAGTTCTTCTTCCCTAATGAGTGAAGTTTTAGAATTTCTCTTCAAATATGGAAAACCTTGCAAATTTCAGTTCAGACAACACCTTTAAGGTTCCAAAAGGAGTTTTTTGCAATGAAGCCATAGAAGAACCATTTTGGCTTCCTCCAAGAACACTTTAGTAAACAATTCTTAAAGTGTAACCAAAACACACAGTTTCTGCCAATGTTAATCTTGAGTGCCTGTAGAGTAGTATTGCATCCATCATATCTCAGAAGAGTCTTTAGTTTTATCAGATTTATTGAAAACAGATATGCTGTACTGATTCTTTCCAAAAACAGCTGAGCTCCTGGAGGCGTGCCGTGGGCAAAGCTAAAGAGTCACGAGCACTTGCAGATTTTGCGTAGTGATCATCTGTAAGCTGTCAATGGTCTAGCTAAACAAATATTTAAATACACACAATACACCATCGCATTATCCCTGGAGAATATATGCACTTACACACCGTTTGCCAACAAACAGTTTTACTTGCCGCTTGCAGTTCCGACTCATCCCAATCATTTATCTGTAATGTAGGGTTTAAATACACAGGAACTCATGAGGATTGATGAGTGGGGCACAGGTGACAAACATAACTAATTACAAGACACAGCTGATGCAAATGAACTAATAAAGGGGACTATGGTAACTCAGGAGGACAGAAAAACTCAAAACAAATGTGAACAACATGTGTTCACATGTGACAAATGACAGGACTGGGGAATAGATAAATAGACATAACCCTGACATTATTTCCCCCTCCCGGAAGGCATGTCCTCGCACCGTAAATAGTTCAATGGAGAAGGGAGGGAGGGCGAGCACTTCTGTCATGGGGAGGAGTTGGCAGGTCAGGTGGCCTCCAGGGTGTCTCCTGGACCTCAGGGCATTATGGCAGATCAGGGAGTTTGGGTTGCCAGGGCGGAGTCCAAGGCAGAGTCAAGGGCGTAGCCTGGAGCTCCAGCAGCCAGGGCGGAATCAAGGGCGTGGCCTCCTTGGCCTTTGTCCATCTGGCCACCACGGCCACAGACACATTATCGCTGGGACTGCTCCATCTCTCAGTTTCAAACGATCTGTAAATCCAGCGTCAAACTAGGCCTTGTTTGGAAAAACCACAAGCGCCAATTCTGGTGTCTCGGGCAGCCACAGAAAAACATGAGATATTAGACATTTATTTTTAATTTCATGGTTATTTTATTTTCACTTAACGCTCAGTTCTTTGGGAAGCAAGGTTATCTGTCCCTCCAACACGGTCTCACCCCTATTCGTCACATGCTGCCGTTCGGTCATTTTCCCTTCACGTCAATACTCCGACTTTTAGGGTACCCCTCTTCGTCAATAAGCCGACGTTTAGGGTCTTCCGATAGATTTGAATGCAAATCCCTCATCTTTGGATTTTGACGAGAGGGGTTTAGGTTTAGGGGGTTTCCAGCTGTTTTCCTGCACTGGAAAGTATTGCTTCAGGTGATTGATTTTGTGCTGCAAATGTGTATTTTGCAGTAACGTGTGTCGTCGCATGGACTGTCACAATAATTGGTGCGGTGACCATACATTTTTGTGGGACAGAAACCCTTGTCTGAATCGCTACCACGACTTTTATATATAATTTCATATATATAATATATATAATTTTGGCCTACATTAAAATGGCATAATTACAGGACTTACAGGACTGCATATTTGCTGTAGGCTTAAACGTGTCTTAATTTAGGTGAGATATTTTATATTTCATTGTGATTCAACAAACAGTTGTATTTGATTTGATTTGATATACTTTATTAATCCCACACTGGGGAAATTTCTGTGTTACAGGAGCTCAAAAATGAAATATGTAAAATAAAATAAAAAAAGAATAAAAAAATATAATGTCACTCTATTTGATTGTTGTAGGCTACTTACCGTGGCGGAATCGCGCTGAGCAATGGTTTCTGCGATCGTCGCACACAGTGTGATGTGTTGCACAAAATTGTGCCAAAATATCAATCATAATGAAAAAGTACAGTCTTAATATTTCATATCCTTGCTCAAACATTTAAAAGAATCAGTATGATTAAATTATAATATAAAATATAAAATCTTAATATATAATATTTTTAGAATAGAATCCAACTCTTTAACGGTGTAAATAAGTCAGAATGCATGAAATAGCATTAGACATCCCCTTTAAAAGAACTTTTTTATTTTAACACTTTATTTTACAGTGTCATTGTTACATATGTTACATGTATTTACAATAGTGATAACTAGAAATTATGCTTAATTATCCCTAAACCAATCCCTCATCCTAACCCTAACCCTATAGTAAGTACATGTAGTTAAATGTCATTACTCTTAAAAGTATAATTACACTGTATTACTAACACCTTAAAATAAAGTGTAACCGAACTTTTTTACTTAGTCTGAAGAACATAAGGAATAATTGACAATGGGCCGTTGAATTATTAGAAAATAAAGCACAACCCAGGTGGTAATGTGACCGTTAAACCTCGCGTGTGTATTATTTTCGAATAATTCAATGGACCGGAGTCAATTATTCTGCTTATACTACGTTTACCACACTTCAAGACATTGTTCAAATGTTGTATTTCAAGATGTTTGTCAGGTTTTGTCCTTAAAACACTGTGTGTGCATTTGAGTGGGAGAGAGAGAGAGAGAGAGAGAGAGAGAGAGAGAGAGAGAAAGAGCAGGAGAAAAAGAGTATGTGCTTTGCATACATTTGGCAAAAAACATGGAAATAATCTGTCGCTTTTATCTTATTGTTTACTATATTTATTTACTTGGTCATTGTAATTGTGGATTTTGGTTCTTTTGCTGTTGTAGGTTGTTAGGACCTTATGAAATAACTGAAATCATTTGGCGAAGCGATATGGACATGTAATGTAATGCGGTCAAGACCGGCCCTGGAACTACTTTAGCCATACATTAATTTCCCTGAAAAAAATTCCGCACCTTGCAATATTTTTTCCCCTTCCATGTTTAGTCTTTGACTTACTTTTCACGTCAAGGTGAGCAGACCTAACTGTTCACAGATGGTTTTCTTTTTAGCTTCAAGAGTTGCAGAAGAGAAGTACAGTAGGTGTGGAAGAGCCGCCTGTAATCGTTGTCCTCACTGGTTACATGCATCAAAAATTCAGCATGAGTAGTTTGATTCACAAATGACTTGTTTTGTTTTGAGCTGGTTCTTGTTAATGAACTCAAACTTAATTCAAACTCATGAATTAATGCTTTAAAGTACTGAAAGAATTGCTTATGGAAACAGAATGGAATGATTTCCATCCCTAGATGTTACTTTACTCATTTTAAAATCTAGGAAACGGAAATGAGAAGACATTAAGACCATTACTGTATTGAAATGTCACTTTAATGATTGTATTAGTTTAATAGTAGCTGTAAAGAGCAATGGCAAGGGCTTAAGGCATTACCTTATCTCTTAAACACTATGAATTGGACAAATGGGAGAACAGTGCTTTGGACATTTTTAAGCATAAGAACCTCATTTCTGTTCACATTCAGGTGGGTCCACAGTGGTGACTGAAGGACTGGGATAGAAAACCTGCTGATAGAAACAAATGCTAAACCTAGCTATCAGTTACATTTTCCAACCATTCTTGGCCCCTTTAACTCAATGTTTGCATTTTTTCCTTTTAGGACACAATTGTAAGCATGTGCATTTTAGACAGGAAAACAACACAGTTTCATATTTAATATGAAAAGGCAGATCATGTCATGCATGTGCCCCATACAGTTCAGTATTTTAAAATTTATTAGCATTTTTTCCGCATCTTGTCAAATTTTTAGAAGTCTGTTTTGCTTTTTGGAGAGGTCATGACTTGTTCCATATGGGGCTTGAATAAGCTTCTGATTACCAAGTTAAAAAGTTGGGCAATACTGTTTTCTTCATTGTTGCTGTTGAGTACCACTGCACAATTCTCTGTTGGCTTATTTGTAGTAAGTATTAACTTGTTGACAACAATGTAACTCAGCTGTAAACTCCCACAGGTGGATATTTGGTGGTGGAACGAAACAGGAGAACATCGGTAATGACAGTTTACTTTATCCAGTTTAGTGTACACAGGTTTGGCATGAATACTGTTTTTTTTGGATCTGTATATACTGCTGTATTTGTCCGAAAGGATTTTTTTAATCATTCAAAAAGAACATCAATAACATCATTTACAATCTTCATATTTGAAGTATATGAGTAAATAGGTTGCAGTTTATCCTTTTCTTTTCTTTCTTTTTTTTTGCTTGCAAAGTTTGCTCTTGCATTTACACATTTTAAAATACATTAAACAATTTAACATACAATGCAAAGATGCTGTTGTTCGATATACAGAATTTTAATCCAGACAGACAGACAGACAGACAGGTAGATAGATAGATAGATAGATAGATAGATAGATAGATAGATAGATAGATAGATAGATAGATAGATAGATAGATAGATAGATAGATAGATAGATAGATAGATAGATAGATAGATAGATAGATAGATAGATAGATAGAAACACAAGTACAGTAGTTTCTTATAGTCTGTGTATCTTGGCTTGTGACCTACTTTTTCTTTTCATTTTCACATGGATGCCAAAGAAAAGATATGCCAGAAGTGGCTGGAATCTGTTGTAATCAGTCATGATCCAGTGCCAGATATAGCAGAGTTCATTAATCAATGTATGGGGATCAAATACTGCCTATAGTGCATGTACTACCTCTGTATAAAATTTTAAGATGTTATGGTTGGTTGCCATGTGGTTGTTAAGGTGATCTTAGTGGCTTTAGCTTATGGCACATTGCTATGTGTTTGCTAGGTTGTTATGGGCAATTGCTGGGATGTTAATAAGGGAATCCTACTGGGTGTTTTCTAGGTGGTTGCCTAAATCTCTACATATTGTATGTCTCAGGTCCATCCATTAATGAAAGTCTGTTTTTTTTTTTTCACCAGCTTTTTAGTCTGCCAACTCTGATCACTTAAAAATAAAATAAGCACACCTAGCAAACAATGTTACAGTAATTATAGTAGTTTAGATGAAACTTGTACTGAATGCAAAATTAAATATAAAACACAATGGGTTGGAATACAACACATGCAGCAACAAACTCTTAGCTGTTGAATAAACGCATAAACAATCAACGTTTATTTACACAGCGAAACTGGGTTTTGGCATGGTTAGTGAGTAGTATAATGGTTTCAGACCTCCTTGTATCCATTCTGTCAGGACTTTGGTATGTGGACCAGTAATTAACCGGATGCTGACTGCAAATGATTGATTTTCTGAGGACAGTTTTTGTTGTGAGTGACACAGGTTCCCTGGATTTTGGCAGTGGACCTCTATGGGCCCCCCTGCATTGCTGGACCAGATGGTCATAAGGTAGATCTCTTAAAAACCTGTCAAGAACATGTTTCAAAACATAAATAAACAAAATAAAATAAGGCTATAGTGTTTTTTAGTTATGACAACTTCGAATGAAATTATTCAACCAATTTGCTATATATATTATGTTAGAGGAACTCAATTTTTTGTTGTTGGTTAGCCTACTCAAAAAAATTATAATAATTAAGTCACTCCAACTACTTGTAGCCTGTCAAACTTCAGTTAAAGTACACAGCTTTCAGAGCACATGCTAAATTTAACTTATTCTCATGTCAAATTATACATTTTAATGTTTTTAAATGTCAAACACAACGACATTAAAGACTAACAGATCTTTCCCTTCACAAAAAAAAAAAAAAAAAAAATTTAAGTAACACTTAATTTCAACATTTATTCTCCTTATCCAGTAAGCAGTTTTTGACAGTTAGGAAAACCGACAATGAACAGAATGTATTTATATCAATGTAATGAGATCGTAAGATGTTGGAAATGTGGACAGTTGATTTGGTCTCTATTCAATAGTTTGTCCGACTGGCGCTGTGTGTCCGAGTTCAGTCTCTGTCTATTTCTAGCATGCTTGGCTAACGGAGACTCATCTTGAGTTAAAACAAATTAACAAGTTTATCCAAACATACTGGTTCTGGCTTTTTATCCCGATTGTATCTGATGAGCTGCGACGTGACAGGAAAAACAGAAACTCTTTACAACAACAAAAAACCGGGAACAAACCCTTTCAGCCAGCCTACTCTGCTCTCACTTGGCTGTGTCCCTGGAAGTACATTAAATACTATGGACTTATGGATTTGTTTTGTTTGTAGATTCCGAAGCTCTTAATAAGGACATTAAAAACTGATCCATGCTTTTATGCTTAAAGGTGAAGACCCAACTTTATGTATGTTTTGTAAGATTGCCTTAAATCAAACATATTTTATTGGATTGTCCTGGACTGAACACAAGCAGATGCTCTTTTATGAAGTTACTTCACTTAAGGACATATTTAATGAGATTGTGCCTAATCATATGTTAATTAAAAAAAATTGTATAATGTGACTTGCTGTTTATATTTGTTTGTTTTTATTGTATTTATATGATATTTGTGTTTTTGTAATTGAATTTTTGCCATGAAAATAGCTTTGATTGCTGACATGGCATTAAATAAAATAATCTGAATCTGTTTGTTTAGATTCCCAAGTGATAAACAGAGACGTCAATGATAAACGTTCCTCTCAAATTTGTGATTTGCTTCCACCTGCAAATTGCTTTATATCATATTTAATAAACCAATGCAATTTAAATGTTTAAATTTACATGTATAGTCACACCATTGTAGCAACTGTGCATGCAGTAGGCTAAGGTAAGCAGCGATAGTTCATTCGAAGTTTGAAGAATGTGACTAATAAACTTAGGCCTACTAGCACTACGCATTATATTTTTAAAAAGTAGATTGTCTTAATATCAAAAACTTACATTTTCTCTGAACTCAAAGATAAAACTAGAAATCACATTCATGACGATTTATGGTGATTTTATTTCCGTCAGACTTTTGCCTACATTGACGCTGATGCATTAAAGAGGAGGAGTCCCCTGTTCCAAGATGGTGGCGCTATTGACGCATTCGTTCCAATGAACTGCCGTGGCCAGGCGACGTCTAGTGTATATGTCTATGGCGTCTATCAAGCAACTAGCTTGTTTTGCGCAGTCATTATGGAACACAATTTTTCTTTACTGTTTGTAGCTGGCTCTGTCAACAAAGACAAGCCCCATACCAAATGGCCCAAGAAGATTCTGGGACAAGAAGAGAAATAAAACAAGGATCAACATCGGTGTCTCATTTCCTAAATGGAGAGAACTTCTCGACAAACTTCAACGAAACAGAGATGCTGATCTTGCTTGTGTTTTACTGGCAACATTTTTAAAACTACTACTTTACCTCATCCATGAACATGATATACGATTCCCATCTGATTGATTTAAATCAGCGGTGGAGTTGAAGACAGTTCCCACAATTCAAGCTACGCCGTTGTTGTTGTTGTTTTGATTGTACGCCCTCTAGTGGACAAATTTTTTACATATTGCACCTTTAAGTTAAATTAATGATCAACATTATTAAGTCAACAGAACTCAACAAAATAATGTTTGCAACTTAAAAACTGTAATTAAAATGACCAAAATAGAATTTTTATCTCACCCCCCGCCAAAAATTTTTTTTTTGACATTACATTGGTGCAAAAACCAAACAAACATCAAAACACATTTATATATGTATATGTACTGTTTTTGTGTGTGTAATAGTATTTCACAATATTTCTGTTTTTAATTATTCCTGAATGGTAGTGTCTGTAAGAGTAATATGATTTTTGAAGAAAACGTGCTTAATTGATTAAAATTATACTAAATGCATATCAGGTCGTCATTCTAAATTATTATTATTATTATTATTATTATTATTTGTTTTGGTATGAAAATGGTAGTTTGCATTGATGGAATATTTTACTATTTTTCCAGAAAATTATTTGTCACCACAAGAACATTTAAAATGGTGAAAAATAATGGTAAAAAAAAGAGCTTATGGACATACCCAAATACACAATTTCTTTGGATTTTTGGGATGAAATGTGAACTGGACAAGTTCTTGACAGCTTTTCGTGAGATTCCCCCGATAGCTCGCCCCCATCACTCTTAAATGAATAACATCTTTGCTGACATGGTTGCAAGAACGCACCCCCTGCAGTGGATTACAAATGAACCACTGAAAAGATGCAAACATGGACGGCTGAGACTGGTGCCCCCTTTTCACTTACTGAGAGAGATGCTTGTCAAACAAAGCCTTTTTCATGGGGGAGGGGTGCTTTTACCTTTGCCTCAAAATGGAAACAGAAGTTGAGCATGTTTGACTTGTATGGAATTACAGTGCTGGTGTCCCAGTGGACCCTGTGGTCAGGAGCTGAGTTGTAGAAGAGGCAGAGGGGAGGAGGTGGATGGGGAATCATTGAGGCCAAGCGTTCTCAAACACAAAGAAAAGCTTTCTTCCAAGCCCCTTGCTTTCTTTACTCTTTCACCTATTAAACTGACTCTCTCCTCCATGGGACAAATCAGGAGGACCCTTGGAGTCGGTCAGGAGGCGAAGCTACTGCAGAGGGAGTTTGGCGCACGTGCTCTCAAGGTCAATCTGACATAAACGAGTGTTGTGTCAGCAACATTAACAGATGACAGACTTATAACAGTGGTGGAGCGTAATCAATCTCAAGGTATAGATGTATTTATCATGGTGTTTTAGTCAAGATCCACGTGCACGTTTCAAAAAAAGCAATAAATTAGATTTTTATATAAATACTTGGCCTTGTTTCTGCATAAAAGCTTCAGCCGTGTTGTATTTTATGTGGCAACTCTGCACCTTGGTGCTATTTATGGACATTGCAATGTTTTTCTGTAAACTGTTCCACGGTTGTTAAAGCGTGAGCTCTCTCAAACACGTAGTTCATACCCGTCTGTATTTCTGCTTCTGCCGAGTCAGACCTCTCGACTGCTTTGTACTGGGTCATTAAAGATGTCAGACCAGTTCTGAAGATTAGAGTTTCCAGCATGCTGTGACGGTGGACAGAACCACTTGGTTCTTTTTTAGGAACAGTTATTTAAACAATCCCATGAACCTTAGTATTAAACCTAAACAACTTGTCTTGCTCCATTTGTCCTACGACATCAATGATACCTTGAATTTGATTATAAAAGAAGTCCTGTTTAACCAGGCATTGATTGATTTTTATTTATTTATTTGTGTATTTATCTATAAACGTATATGTCTTTATTCATTTATTATTTTTTATTCATTTAGATTTTGCTTTGTTTACTTATGTTTTACTTTATTTATTCATTCATTTGTTGTGCTTTTTGTTTATTTATTTATTCATTCATTCATTCTTTGTAGTGTTGTTTCATTTATTATTTTTATTATTTATATGAATTAATTTTATTCTTTTTATTTATTTATTTTATTAATTATTTTATTCTTTTTTATTCATTTTCCTTTGTGTTTAAATGTTTTACTATATTATTCAATTAGTTTTGTGCTTTTTATTTATTTATTTATTTTTAATCTACGTATGTATGCATATGTATGTATTTACTTATTTATTCATTCTTTTTATTTAATTTTTTTATTAGTTATTGTTTCAATAATTATTTTTGTATTTATTTATTAACTTTTATATTTTATTTATTTATTATTAATTATTTTTATTTGTTCTTTTATTATTTTTATTCATTTTCATTTTGCTTTGTGTTTATTTGTTTTATTTTATTAAGTTATTCGATCATTTTTGTGCTTTTTATTTATTTATTTATTTTTACTGCTTCCAAAGTCAAATTAAAGGCTAAATAAAAGAATAAGAGAACATGTACAGTACAGTATATCTTGACAACATGCAGAATTCCTACAAAAGCATGATAAATATATGCTTTTTTTTTTGTTAAGATTTCTATCAAATACCATTGAAATCAGTAAAATGTACCATTTTTCATCCTTTAACATAAAAAAAGGCTTTTATTTTGAACTATAGACCATTTTTCTCAATGTCTTTGTTCAGTATCCCACAGGACCAAAACTCAAACCAGAGTTAAAACCACCAGACCAACCAACATGGCCATTTCGCTTTCCTGCTCCACCGAGAGCCTCCAGCAGAACACAGCTGGGAAACATTATGCACTGCAATATGGTCATACAACAAATTAGATCTAACCATGTGTTGTGTTTTTTCCATGTTAAAACCTCATTAATTTGTTCATATACCATGTGGGTATGAATATGACACGTCAGAACCAAAATAATAGTATTTGCAGTAACCAAAAGAGCAGAACAGGCATCAATGACTGACTGCGTGGACTCAATAACCCAGGAGTTTTAGTGAGTGAAAGTCATCATAAACTCCTCGAAAAAAAATCAAATGGAACTTCTCATGGTGGCTATATTTTAGTTTAATTGAGGCACAATCCATTGGGAGCACTTGTTTGCCTGTTGCTTTCAAATACCATGAGAAAATTTGTGATAGTCTAGAAAATCATAATTCACTCCACTTGCAAACCAGGTGGTTGCAATAGAACCTGAGATTGACGGACGGCATAGTTCACAGACACGGCCGAAGCTACTCAAATAGAAACAGTTCTTTGGAGCTTTCTTGCTTCATCTGAAATTGTAATAACACCAGAGATGTTCCTGTTGCAGCAGATCAGAGCTGAATAGCAGAGCGGTCAACATGAAAAAGTTCCCTGGAGGACACTGTGAGGGTCTGCTACTCTCATTTTCACAACAGTTTGTTATAACACTTGCAGTAAGGACAAGGACCCCCTCTGGGGTACAGGCAACCAACAGGAACTAAATGTTTGTGGGTATTCTGAGTAGTGAAAAACCAGAGAACGTGCTTGTTTTGTTTATGCCGTATCCATGTCAGGACCGGGGTAAGATACTCCTCTCATCTTTGTCAGATCCGCTGAGTCAGGCCAAGAAACATGCTCTGATTCTGTGCTGGTCGCCGGCCATGGCCGCCGTGTTTGCTTGTTTGCTCTCGATATCAATTTCCTTGGAAATACATCCTGTAATTAATCACAGGTTCACAAGTTCAAGTTCAAACTGAGCATCAGAATGGGGAAGAAAGGTGATTTAAGTGACTTTTAACGTGGCATGGTTGTTGGTGCCAGACGGGCTGGACTGGGTATTTCAGAAACTGCTGATCTACTGGGACTTTCCTGCACAACCATTTCTAGGGTTTACAGGGAATGGTCCGAAAAATAGAAAAAATCCTGTGAGTGGCAGTTCTGTGGGTGCAAATGTCTTGTTGATGTCAGAAGTCAGAGGAGAATTGCCAGACTGGTTTGAGCTGATAGAAAGGCAACAATCACTTCTCAGCCAAGGTCTGTAGAAGAGCCTTTCTGAACGCACAACACATTTAACCTTGAAGCAGATGGGCTACACCAGTAGAAGACCACACCGGGTGCCACTAAGAATAGGAAACTGAGGCTATAATTGGCCTGAACTCACCAAAGTTGGACAGCAAAAGACTGAAAAAATGATGAGTCTCGATTTCAGATGGGACATTCTGATGGTAGGGTTAGAATTTGACGTGAACAACATGAAAGCATGGATCCATCCTGCTTTGAATCAATGATTCCCGCAACTGCTGGTGTTGTAATGGTGTGGCGGATATTTAAATACCATCTGAGCAACATTTAAATGCTGAAAGCCCACTTGAGTATTGTTGCTGACCGTGTTCAAGCCTTTATGACCACAGTGTACCAGCTGGATAACACACCATGTCACAAAGCTCAAATCATCTCAAACCGGTATATTGAACATAACAATGAGTTCTACTCGAATAGCCTCCACATGTCACCAGATCACAATCCAACAGATCTTTGGGATATGGTGGAATGGGACATTCACATCATGGATGTGCAGCTGACAAATCTGCTATCATGTCAAGATGGATAGATGGATGACCTGGATATGCAAGAGTAGAGATATTTGACAGCTTGATTTTGACATGCAGTATACATGACATGGCAAAAAACTTTGCCGTGTTTCACTTTGAAGTTAAATATCTAGGGCTGCTCTGTATGTTCCAGTTTTGAGGGTTATTAATCTGTGTTTTCATTTACTTTTCCTCATACTGTGCCTCTACAAACCCAGAAAGGTATGAGGGCCACCTACTGCACAGTAATCGTCTTAAAAGTGTGTCATAAAAACAGGCCAAACAGCAGATTGCTGGTATAATGCGCTGCAGAAAATTGTCCTGTTGAATGAGGCCGGCATCTTTTTAGAGAACTGGAGCATGTTGAAGCAGGGCTGCTGAGTTGAAACATGCTTGGAGATATCCAATAAAACGGCACTACCTCCAGAACTCCAGCTGTGGTCCTCTGTAATGGGCATATAAAGAAAGCCTTTATTAAAACATGCAACGGTATGCGCTGTCAGTCATGAAAGGCCAGGCACTTATGCCCTTGTATATTTATCTTGAGCTAGGTCACATCGTCATGATGTTATCCTGATATTGGTAAAACAAACAGATGAGGTAGAGAAGTTTGTTTATGGAAATTAATGCTGTCATGGAGTGTTTGAATCCCATCGAATTAGGTGGATAATGAATGATAATACATTTGTTTAATACACCTTTGGGACATCAGCTGATGCAATACCTCAAAGTCCTTGAATTATAAATGTATATAATTATTGATGTTATTGGCAATAAACAGTCTCAGCTTCTATCGCAGACCACCCACAGTCTGTCCACTGACTGTTTGATGCATATTACACACAAAAAAGAAAAGTGCTGAAATAGATCAGAGAATATTTCTGATTATCTGGTTTACTCTTTGATAGAAATATATCCGTAAATTACAATATAAATTAAACAAGTTGCTTGTATACTTTTATTGTTCAAAAGTTAGGGATCAATAAGATTTATTTATTTATTTTTTTGAAAGAAGTCTCACCATTGCTGCATTTATTTGATCAAAATACAGTAAAAGCAGTAAAATTGTACATTTATTGTGATATTGTGATGTTTTCAATAATAAAAAAGCTGAATTTTCAGCATCATTACACCAGTCTTGAGTGTCACGTGATGCTGATTAGCTGCTCAAGAAACATTTCCTCTTATTTTTAATGCTAAAGACAGTTGTGCTGATAAATTTTTTTGTAGAAAACTTTTTTCAGGATTCTTTGAATAGAAAGTTGAAAAGGACAGCATTTATTTGAAATAGAAATCTTTTGTAACATCTAAATGTCTTTACTGTCAATTTAATAAAAGTATTATTATTATTATTAATAATTTTTTTGAACGGTAGTGTAAATGTACTGTACAAGAGGAATGATTCTCCTGCAGAAGCAAATGGTTCAGCAACTGACCCAGAGCCTGTATAAACGCATTGGAAGTTATACTTAGTAGCAAAGAAAACGATATTAGATATTTAGACATTTTCCTCCGATTTTCCCCAGACAATACAACTGAAATCATCAAATATGACTTTCTATTTAATTACCTTACTGCCCATTCCTGGCATTTACTTGTACAGTAAGTCCACAGCTCTATGGCACAAAGGAAGGTCAGCCAATGTTACTGAAAGTTTTACCTTCGAATTTAACGTGTAAGCAGAAAAAGAGACTCTTTCCTCATTTTCACACTCTAATTGACTGAATCTACAAGGTAGACCATCAGAGACAGGAGAATAAACATCCACAGAGCTGAAACATTCAACTATCGGAAGACATGGTGACTTTCCAGGCTTTTTGTTTCATTTATCTGTTTCTTTGATATATTGTCCTGGTAGTTGAAATTAAGAACACACTTTCAGCCTTTCCACGGATACATTTGTTAAATCAGTGTCATTTAGGGTCTATGGGCTATCTTGTTCTGTGTCAGATTTGGGGATTTAGTCAGTGCCCCAATCAATTAGAGGATTGCACTGATCTGTTTAGTATATAGAGTGACTCTAAAAGAGAAATGAGGACATTCCCGCAATTTAACGTTTCAGCCTTTTTTCCCCAAAAGTCCATTGGGAGTAACTTGTTGAAGAATGTAATGAATTTCCTTTCCCTCTGCATTGTTAACCTACCTCCATATCCCTGAAGGCTTGTGACAGGGAGCAGGTGAGAGACCTATAAATCACAGCTCCATAAATCCTCTGCCCTCTCCGGTTACACTTTTTCCACTGATAACTTCTTACAATGCGCCACTGAATATGACACGCACGTATAAGTTCAGTCATTTAAGCCCAGGAAGCCGCTCCACTGAAATTCATATGTGCTGTCAGCAAGCCTAAAGCAACAATGGGTTAACCCTAATATGGGATGGACTTCAATAAATGTTGAATAATAAGACGGGGTAATATTTTGCATCAGGCCTAGCTTGTCACATTGGATTGATTAACTATATTTATTTTAGGTTTTTGGAACGTGCACCAGAGGTCCCATTACTCTTCGGTTACACGGTTGACATAGTAGAGGTAGCGTCACTGGGAATTCATAAAAATGGAGACGAGAAAATGTGGATTGCAGCACCAACATCAAAGGCTATAGTTTTGTGTTTCTGTGTTTTTAAATAAGATCTGTGCAGTTATCATGTGGTTTTATTAAAAGGCTATATCTTAACTTGTGTGTTAAAACAATTAACCATATTTTAAAACTACTTTTGTGCACTCGCACAAAAGAATAATATGTTTTTGATATAAAAAAAAACATATCCTTTGTCATCATACGCTGTACACATAATAGCCAACACGTCTGGTGGCGAAATAGTAAAGATGAAAGTGCTTTCATTTTCCATACCATCGACCAAAACATTCCGCTATAATTTAACATCTGTTGGTCATCAAGAGTATGATATTTACACCTACATGATAATTACTGGAACATAACACACTTCTGAATGTGGGATCTGAATAATCGCCGCACAAATCATGCATCTTCGAGTCCTGTGATCATGTTACATTCACCAAATTGCTTATACTCCAAGGGAAATGCAGATTGACAGCGTTTAATTCTAGTCAAGGTTATTGTATACCTGGAAAAAGTGAGTTTCGAGAAATGTGAGAAACAAAAGGAGCAAATTCCCGTCATCGTGCTTAAGTGATTTATAGAATTAAAAAAATCAGGTGAACGCGTATCATATAGCCATAATAAGGTAGAGATGTTTTTAAGGAACATTAAGCTGTTCACCGTAAGTTTGACACACATGTGACCTGTGACCTCTGACCTGTGACCATGAGGTCACGGTGTCCAGTCCTCCATGGATTTTATCACAGACCCCTCAGGGTAAAAACACTTCCCTGTAATTGGAGTAAGGAAGTCTTTGGGAAAATCACAGGTCAAAGTATTGTGTGTAGCACAAACCTGTATTTGGAAGTCATAAAATTCTTGGCAACTCAAACTGATGTTGTTAGATTTAAACACAGAACAACTTGTATTAGACAGAAGATGAAATGGAAAAAAAAGTCTGGCATGCAAAAGAAAAAGGGAAAAAAAGAATTACAATAAGTTTAAGGCTATGTTTTGACTAGCAGCAGTCTTTTGCCTCACACTCAACAGCCAACGTTATTTGCGAAGACAAAATGAGATTTATGATCATTTGTTTTTCCCAGAATGTTTGTACACACCAATTAGCCAAACATTATGATCACCGGCCTTATACTTTATGTTGTTGGTCCTCCATGTTCTGCCAAAACAGTAATGACCCGCCGAGGCATGGACTCTTCAAGACCTTCTAAGATTTCCTTTGGTATCCGGCACCAAGATGTTAGCAGCAGATCCTTCAAGTCCTATATAGGTTGCAAGGTGGAGCCAAACTTGAACTTGTTGTTCCAGCACATCTCACACATGCTCAATTGGATTTAGAGCTGGGGAATTTGGGAGCCAGAACTAGACCTTGAACTCTTTATCATGTTCCTCAAACCATTCCTGAAGAAAGTCTGAAGTGTGGTAGAGTACTTTATCCTTTTGAAAGAGGCCACTTCCACAAAGGAACACCATTGATATGAAGGGGTGAACACTGTTTTGGTAGTTGGCATATTTATAGCTACATGAATGGCCGGACCCAGGGTTTCCCGCAGAACATTGCCCAGAGAATCACACTCCCTTCAACGGCTTGTCGTTGTCCCACACTGCATCCTGATGCAATCACTTCCCTGGGTATATGGCACACATGTAAACACCCATCCACAAAAAAGAAAACAGACCAGACAACCTTCTTCCACCGGTCCAGATCCGATGCTCACCTACCCATTGTGCTTTCGACGAACCGGGGTCATCATAGGTGCTTTGATTATACGCTGCAGAGTGTATTGAACTTTGTATTGTGACACATTTCTCCCATAACCATCATTAAATGTTTGTGTGTCTTGTGCCACAGTAGACCTTCTCTTGGCTTAGACCAGATGGGATATGTTTACACGAGAACATGTCCAACTCATAGTTCACCACAAAACCAAATAGTCGGAGATACATCAATATAAATGAATTCTTACAAAAAAAGAAACAAATAAATAAAATATATGGACTATGTTATCCACTTAACCTTTATAGCTCTATAATCTAACTGTATGCCAACAATTGCCTTTTTTGTATCTATATTTATGTCTCTATTTTAGGAGCTACATCAGAGACAATGTTGATGCTTGAATAAATCTCATTTTCCTCTGGGATCCACAGTATGGCTTGGCTACTGCAGTGCTTATTGTCTGTAATTTGTGCTCTATAATCAGTTTCCAAGCATTTAGTCTTTTATTTACCTGGGCTCAGCCCATGTGGAAGTGACACACGCTGTTAAATGTGTGGCCTGATCCTAGAGGCACAGCTATAAAACAATGGTTAGCTTTAATTGCAATGCATGGGTGGGCCTTCATTATACGTTCACAAATGCACAAGCTGAATAACAGAGAGATTTGAAAGAGCACATGGTTAACTGTTAGCAAATCTCATGCTATCTGTATACTAAAAACACAGCCTAAATCTGAACCTTCTGTAGCATTCCCAGCTGCTCTCAAACATATTTTTGTGTGGCTCTAAACTCTAGTCCAGACTTAGTGTGACTTGTTGACGCTGCTGTTTTAGGATCTTTCATTCTGTGGTTTGCTGTTCTAGGAATTTGGAAGGAAGTATCTGATCTAGTATCTGTATTATTCAAAAGTATGCAAACAATAGGTAGCTTGTAAATAAAGAGTGAATAGACAGATCATAAAGGTATTCGGGCACGTAAAGGTAATGTATGTCATTTTGAAAATGTTAAAATACTGTCTCCTGTTCCAACTTAATGTGCAGAGACAGCTACAAGTAATCTAGGTTTATTTATTGATTTTTTTTTTTTTTTCAGGAAACCTGTTTAGAACCAGTCATTATTTTTGCATTTCTATTTGGTGATGTTATGGAAGAAATTACACAGTGAATGGGAGCAAATCTCCACAGACATGTTCCAACATCTAGTGGAAAACCTAGATGGGTAGAAACAGTTAGGGAGGACCGACGGCCTATTAATGCTCATAATTAAATGTTCAGCAAGCACATGTCGGTGTGGTATTCACGCATAATCTCTGCTCCTTCTATCATGACCATCCAACAATTTTACACTTCATGGGCTTTTTCAACTTATGTCCCAAAGGTGTGGATTTTACCTCCAGTTGAGATTTGTATTTTTAAGGGTATACTCAATTGGCAGGTTTGGTTAGATTTAAACAAACTCTGGTGCGATCGATTGGACGATTCACAAGGGGGCGACTCAGTGTTTGGGACATACTGTAGTTTATGGTGATTTTACGCAACCATTTTATTCTGATAAATGAAAATGATGGATTGTCTGGCTAGATTAAATTAATTTTGGGATATTTCAGTAACATTTTAGCCAAGGTTGTGGATTTTACCTCCAGTTGAGGTTTGTATTTTTAAGGGTATATTCACTTGGCAGGTTTTAGATTTAAACAAACTCTGGTCCGATTGGTTAGTTGGGGTGTTTTCGCTCTGGCAGTTTAGTTCAAAACTGGGCAAGGTTGACATGAAAAAATTGCTAATGTGAATGCTGTCATTGGGACCCGGAGTACTGAACCCAAGACTACCTGAAGGAGGTGGTCGGTTGCACTTGAACTGTGGAGGGATTCACAGGAATGTTAAAGCAACACAGATTCAGGCGTGCATTTGTTCAAGAAAAAAAAAAAAAAAAAACTAACCTGCACATGCATTTTAGCTGATGACCATGTATTTAGTTCAGTAAAACACAAGGGATGATAGTGTTGATGATTTACCTTGGATATATGAGCGAGAGTGAGCCAGCATTATAATCACGCATAGGGCGGCAAATGAATGGCAATCTGCTGTCTCCTCAAAAAAACTCTGTTTGTAAGCAGCAGAAAGCCGCCTTCATGTGTCACACATACAGTAAACCCAACTTTGCTGTGCATAATAGCACCAAATCATTACAATATGGCTAGACCGTGTTCTGTTTTTCTACCATGCGCACTTTTCTACACGTTTGTGATGACATAAGATGAACTCAAATGCACCAGGTAGAATCAAGTTGAGTGCGAAACCAGACCAACACTGTGGGGGGCACTGAGAACAATCGCATTCGGGCTCGGACCGCAGCAAACGTGCCCAGTGCCGAAAGACGCCTTACTGCGTCAAACAAGTAGTCATTAGTCTTAGTCCACTTCAAAATGAACTGTTGAGGGTGTGTTCACACTTGGCAGATTCGATTAAAACTAACTCTGGTGCGATTGCTCTGTCAGTGCATGTTGATTAGAACCCTGGAGCGCACTAAAAAAGTGGATCGAACCAAGAGAAATGGACTACAAGTGTGAACACACCCTGAAATATGAATGCAATATGGAGCAATGACATCTAACTGAACCAAAAGTAGGATGTGGTGTCACAAGACGCAGCCCTAAAAAGGACAGAATGCTCAAGCATACCTGATTTTTCTCGTCATAGGAGTGATGTTGCCCATTAGTTTGGTCGAGACATCAGAAAACACCGTTTTTGCAGATCGTTGTGTTGCAATGGATGGAGGAATTCCTCACTGTTTTTGACTCTTTTTCACATTTTATAAGATGAGTTCTTCTCAGCTGGTCAAATACCCACCCAGATTACACACAGAGCGCATTTTAGCCAGCACACAGCGTTGTTTTTGGATGTTCGGTAAGTTCCATCATAAAAGCTGTTTTTTTTGTTTGTTTGTTTGTTTTTTGTAGGTTCAGTGTTAAAAAAATGATGAATGTTAATGTTAAAAGTGTGAATGATAAGTGAACCAGAACTAATGTATAATTTTTTTTTATATTCTGGACCAAAAGAACCAAAAGAACTGAACTACAAGTGTGAACACACCCCAAATCTTACCTAATAGTGTTTTTTTTTTTTTTAGCTTTGCTTTTAGATGATTTAGAGTACATTTAGTACGTGTATATATATTTTTTTGTGTAGGTTTATGTGTTTTTATTTGTTTGTAATGCAAAGGCTGTTTTTAAACCTCTTTAAGAAGCTTCTTTTGAAGGCATTATGTAAAATAAAGAGCATTATTATTATTATGTATAGCACATACTTACATACTTTTGGCCATATAGCATATGTACTCTAATGGACAGGTTGTGTTTTTGTGCACTGATCTGAGATAAAGCAGAACCCCAGAAGGGAGAATATGCCCAATTTTGCACTGTAAGCTGATCTATGTTTTCTATGAAGTTCTGAGGAAGTACAGTCATTTGGTTTCACTTGTCTAAGGAGGGGGGAAAAAAACTCAATGGCATTATTTTGCACTAATGATCTTGTTTTTTCGCTTTTACGGTTCTCCTTGTGGGTTGTTGCTGTGGTGATTTTGTGGTGTGGCAACCTCACATACACAGGATACAGTTTCCATACACACTTCTGCATATTACAATTCTTGGAAATCATGTAATATATTTCAGGGTGATGGATGATTCACAATTCACAAAGCTATTTTATACCATTTTATTCTGATAAATGAAAATGATGCATTGGCTGGCTAGATTAAATTAATTTTGACATATTTCAGTAATATTTAAGCCATAGAGGAATGAACTCGATGCAAATCTCAAATCCTTTACACAAGATTTAAAAAGAGGTGCCAGTATTTTTAGCTTTTTTAAAATGCAAAATATGTAGAGAGATGACCGTAAATCATACAGACGACAAAAAGATCTAAATATAAATATAATTTAAAATATAAGTTGTTTCTTTAAGGCAGAAACAAGATTGAATCGAGAGCAAGTGTAGACCTTTTTCTTCTAGAAGTGTGTTTTTTCTACAATTTCAGAAGATATGTCAACAAAGTGGTCATATTTGTCTCAATATGAACTCAAAAATGTCATCAAATCAGACCAAATCATCTGAGCTTTGTAATTCACAATCATTTTAAAACTCTATAATATTACTGTACGCTACAGTTTGGGGTCAGTAACTTATTTTAAAGAAATTAATATTCTTAGTCTGCAGTGATGCACTAAATTGTGACAAAAGTGATAGTAAAGATTTTTATTATATAGTTCAGTTCATGTTGTTCTTTAGAATTTTCTATTTATCAAAGAATCCTGCTAATAATATATCACGGTTTCTACAAAAATATTAAGCTGGTTAAAACTGTGATAAATAATAATCAGAAATGTTTCTAGAGCCCCAAATCAGACACATGTGACATGGAAGACAACTTTGACATTTCAGCTTTGGCATCACAGGATTAAATTGCACTGTAATTTTGATCAAATACATACGTGCAGCCTTGGTGAAAATAAGAGAACAAACTTTTGAATGGTAGTTTGTCAACAACAGTTTTATATTTCTCTCAAGAAAATGTATGAGAAACATCAGAAAATGTAGGCCTCCGTTAGGACCACACTGTGGTGTGTCTGAAGGCTTCCCTGTTCAATCTCTCAGCAGTGCACTGAGGCCATTGCTTCAGCAGTAGCCAGTTATTTTCTGATTCACATAGCATTATGTGATAGCAATTACTGTACAGCAGGCACTCGTTCCCATCTGTGGTTTAGCGTATCAACCGATGCTGGGTTGTGCGGTGACTGGCTGTGGAGGAGACCAGAGGCAGCAGCCAGATGAGTAGCCCACAGTGGTTAAGGACGGGGGGAAACAGAGAGAATGGTAGGGTGCAGGGGAAGATGGTGGAGGGAGACCCCTAATTACACTGTAAACACAGCTGTTGATGTGACTGTAAGTGTAGGGCAGCGATCGTTTTCCACATGTGCCTGGTAGCCTAGCACAGCTGGTTGCGCTCAAAAATGTTTTGGTCAAGTGTTTTGGTGTGACGCAGTTTGGTCGTTACACCATGGACTAAAAGTTGTATGAATTCTTGCCAGTTATGGGCATACTTGAGGTTTTTGCTGGTACTTAACTTAAAGTGCAATCAATAACTGGTTTAACTGGCAGGTTGTTTGTAGCTTGTGTATAGACATTAGTCAGGGTTGACGTCACATGCTCTGTAAAAAGTTCCTACAGCACATCTAATGAAGGCTTTTGTCTACGGAAAGTTTTTAGAAGTTTTTTAGTTTTGTTTCATCAGCTGAACATTTGTCATGTTGTTAAACAGCTTAAAAATATTTGTATGAATATTAAATGTATACAAATGTATACATGGTTTTATATTAACCTACAGGTATCCACTGTGACTAAATATATATATTTAACCTCAACTAGTTCCTAGTATTTAGATAGAAAATATTAACCAGATTAAAGGCATCTTAACTTATATATGGAATATATAAAATAAAAAAATATATATAATGTATATTAATATAATAATAATTGTATATTTTACTGTTTTTACTGTATGTATATATATATATGTGTGTGTAAGTATGTATAAAACAGAAAATAATAGTAATTGTCATTATTAGTAGCATTATTAATATTACTATGCATAGAAGTTTAATTGTTATGTATAATATAATTTTATTTATAAGTTTTTTTTATTTAAATTGTGTATATTTTACTTGCATTTTAAAGATATATATACTATTACTATAAAATACTATAAAATTTATATACTTTAGAATAAAAGGAACAATATAACATGTAAAAAATAATAAATAAACACACACACACACACACACACACACACACATATATATAAACTAAATAAATAAATAAATAAATACACACACACACACACACACACACACACATATATATATATATAATTTTTTTTTACATGTTATACTGTTCCTTTTATTTTATTTGCATAAGGATATTTTAATTGACATATTAAATTTCAGTATTGTTGCTGAAAGTAGTGATCTTTTGGAGCAAGGTATTTATTTTTTAATTGAAAAGCCATGCAATTGTATACTTTAATTGGGAAAATAAAAGAACTCAGCAAGTATAATTTTGCTCTTTAAGAAACATGTGTTTCTGTTTAATGATTACAGTCTTTTAACTGTGAGCTGCCACCACACAGCATCTCTCCCCACCAGAGCTCCCTGACTAAGTTTAACCGGCTGTATCATCAGCTGAATCTTTACTTACTGACACTTCAATGACCCTCTGCCATGCTGCCGCTACCCAGCCTGAGGCAGGGCTCTTTTTTATTGGTGAAAAGCCTGTCCAATTATTCTGACAGATAAGCACAAAAGACTGACTGTGGATTCATGCTGAAGCGGATGTAACGCTGATACAAAGACAGTCAGCATTTCCCAGTTCATTTATTTATCTAATAAGTCTAGATCTATTAACTCTGCGTGCCTGTACATGCACGACTGAGCTGGGGGGTGGTAAATTAGGCGAGTTGGGGGTCTGTTTGGTGCCTGAGGTCAAATAAGGGCACCGTTACAGGTGTTTGTGGCGGAACAGAGAGCATTACTGAAATGCTTCACATCTCTGCCTTATACTGTCTGCACAATCTGTGAGTGACAGCAGAAAAGCTCTGCTTACGGCCTGCTGCGCTGCCCCTTTCCACTGTCTGTCTGTCTTTTCCTTTCACACATACGGTTACACACTTTAGTTCACTCCTCTGTGCGAGTATATTCAGTTTCCTCATTCTTAATGCAGTTCAGCATTGTCTACAAAACCACAGATGTTTGGTTTACATTCCTCTATTGAAGAACAGCAGGCTGCTTTGCTATTCTCTCTCGCTTTTTTCGCCCCAAAGCCATCCCACTTTTGGAAAGTGTAACAAATAGTTTTTCACAGCTGTAGGGCTTCAAAGGAGTGGAAAAGATAGATCTTTCAGAGATAAACCAGTGAGAAACATTCTTTAAACATTCATCTGAGATCTGTTTTAAAATAGAGGCCATTAACATTTTTTAAAATAGCACACAGTTGGCTGACATTTACGGCAAATGAAACTATTTTTGAATTGTTTATGCAAATCCTCTACTCAGCATCAACATTACAGATAAGAAAGAAAAAGGGGTAAAATAAATAAATAAAAACATCACTTTTCCATATAGGCTTTCTTAAAACTTAGAGAGTTGCCTAAATCAAAGAATCTATTTCTCGTTAATATTTCACGCTACAAAAAATACATGATATTTTAGTTTAAGAAAACAGTGTTTTTTTGTTTTTCGTAACAATAATGTAATGTATATTTACATGACTATTAAGCCCATTTTTTTCACAAATATTGTTTAATATTAAGTTGTTTTTGTAATACCCATGATTCTCAGTAACATTCCTGATTAGTGTAATTCAATATTTTACTAATTTTTAGCTAATTTTACCAATTTATAAATAGTTTACGATTTACTGTAATGAGAAAGTGCTTAATATTTTTTTAAAAATCTTAATGGAAATATAATTAAATTTTATTTAAAAAAATAAATAAAATACACTTTTTTTTTTAACTTTTGGGTTAAATATCACCTGGTAATGTTCTTTTGTGAAATTCATGTAGAATCATGTAATCTAACTGAACTGCAGTAAAACTAAGAATTATTGCTAGATCAAACTGCACAAAGAAGTTACATTTTCTGAAGTTGGTCCTCAAAAGCACAAAAGCTGCTCTCTTTACCTCAGGTCACCACAATAAAGATCACATGTGGGACATCAGCAATACTATCAAGAGGCCATATGGTTTCAATCACTGCTGTTCGCCAGTGTATGTCACTGAGATTTCATAATCACCCCTACAATTCACACACGTGGTCCTGTTGGTTTTTAAGCATAGTTTGCTGTGATTCTGTCATCAGTGCACTGGAGGGAGGGTTTCAAGAGGGGAGGGAGAAGAGAGAGAGAGAGAGAAAGAGAGAGAGAGAGAGAGAGTTGGGGACGTTGGAGTGCGTCAGAGCGCACTGGCTCCCCTCAATCCAAACTCACTGCATCTCCTTTCCAAGAAAACTCCTCCAGATTTTAGGAAGCCTCCGGATTGCTTTGTTTGGATGTACCGACAAATATTACAAACCATTCAAAAGAAGGATAGCGGGAGTTTAGGTTGTTTTATCAGCGCAAAAGGAGGGAAAGCGCCGTTACGCGTCGATTTGAGAGATTTATCCGACACTTCTGGAAGCAGCGCTCAAGACGCGCGTAATGGATCGATAGTACGAACTTCTGGGAGTGTAAAGAAGCTCCTCTAGACACCGCGAAAGCGATATTTGTGGTGGGATAAAAGCTAATTAAAGAGAATTCGTTAGTTATATAGTGTTAGACACTGTTGCAGATCGACGTGCGCTGTGATGGATGGAGCACTTATTTTGATATCGATGCTGGTGTTGGTTTTCTCTGGAGATGTTTGGAGCGCGTCATATCCTCAGCGGTATAACCTGTACGCAGGGACCCAGACCCAGACTCAGCCTTTAAACGGGGCGAGGGCAGCGAGCAGACACAGGTAATGACACTTTCATTTCACCCACTAATATGATGAAAGTGGAAAAGTCTGTGTGTGACAATGAAACAATGTGTGTGTGTGAGTGTATATATATATATATATATAGTGTGGATGTGTATATACACATACAATATATATATATATATATATATATATATATATATATATATATATATATATATATATATTGTATGTGTGGGTGTACATACATGTGTGTGTGTATATTTATTGCCAAAGTATTGGCTTATAATGATACCATCAAGATCAAGAAATAGGTTTTTTTACTATATTTGATGACATTTTCATAAAAATCTAACTTTGCATTGCACAGAGGGAATAACAGCTGATGCACCGACAGACAAATAGACAGACTAAATGTTTTATAAGTCCCGTCAGGACAGTTACAGATGTTATGCATTTTTCTGCAATCCATTTATTGAGGGAAACATAACCTGAGGGGACTTTAAAAAGCAAATGTGCTTTTAAATGTGTGGCACAGATGACTACATGAAAGGAAAATCCTCCCTTTATCCTACAGTGAAACGACAGGAGGTGCATTGCTGTCCATCCAAACAGCTAATTATCACTTACTGAATGCAAGGCTCTGCTTAAAAAGAAGTTTTGTTGGACCCCTGTGATTTCCAAAGCTTTTCAGAATATGGTTATACTTGTCGCCACCCTGGTAATAATTACACTAAAAGCACCTTCCTTTATCTGTCAATCAAGTGGTTGTACAATGCGATGCTCTCTCTCAGCCACACACACCCACTCTGACATTGTTGTTTTGTCTGTGATTGTTGGGGTGTGAACGGGAGAGGTTGTCCCAGCTCTGACGTGCAGACCGGGGCTTCCCCCTTCGTCTGACGCAATGCTTTCATAAGGGACGGACACGCAGGCCAGATGCTGATGTTCAGAACTTGGAGTCATGAATTGTGGCCTCATATCTGTCTTATGAAGTAGTAATCAGTCATAGAAATTATAAGTAGCTATTTTAGTCCATCTAAACAAGTTTGGACTTATGAATAGCTCTTAAATAAAATGCATTCCCCTTCACAGTCTGTCAGAGTAGTGATGTAGTGAAGGGTGATGTCTATGATGTGAGAACCCTCAGTGCCAGCGGAATGAAGTATGTAGTGAAGTATGTACTGCCTGCTTGAGAAATCTGAGTCGAGTTACTGGGGATTAGCAGCCTGTTTGAACTTTTAGTTACAACAGATGTAAAAAGTATTCTCCGTTTTGTATTTATTTTATGGAAAAGTGAAAAAGTGACTGAAATCAAGGGAAGAAGTTGTTCTTTTTCTCTCTTGTGGCTTTTTCTCCTTTAGTCTTCTAAATCAACTGATTGATAGATTTTGACTCGTGTTGCTTGCGTCAGATGTGTATTTCCAGGGAAAACCGCAAGCCCTAATCACATTTATTAAGGAATGTGTGCCTCAAATTTAGCAGCAATTTTATGCTAAAAGATTCTGAAAGCTGAACTTTGCAAGAACTGGATCTCAGCTGCCAAATATGGGAACACCTAAGTCACCTCTTTCCTCTAAATTGTAGGCATTTTGTAAGAACACTGCCAGGATTTTGCGTGTTGGAATACATATCCTAATATATATATATATATATATATATATATATATATATACAAAATCCAGCACTTTAAGATGATATGCAATCTTTGAAAGTCTACCAAAATATGTGGAATTAGTGATTGTCATTTGAAAAGGAAATTCTGATTCATATTTAGAAAATATTGTACTGATATGCTCCAGTATGTGTTTTAGTAAAGTTTTTGTTTACTTTTTTGCTTATTTTCTGAAGTTGTAGTTTCACAGAAATCAGTTTCAAAAATGTGTCAGATTTTGAAATGAATCTCACAAAATCCAGCTTTGTGAAATCAGACTTGAACTTTGCACTGCCGCTAAAAGGGAATGGCCGAAGCTAATCCGCTTTGAACGTAATCTCATTTTCAACTCATATTTTGCATGCTAAGATTTAAGTAGCATATACTTTGAATCACCAAATCTCACATTTTACCTCTATTTCCCTTTTTTCAAGTGTGGAAAGGTTGCCTTGCAATGCTGAATGAGACATGAACTGGTTCTGCCAATCTGCGAGCTTATTGAATAAAACACCTTTTCATTATATATACAAGTATTTCTTGTGTAAGAAGAAATAATGTCTGTGTGTCTGTAGAAGAGACATAAAATGGTTTGGGTTGTGCTGTGTTGTCACAGCATTTTAGAAATGAACTATGCTGATTTGCACATATACAGCCATAAAATTGGGCCCTTTTCTGCCAAACCAGAAGTCAAAAGTCCAAGCCTGAATTTGTGTCCACTGCTATTCAGGAAATCATGCTGGACAAGCTTTGATGAATGCCCTGAAGACTGGACGCCCATGTTCATGTTTGCCATCTTTCATTTATTTCTTGAAAACATTTATGCCGACAGACAAACAGACAGTGCTGGCATACAGCTCTTCAGAGGGCGACTATTAAACTGCATGGTGTCTGAATAATAAAACATGGCATAGTCTTGGATTGGTTCCACTATATGTGACGACTTATGAATATTTTACCTCTATGGAGGGTAAGGTCCAGTGAATGGTAATTCCTTCAATAACAGGCCCTCACGCAATCGGTGCCCACAGAACTTGGCAGAAACGTCCTCAAATTTTCACAAAATTGGACCAGCCATCATTCATAAATTTCTACATCCTCGGCGTATTCATTTAAAGTACTGGGCTTATTAAAAAACGTGAATTTCACGAGAAAAATGGGTTATAAAAAAATGAAGATTAAATACATTTTATCTTATTTTATTTAAGCTTTGCATTAATAAAAATTTGGAGGAGAAACTTTAACTATAATAAAAATATGAGTGTAGAAATTTGTAATAGGTTTTGTTTTCTTTATACAAAATGTAATTTCTTAACCTGGGCACCTGGAATCCAGCCAATTAGAAAGCGATTAGCACTGCTGATATTTTATCATGCGGTCTACAACAGACAGTCTGTGGGCATCCTGTCTAAAGATTGTACTGTGGTCAGTCAGGTCTAGGTTTGCCGTTATCAGTTTGCCCTCTGTGAAGAGACTGTGTTCAGAGCGCTGTTTGTGTCACTATACCCCAAAGGCTGATTAGATACGGAGAGAAGTAAAGAGCCCTCTTAACAGGATAATGGAAAAGAGGTTTTCGTTTGATCTATTTTTGCAATATAGCAGACTAATGGGGCTTCATATAAAAGACTGTTCATTAGCCATTTTATGAGTTTCAACATTTGGGCTTATTTTGTACGACCCAATTTAACTTTGCCACCCATCTACTTTTCAGAAGCATTTTTTTCTTGCAACCTAATAGCTTTTGAGTGTGTTCTTAGTCAAAATTCAGACCCATGCAATGTCTTCGTTATCTGTAAATCTCATTCATGGATCCATGCTCATTGTTGAAGTGCCCATCGTTCTCAGGTCTTATTTGATGCTTTTTCATCCTTAGTATTTTGTAGCTGTTTCTTTTATGCCTTTTGTCCTGGTATGTCAAGAGGGTTTAAGCAAAACCCTCTGTGAAAGAAAAGCTCTTGGCCCTTGACCTGGGCTTTTTGAAGATGTGGCAGTGGCTGTGAAGCCAAGAGCTGCCTGTGACGGTGCCTGTCAGTCTCGGGCCTCATCCAGACCACCCCACGCCGTCACACACTGACAGGAAGCCCTCGGTCATACAGCGGCCCCTTCACACCAAGAGGAACTTCCTGTATTGGATGATCAGGACTCTGGCCTCGTTCTGAAAAAACACCTCTGATATGCAAAGTGCTTCCTGTGAACAAGTTTGTGTTTGACAAGGGAAGCAGTTAGTCAATATTAATGGATGTTCAGACATGCCAAAGTGTCTGTCATGAATGATTGTTTCTGGAAGACCAGCTTGAATGGGATTGTATCATATCCTTAAGCTTTGTTTGCTGTGAGTGGTTAGGTTTAAAGCAATGATGCCATCTTTAAAAACGTCTTGCTTCTTACTATTACGTCGTCTAACAAAAATATGCTCTGAAAATGTATTGCTAATTTTTTCCTAAACATTATTACTAGAAAACATTTAACAAACATTCTATTATTGTTACTGGAGGAACATTAATTCATAACTATGAAAGAATCCTCTCAGAACATTAGCAAATATCCTTAGAACGTTCCCTGTTAGCTGGGATGATGGAGCAGTACTTGTACAAATACATATAGCCTATCTAAACATTATTTAATGGCTTTTTATCGCTGGAACTGTGATTACAGCAGCTTAACACAAACAATATCATACACACAGTCTTTTATAAGGGTGTTATGAGTAGTTACCAGGGCGTTCCTATGCAGTTTCGATTGGTTATTAGCATGTTGCAATACACTGTGCCACTGACATGAATGATAACCTGCTTGGTGGTTGCTAGAGTGTTGCTTGGTGGTTGCTTTCTTACCCAAGTCAAAAGAGCCCACCTATACGTCTATGGCTGGTTTCACGGAACATAGCAGGGTGAGCTGGGAAATGCTAACGTTAGCCTGCTAGCATTGAAAGCATACGATCCCACTCTCCCTACAAATCATCGTCCAAAGCCAGGCCTCCTCCAAAACACACGAAGAAGATGCACGCACAGCTGCTCTCGGCAAAGCGTCACAAGAGACGGAGTTAAACTACCTCATGTCACAAAGCACAAAACGTTACAATAATAATGAACGTAAACAATGTGAGCTTGTACCTGACTGCTACAGATTCATTTCGGTGTTGATACTGTTGGAAAAGCATAATTCCGAGTCTAACTAAACAGCTTTGGTTATGATGTAACGGGTTACCATCTCTTAATCACGGTAGTTCTAGTGTGAAGGCAGTAGGAGCTTGTTGTTTTGATTCTGTAAGAACTGTAAAAGGAGGCTGCTGTTTGTTTGCGGGCTTCCTGACTGATGTCTGGCTGGAATCTGTATAAACCGCATTGCATGAAATACGCTGATGACGTATGACATCTGCACGAACACAGTGCGCAAGGGAATGTAAAAACATACGCTGACAGGCAGGTAGGATGTTGTATTATTTCATTCGAACCAAATAGAATAACTGGATGAACATTTTATGGTCCTATTAGACCTAACATAGTGATTGCTATCAGGATATGTGGAGACTGTAAAGACTCGCCTACGGTATTGCACCTTTAAATATAGGACATAGTAGACTTCATAAATGTGCTTAAAAAACATTACTGGAGTGCATCTTGAGGCAAAACAGTGGCACTGACTTATTTTAAGATATGTCAGTGCAAGTTGCTTTCAGTAAAGACAGTTCAATCATGCATAAAGGGTCAGTTCGCCAAAAAATGAAATTTCTGTCATTCATTAATTTCGTTCTAAACTCATACACAGCAATGTCATTCCAAATTTAAAGGCCCAGAAAAGTAGTAAAGACATTGTTAAAATAGTCCATGCGACTTCAGCGTTTCAATCTTAAAGCTGCAATATGTAAAATATCCAAAAACCACTAGGCCAGTGTTATATATTTTATTCCGTTGAGTACTTACAACATCCCATATAGTTTCCAACTATTTGTAAATGGTGAGAAAATCGCAATTTTAACCAAGAATCTGGGACGTGTGAGGGAGTCGCCTGTCAATGCGTCATATCCGCGTTAACCTCGGTTTCCGGTTTTATTTAGTAGAAACCATGGAAAAAGACCAAAGACGCTTTGATATATATTATATGTTTTTTTAGACAAGGGAACATCTGTTTTGATACATCTATAATTTTATCCAACGTTCAATATGTTTTAAAATTCACGGCATCCAGCATTTAATATAATATTCTAATATCGATCTATCTTACTGTAGTCTCACAGCAGCCACCGAGCGAACACAGAGTAATTTTATAACATCCATTTTCAGCGCACTCATATGTATCTAATATGATAAACAGAGCTGCCTTACCTCATACTCATGACCGGAAAAGCGCAAGCGGCCTCGGCGACTATGGCATAATAAAAGTTCTGCTGCTCGTGAGGCATGTGTTACGTTCGTCTCTCATTAACAATCACTCCAGCGGCCTCGTTCAGCACCCACAACACTCGACCCTGCTCTGCTTCATACTACAGTAACGTTAATAATCGCATCCATGAACATGATTCTTTTCCACCGCCTCAAACTTGGCGTCATCAAGCTACGCCTTTGTTTTGAATAGGTGACCTCAAGCAGACAATAAGATCTTAAATGTGAAGTGTGACAATAATGAAGTTGTGAGTGTATCTCATAGGGTTGTGTGCCCAGAGGAGAGATTCAATCCAAGAATGGCATGAATGTCTAAATGTTTTTAGAGAAGGCTCCTCTCCTGGCTTGTGTAAGCCACATCTGTGGTATTTCTGCTCATAAGGCATGTTCCTTCTCCTTTTGCTTTAGTGGAGTTCCAAGCTGAGACGCCACAGATGTGCTGCTGCGGTCAAACCCCTGCAGAAACCGCTTTCCTGTAAAGGGAGCAAGTTACAGTATAACCACGAGGAAACATTTTTCCCACGAGCTTGCCCTTCCAGCATCAAATATGTGGCTCGTTTGGTAAAAATTGCCCTGACATTCACTAGTGCATTACTTATAAGGGTAATCATAACATTGCAGCTTATCTGGAAATCAGAATGAGAAATAAAATTGGATGTGAACACCAAGAATATCTAAATATTGTCCTGAGCAGATAAGAGTGGGGTTAACAGGACATCTGTTAGTGGTGGTGTTGGATGTTGTGGAGGCTGAAGTCTAGTTGCTTATTCTGGCACAATGTGTGATTTTTTCCTACCTCTGCTTTATTTAAGGAGGTCATGAAAAAAGCATTTAGCTCCAGATATTAAATACATTCTGGAAGATTTGAGTCGCAAAGGGGTCTTGTACACTTTGTGTACTCACATGATTATGGCTATTACAGCTGTTTCATGAAGATAAAGTGCTTTTTTTTTTTTTTTTTTTTAAACTTTTCATGGTTTCTTTTATTCCAGCTTAATATGCAGAGACAATTAACCTCTTTCAATGTTGATTTCCCTGAAAAGTGGCAGTGTCATGTGAGCTTCTATACAAGCCGCATCAGTTTTATGCGCTATTAAAAAAGATGATAATGACTCCCTGTGGCCTTATAGGACAGTATATTAAAATCTTATCTTAAGACATAGCTTTTATTGGATTTTACTTCATTATTTTAATGTGATCTGTACACTATCGTTCATAAGTTTGGGGTCAGTAAGATTTTTTTTAAAGAAATTATTACTTTTACTCAGCATGGACATTAAAAGTTATAGTAAAAACTTTTTTGTAATTTTACGAAATATTTATATTTAAAAAAAAATCCTGACTTTCTTTATTCGTCAAAGAATACTGAGAAAACAATTAAGCAGCTCAACCAGTTTCAACATAACTAAAAAAATTGGTAAAAATTTCAAATGTTTCTTAAGCAGCAAATCAGCATATCAGCATGATTTCTGAAGGATCATGTGACGCTGAAGACTGGAGTAATGATGCTGAAATTTCAGCTTTGCCATCACAGGAATACATTACATTTTAAAATGTATTCAAATGGAAAACCATTTGAAATGAATATTTTAAAATATTACTGTTTGTACGGTATGTTTAATTTAGTAAATACAGCCTTGGCAAGCATAAGAGACTTTTTTTAAAAAACAGTAAAAATACAAAATAAAATAAAGTTATAATAAAAAAGACCCCAAAAATGTAAACAGTAGTGTTTGTTTATATAGTCTAATTTTATGTTCTATGTGTGTGTATATATATTTCCAAGAAAGACCAAAAATGTTTATTTTTCAGTGTTGCATTAGTGTAGTGTTTGCTACCAGATGAGTCTGTTTGTGTACAGGCAGCAGTCTAATCTTAAATTGCTGTGTTGGAAAGAACTGCCTCACCGTTTGCAAAAACAGCCATAATGAGGACTGTTTCCACATGATACGGCATGATTGCATTTTGGTAATATTTGTAAAGGGAGATGGAAACCATTGGCAACAACTACATGGTGCAAATTCATGCTATGCCTTACAATAGCAGTATTGTGCCTGTGGGTCAGTTTTGATATTGTATCTCTATCAGTGTTTTAGTGTGGACACAGTTGGGGTGGAACTGGGAGTGGACATGCGTTTCAGTCCGGTTCCCTCACGGACAGTCAGACAAGCATGTGTCCCCTCCTAGGGAGATACAAATAAGCAAGGCTGTAAAAACAGGCTGCCCGTGCAGCCACAGCTGCTCTGACCACTTCCTGTTACATAGGTCAAAGGTCATGGCGTGCGGTGCACTGCCTGGGCAGCATGCAGGGTCGCTCGGAGGGGAAGATGTGGGTAGAGACAGAAAGGAGAGAAGAACTGAAGAAAAGCAAAGCGCATGATGATTGAGCCTTTGTGTGAAGTGCTGGAGCACAGGAAGTGAAAATAGCCAGGCTATTAAGTAAAACAAGAGGGAGTTTTGTCATTTGGTGTTTTTATGGAGTTCAATATCAAAAGAATTTCTTTGCTGACAATCGTATTTTCTCGTTCATCTGTGTTCACTCTGTCACAAATACACTGTCTCTTTCTTTGTGTAACTTAATAGTGTGTTTCATTATGCATTCAATCTCAAGTATGCAGTGGCATGTTACTGATGGGTGTGTAATTGCATTGTATAATCTCCAAAACTGCAATTATCATTTCTTAAAGGAGTAGTTCACCCACAAATGAACGTCAAAATGTATTAGTTTGCAATTCATGCACCATGGTAAAAGTGTTTGAGATCATAACGTTGTCCAGGGAACTCGTGAAAATAAGTCTTTATTGTTTAATAATCTGTCCCGGTATTCATAATTTGTGTGAAAGGAATAAAAGTGGTTAGGTTTTTACTACCACTAGTATTTATTTCAGCTGTAACTGCAATGATTTTGGAGTTTTGCAGAATTATAGTTAGAGAGTAGGGACACGTTTTTCCAATGAGCCTATGTTGGAAAAACTGCTTCTGTGAGGTCTGATCCTCATACAAAGCAAGCATGCAGCATAAGAAGACATGAAATATTACATATAAGCTGTATGGACTACTTAAGGTGCTTTTATGGAATTATTTATTTTTTTGAGCCTAACATAAGCGGTCGCTAAACTGTTTGTGTATTAAAAATAACTATTTTAAGATTCTTCAGCATTTTTCCTCTTGTGTTTTTCTCAGATGAGAAATTAAATAGGTTTGGAACAACATGAGAGTGAGTAAATGACAATATTTTAATTTCAGGGTAAACTACTTCTTTAAACTTGGAGTCTCATGAAAAGACGGTTACTAGGGGCCATTGTTGTTGTTGTTCTTGTGACTTTTCCGTGAAGCCAAAAGAGGGTTTGTGGACAGATTCCAACCATGTGAGGACAATCAGAATCTGAAGTCATTCCTAAAAACATGAGGCAGCTAGTTTTGCATGATGTCACCTATTGCATCTCATACACCATGGGAATAAATCCAGCCTCTCTTAGTAGCCACCAGCCTCTACACGTGTTAATCATTGCTGCTTTGCTCTATGACTCTGTGTAAACATATCAGTGTCAATCAGTAGGCCGGGTAGGAGAGGAGGCCTTATGGTTTCTAAATAGGCGGGGGACATCGTCTTGGCGCTAGATCCAGGATTACAGTTCATATAAGAACCGTTAAGACCCTGAATTGAGGTGACATGAACATATAAGACTTTCCATGAAATAAGCCAAAGCTGAAGGTGATTATATAGAGGAGCACTCATAGAGAGTTTGAAAAGTTATTGCATACTAGTATACATTACTGTTCAAAAGTTTGGGGTCAATAAGTTTAAAAAAAATACTTTCAAAATTGAGTTGACCTCAAACTTTTGTACAGTGTAATTATTTAGCTTTGTCAGTCACAGGCATAAAGTGTCAGTTTTACAGATTGAATACTCTGATTTATGACATGAGTTTATAAAGACATGAACAAGATATCGGCGTACAAAGCAAGATCCATATGATCATAAATGTATGATTATTCTGCTTGGATTTGGTACAGTTAAATTCATTTTAAATTACTTAAATTAGTTTCTTCCTAGTTTAATTGCTCTCTAGGTAATGGACAGTTTCTGCAATCTGTTCTGCTCCATTGTTGTAGATTTCCTGGAGAAGCTCCAGGAAGTGATATCATAGGATTCTGGAGCGTGTTGCACACACATATATTCATGTAGTCATTTATTTAAGACATTTTTTTAACACAGATGAAATAGGCCATGGTTAACTGTGCCAAATGTACAGTTGGACACATTTGTATGTACATTTTGTGAATCCCTTGGGATGTTCATCGTTTTAAAATGTGAGAAGGCGGATGTTATTTGATTGAATGTTCCTCCAAAACACAACATTCGTCTGATGTAATTTCTGTCCTGGGAGAAGCACTTACGGCCTTTATTGCTGGAATGATCGGAGATGACTGTTTTCAGCAGTGCTGAGGAACAAAGAGATCACTGTATCTTTATACCAGAGACATGGATTATGTCACTTTTATGACAGATAATTAAGAGAATAGTGTGTGTGTGTGTGTCAGAGAGACAGTGACAGAGAGATAGTTCCAAGTGGCATTTATACACTATTGAAGGGCTCTGCAAGAAGAGAGTGATATTCATAAGTTTTTTACGTTTACTTTTACACATTTGGCAGACACTAAGTGACTTACATTGCATTTAAAGTATACACATTTCATCTGTTTCTGTATACCATAGGAATCAAACCCATGACCAGGGCATTGCAAACGCCAAGTGAGGGGAATTTATGTAAGACCTTGTGTGGTCCTTATTTTTAAATGCTTTTTAAGCAACTGTTACCAATGTGAATTAAACAACACGATCAATGCTAACATCATGTGCAACAATGTGTTGCAGAGTGGGTCCATCATTTAGCTTTATCGTCTTCAAAACTTCTTCATAGTCTTATATTTCAGTTTTGAGTCTTTCACTGAGTTTTAGATCCAAGTAAGTGACATAATATAACATTTCTTTCTTACTCTGAAATGTGCTTCTGTTTTAGCGTATTTCATTTATTCTGTCATGGTTTTAATCTCAGACGCAGAGCTTCCCAAATTTAAGAAGGGGTAAGGCCCCCCAAAAACATTGCAAAAGCTCCACGACCCCGCCGTTAAAAAATATATACCGACATTTACCTACAAGTACATTTATTAATAAGTTTGTAAGAATTTCATGTGAATTATGAGAAGTATGATGTAAACATTCTTTACAAATATATTTAAATCCATAACACTAACCTTACATACTTTCAAAAAAATCAAATTTTAGAACAATTGGAATATTTTAATCATTTTAATATATCGATTTGGACTAGCTACGGCCCCCCCTGCAATACCGGGAGGCCGCGGCCCACAGTTTGGGAAGCACTGCTCAGATGATTACGCAGACAGTTTAAGTCATGATGTTAAACAAACTACATTTTTGTTTTACTCTCACTAAACCCATTCATCTCCTAGTATCTGTGCACGGGTTTATGTTTGTACTTGGCGTGCTATTTATATGGTGAAGTTACTTTTTGCATACACGTGTTATGCAATGGGTAGGATTAGTGGTGTGGGGTAGGAGCGGATTATATGTACTGTAAAAGCGTGTATCATATGCATGCCAACAAACTGCGTATCATAGTCACACCAACTGACCCTTCGCCAGACGGGTGATCTGACCCATCATAACCTCGAATCCACCATTTTGTCTGATAAAGCAGTCAGGGGAGTCAGTAGATTGTGTGTCAGAAAAATTGTGTGTACTCACGTCTTTCCACGCTTGAAACAACATTCCTTCTGATGTTCATTCATGTTTATTTAATGCTATAAATGAACTAGTATGAAGAGATGGTTGGTTCACGAGGCGCTTGAAGGAACTACAGCGATCTGTCACGAGACATTAAAGAGCCACTATATGGTATTTATTTTTTAATCTTCTTAAAAAAAATGACCATATTTTAAATATGAAACTGTTTCATATCAAAAGTAACCTGCTCTGTCTTGTCTGTCGACGCATTGTCAGTGTCCTCTTTTTTTTCACTACATGAGAAGATGCTGTGTGGCATGAGAGCGCATGGCTTGTTGGACATAGCAACAGTAACTAAAGGGTGTGGGTCTTTGCGAAGTGTTAGTTGTAAATAGAAACAGAAAATCGTGCTATTAATACACATCACGAGATTGGGCTCAGTCACTTATGACTGTAAAGCCATTTATTTTGGAAAACCAGAAATGATGCAATGGAGAAATGTGAAAACATCCTCATGACAGGAATTACTATCACTTTTTGGGTATTGGAGTTAGCTCTCATTGGTTCAAAAGGAAGCTAGACACACCGGGACACATGTAAAGCTGCCAAATGCATTTTATTTTGTCAGCTTTTTTCTGCATTCTCTCATATTTTCCATTCTTTTTGGAGCTGAAACATGTTGAGAGTCTCTGTAAAGTCTGTGAGCTGCATGAGTGTTCGATGAAAGCGAGCCTGAAATGAAAATTCTGCATGACAAATCTGCTAAGAATGTGGATCATTCACGGCTGGCTGTAGAGTCTTGGAAATAGTGTGGTCGGGTTCACTGCGATCAACAGTTGAAAAACAAATACTAGTGGGCTGAAGCAGCCTGTCAACTTTGCAAAACCTAGAACGTTCCTCACATAAACAGCTAGTATTACATGTGGTATTATTACGCTCTATATTAAGTAATGGATCGCCCACCGCTTAACACCATAAATTAGAAAGGGGTCATTGAACCTTGTCATGTTACGATTAAGAATGGAAGAAGATTTTTTTTTTTTATCTGTTGAAACTCTCTGTTGAAATGTTAAGTTTCGCTGGGATATATTAAAAGGGATCTTTCCCTTAAAAAAAAAAAAAAAAAAGCCAGTAGGCTTTTAGGATTAAGTACATCCTAGTTATCTGCATATACTATGAGGGGTGGAGCTTACTTATTCTAGAGAGCATGTAGTTTAACTTGAGTCATGAATATTTTTGATCTGTTTCCTTGAGTAAATCTATTAAAAGTTAATTTTACAAACTTAAGGAGCATACTAGCATACATATAGATAACCTCAAAGCTAACAGATATAGACTACAGACCACAAAACTCTCATTTTGTTCTTCGAAATGTGATTCTGATTTGTCAAAACACTGTAATTCATTATAAACATCTTTTCATTTAGCCAGCACAGATTATATCATGATGTCATTACTCTGATGTAGCACCATCTGTGTTTAATATCGAAGGCCAAAACATGAAATTGTGCTGGCAATATGTGCGAATGTCCCGAGCAGCTGTGGAGGCAGGAAATCCACCATGGGTCACTGATGAACCATGCGCTATCAAAGCAGGAGTCAGGTGGTAATGGTCAAATGTGTCCACATGTCTTGGGAAAATTAAGTCTTTTTTCCATGACAAGCCATTTATTGGCTAACTTCCTCTTATTATTACATTAATGCATTTGCAAACGGAATGGGTCATCTGTTGATTACTGCTTTGAAAAGACCTGAGAAAAGAGTGTCAAACTCTCAAACTGCTAAAGAATAAGACTGATGTATATGTACTGTGTGTGTGTGTATATATATATATATATATATATATATATGTATATATATAGATCACAATATAAAAATAATAATTATTAAATTAGACTTTATCAGGTCTTTGTTATGCACTTTGAAGTACCACGAAATGAAATGTGCTATTTACATAAACTTGCCTTGTCTTACAAGGGTAACCTGTTTTGTCATCTATCAAAATTATGTGACGTCTCTTTGGTCGTTTCTGATTAGCTGTCTTTGCGAAAAACCAAAACTTTTGCATGGAGCCACATTTGGGGGAATCCATGCTGAGTTTAATCCTAATGTCAAGAAATGATATTCATTTACTTTTTTGCAGCTGCACTCATGGTTGTCTGGTTTAACATGATTCAGAAGTATTGGAAATCATGTTTTGTTGGCTTCTGCAAAGAAACTTTTAGTTTTTTTCTGAAGAAACAGTATGAGTCCAGTGTGCACTAATGGCAATATTTATTGCAGACGTCTGAGGTGTAACTTAAGTTTAATTCATGAGGGCTTAGCGAATAACCACAAACTGCTTCTGTGTCACACACAGCAGACAATCATATAGTTTGTTGCCCTTACTAGTAGACTAAAACAAAACAGGGATGAAACCAAAGATAAGTGATGCAACCAACCTGCTTTTACTGCAGTCAGCGTGGAGCCCAACAGATGTTTGAATTCCCATTGCATGCAGCACAGAGATTGCATCAGCTTGATTCCTGAGCTTGTTGACATTGGTGTGAGGGACAGTGTCCACTAAGAGAAGTGAGAGACTATTTATTTGGAGAATTTATAAGGCCAAAGGACATAAGGACTTCTCAGACTGGGGGGAATCACTGTAAATCTAACACAGGTGCTAGTGTGAGGAGGTGCATTTTAAATTTGCTACTTTGGAGACCTCCGTTAGTTCATGTTTGAAATGTACAGCTGTGAATCACAGTTGTGGAATTTTTCGTATATCATTTTTAAAGTTACATTCCTACAAGAAAGCTAACAACGTGTATTTTTTTTTCTTACAGAAACTGGTGTGCATATGTGGTGACCAAGACAGTGAGCTGTGTGGTGGAAGATGGAGTGGAGACTTACGTGAAGCCTGACTATCAGCCATGTTCATGGGGCGTTCAGTGCACCCGTGTTGTAATGTAAGTACATGTCCTTTTGTCACGTATAGCTTTTTGATTTCGTTTTCTCTGTGTTCTGTTCCTGTTTTGTCTGCCTGATTTGGGATTTAGTTTCCATGGTTGTAACTTGGTTAACACCTGTTCTGTTTCAGTTAATTATCCCCAGTGTATTTAAGCCCTCAGTTCCCTGTGTTCCATTTTCCGCTTTCGGCGATGTTAAGTTGTTGTTTTAAATTATTTCTCCTATGAACTCTTGTGTTTTCTGTTGGTGGATTAATAAAGTCAATTTTGACTCTACTTCTTTGTTAAGAACTTTGCATGAAGTCCAGAACACACCGAGTCGACAGTCGGCCGTTGGGCAGTTTTTGTGTGTCGGCCGACTAAGTTTCCTCAGTGTGTTCCACACCATCGGCTGAAGTTGGTCCCCGTCTGCTTTTTTTCGGCTGTCGGGCCATCGGCGAGAGAGAGAACTCTGATCGGCTGTTCAGTATAGCAAACGAGTCAAGTTATCAAAGCAAGCAAATAAGCCATGGCAGGACAGACAGAAGACTGTTCTAATTTCACGTCATCTTACCTGAGCACTCGAATGCATGAATATTTTCATAATAACATGAGCGGAGTGGAAAAAAGAACGTGACCAGCATGAGTGATATTCAAAACCCTAAGCAAGTGCTGTTTTGTTTATTGTTTTATATATTCAGTGTTAGTTTCGCTTTCCCTTTTTGAATGACAAATATTGACAAATATATCTGCTTAAATAGACAGTTGTCTCCTTTATACTCAGGAGTAGAATGCGCATGCTAGTGTCATGGCAACTTTGGACCCAGACGCTGCCGCCGTAAGCCAACCACGCAATCTGCTTTTTTCGCCGTCGGCTTGTTGTGTTCTGTGCTTAAAGCTACCTCGCTACCCAACAATTTTTATCCGTATTTGACTTTTTTCGTCTTTAAAATTCTTAATGTTTAATTTTTAATAACTTCCCTAAATTATAAAATAATTACCAGTATATTCAGTATGAATTTTCTGAATAGAAAGTGTTGTTTTTTGTGCCTGTCAGAGCATCAGGCCCAACAGACATATTTTTCCATTTTTATGTTGCTTCATAAAAGGCTTATAGCTACAAAATCCATGTAAGCTATGTTTTGAAACATGGTAACTGGTTTCTAGCTGATAATTAGTTAGTCAAGCTGGTACATCATATGAAACTGTTGTCTCTATACTTCTGCTATTCACCTATGGCCGGTTGCACCAGCTGTTCTTAAGTTACAACTACTTGTAAAATAACCCTACGTATAAACTATATATATTTATAGACGTCTTTGACCAGGCGTAATGGATGAAATTAAACAGAATATAGATTAAATTGCATCAATAAACTTTCTTCAATGTCTTCTCTAGTGCAGTTTTTTTGTGTGTATTCCCGTGGGCAGAGATTATTTAAATGAGTAACATTGTGACTTCACAAAACCCAGAAAAAACGAGTTGTAGTCCAAATGAGTTGTTCATTGTAGTTCTCGCCTGGTAGGGTCTACATTGAGCTTCTTCCCGGGTTAGTGACATCACTAACCCTAAGTTGACATAAACCCTGCCCCTGAGAACATGCTACAGGGGCCGAAGCCATGTTGGGCTGCTTTAGAGAAGAGGAAGTGTTGTTGTAGAGTGTTGTTGCCATGCCATCATTTTATGCCGGACTGCTTTACAAACGAGCGTCAATTCAATGCTGAATTTGCACAAAAGATGAACATGATGGCACATGCTAATCAATGAGTTGAATCAACACCACAGCAACTACATACATTTATTCACTAACCGTTCAGAAACGTCCAGTTGCATTATAAAAGTTGTAACTTCTTCCTGAGTCTCTCCATCGGTGTCTGACACCGTTACTGACAATCATCATTTTGGCTGTGTGAGATTCTCCGTCTTTGTTGTTGTTGAGCAACCAAGGCTCGAACTGTTAAAGCTCCTGCTTCTCCGTGCGTAGCAGCTCATTTGCACTTAAAGGGACACACAAAAACGGCTATAATAAATTATCTGTGGGGTATTTTGCACTGTAACATTCTGGGGACACCAGAGACTTATTACATCTTGTAAAAGGGACATTATCGCTTTAACAAAATAAACTGAAATTTTATTTCAACAACTTTCGATCACAAATTTTGAAGGCTGCTAAACGTAATTGTATGCAACTATGCATTTGTTTACAGAGAGCTCATGACCTACTAGCTTCATTCTACCTTAAGAACAAATGGTGCAATCCAATTAAATACAGAATTAGTTACAAACTAGCTAGTAGTTACTAAGCCTTTAGTGTGGACTCTATGATCTAATTTAAGTAAGAATTTATGAACAGCAGTTGCTATTTAAGGTTTAATCACACAGTATGAAAGATGTAACTTGTTATTGTAGACGGCAAAACAGTCTGCTTTTGCGTATGCTGTGAAACAGACCCAAAAGTTGTGTTCCATTTTTTGAATGTTATTTAGCTCAATGCTAGTTGTATATTACTTTACCATGCCACTATAGAACATCCGCATTATGTATCAATTTGATGATATAAACATGCACCTATCGGACTTTAAATCAGTCAGAGCATTTAAAGTGAAAGCAAGTCTGTTTTTCTGGCCTTTATTTAGTACACTTTAAATAAGTGGAACCATTATGTACTACATCAGCTAACTTCAGACAGGAAACAGATGTTGAAAGCTATCACACCATCATAACATTCATAGACACCAGCATATATACCACATCACATTTTACTGGAAATCTGAGTCATTAAAACATAAGAAATACTAAAAACATTGTGCTTACATAGTAAACCTAATGTAAACAAATGGAGAGATAAACAGAATGTGGTTTGAGGACACCAGGATTAGAAAGTTTGTGCAGTTGCGAGGTGGTTTGCCGTTGTTGGCAACATACTGAACTCCAGCTGGAAAAGCTTAATCCAACTCCTTTCGAATCAACAGATACACGAACACACATACACAATATGTATGGAATGAAGTGGCATGTCATTCCAAACTCTACAACCAGTGCACCACAGGAATTAGGCTTAAAACCTACTAAAATACCACCACTTATTTTTGTACTCACACTGTAGAGTAGGGTGACCCCTTTTTCTCCTCTTTTTCTTCTCACGGGGGTCATGGAACAAACAGAGCGTGGAGACAAGAATTTAGTGGCTTAAGGACTATAACCAAAAGTCCTGGGGAAAAAAAGAAATGCTAAAATTGTTTCCTATTTCACCTTTTTATGGTGCTGATGTACGGGTTCAAGGCTAACCATATGTTTTACTTGATATTTTAGTTTATTTGAATGACACATTGAACTTCAGACCTAGACAACAGGTCAGATATGATGTAAATAAAATGGCTCTGATGAGATGGTCTTATACCACAATTCTCTATTAGAAATGTTTTTTTTTTAAAAACCCTAGCCATAAGTATTACATTTCCACAAGTAGATTTATGTTTTCTGGATGATAAAACATACAAAAAGATCCCATAGCTTAAAGGAGTGGTCCGTGCCATATCTGAAGATGCATACTGTTTCTACGATTGCTTCCCACTCAGTCCTTCATTGAACAAGACGTTTATACAGCTGGCCAGCATATGTCTATGCATACTGAAGTCATATGAATGTGTGGAGATGTAATTTTGAAACATGTGGTATGTCTTCCTCCATCTTAGGCCAAAATTTGTATGCAATTCAATTTTTGCATATTGCAATACAATTTTTGAAGTGTTTGTCTGTATGTGTGGGTCTCGCTTAAACAGCAATGGGCAGAAACTAATTTGTTGAGTAGAAAGTGTTGCAATACAACATCCCTGAAGGGATCGGTTTGTTTAAAGTGAGAGGTCTGTTTAATGTGGAATACATTAAACAATATGGTGACTTGTAAGGTAATGTGTGTACAAGGCCTGGATATTTTTTGTTGTTTTAGACTGTATTGATTGTATTCTTTCTTTGTAGTTCTTATTAGCATATAATTTGTCTTGTTTGTTTCTTTCTGAGTCCCATGTATTTCACAATTTCAACTAAACATTGCAAGTTGAAATACTGAGACATGGCAAAATGTTTTAAAACTGTGTCCAAACTAGAAAATGTCAAGGTTTTAATTATATTTTTATTAAATTAAATATGGTTTTATGTGTCTTACAGGTACAGGACATACATGAGGCCCAGATACAAGGTGGCTTACAAAATGGTAACAGAAATGGAGTGGAAGTGTTGCCATGGATACAGTGGAGAAGACTGTAATGCTGGACCAAACGGAGGATCTGATACTCAGATCTCAACAAGCAGACCTTGGCCTAGACCTTCACAGCCAGGACAAACTGGAACTGGTACTGGTCATGGACAGAGTGGAGCGAATGGTAAGTCAATGTTTTCCCTTTGATTACTTTTGTATCTGCTTCTTCTGCACATTCCAAACACTTGATAGTATTCAAATATAACTGAGGCTTTATGGATAACTATAATTGTGTTTGATCTTTGCCTAGGGAGAGGTGACAATGACAAGATGAAACAACTGGAAGACAAAATCCAGAGGTTGACCAAAGACCTAAATGACCTGCAGACAACTCTGCGCGGAATGAATGAGAAATTCCAGGAGGAAATGCGCAAACCCGGTTTTAATGGCGGAAAAACACCAGCTGATGCAGCTCCACCTGAAATGAAAGAGACCATCCATAACATTCAGGCCAAGCTTGATCAGTTGGACAACCGTACTCAAGCTCATGACAAGACTCTAGTCAGCATAAATAACCACCTTGTGAATGGGAAGGGAGGAAGCAATGATCTAGACATTGGGGGAGTAGGAGGAAACCAGTTTAACACCTTGAAGGAGGAAATCCTCAGAGAGCTTGAACGTCGAGTGACACTTTCATGTTCTGCCTGTCAGTCTGGAGTGGAAGACCTGAGACGGCAACAGCAACAAGATCGGGAGAGGATCTTGGCTCTGGAAAAGCAAATTAATGCCATGGACCAACGTCACCGTCAAACTCTTGATGGTTTACGTCGAGACCTCAGCCGGTCTCAAGGCTGCTGTGACACTGTGACGGATCTCAGAGGACGACTTAATGACATGGACAGGAAGATAAGCTCCACATCAGAAGCCTATGACAAGATTCAGGATCGTCTGAACAGGGAACCAGGTGGAACTGGAAGTGGTGCAACTTTTGGAGGAGGAACAGGTGGACAAGGACAAGTTCCTATAATGCCAGAAGATCTGTTCAATGATAATCTAAAAGACCTGGAGAGAAGGCTCAACAACACTGTCCAGAGGGCAGAGGAATACTGTGCTTATATGGAGACTAATATACAGGACTCGTTCCAGCAGGAACTCAGAAATCTTCGCAATGAATTCAATAATCATTTTCGTGACCAGGAATACAAAATTAATGACATGGACCTTGATATTGGAATTGTTAAAGAAACTGTGTTTGATCTTGATAAGCGTCTGTCTCGACTCGAGAATACAACATCGTTTATAGACAGGAGGTTAAGCGAATGCTCTGGGTGCTCAGGCTCAAGTCCTGGTTCAAGTCCGGGTGGTGGTAGTTCGAGCCCTGGTGACACAGTGAAGTCTTTGGAGTGGAGAGTTGTTGCAAATGAAGATGATATCAAGAGGTTTGACACACGACTCAAGGATCTCTCTGTGTCCGGTGACTCTCTTGAGGATAAGGTCATTAACCTCAGCCACGATGTTCGAAAGATCAAAGCTCTAACTGGAGACAATGGGGAACACTTCAATAGGATAGTTATGGAGATTGAGAACTGTGACGTGTGTAGCACAGTGGAAGATGATCTGAAGAAACTCAAGAACATCACAAGTCATGCCATGGACAGATGGCAAAAGGAAATGAACTACATTAAAGGGAAATTTGACTCTGGTCAGACAGGCTGTGTGGATGTGTGTTCCGGTTTACAGGATGAGATGGATCAGTTGAGAGAGGAGGTACAGAAATGCAGTGGTCAATGCAAGATCACCCTAAATACTCCTACAGGAACAGAATCAGGAACAGATCATCTGGATGACCCACAAAAACCACTGGATGGACACAGTGTCATCAGCAGTAATACCGGTGACCTCAGGTCAATCCAAGGAGAACTTTCTGAGGTCATCTTAACCTTCAGCTCTATCAATGACACACTAAAAGGTCTGGAGCATGTGGTCCAGAAACATGATAGTGTTATCACTGACCTTGGAAACACCAAAGACAAAATCATTTCTGAAATAGACAAGATCCAGCAGGAAATGACCGAGCATATAGAAGATAGTAGGATCCGCTTTGATAACATTGACCAGGATGTACGCCGCTTTGGGAACAACTTTGTGGTTGAGATGGGTGACTGCAAGAGGACTGGTGATGGTCTGGATAAGAGGCTCTCTAAACTCGAAGTTGTTTGTGGCCGGTTTGACTCTGTCTCAGACAATATTCAGAAGATCAAAGAAGGCCTGAACAAACACGTGTCTAGCCTGTGGAACTGTGTCAGTGGGCTAAACAACACAGTGATTTCACATAGCGAGTTCATTGAGATCTTCCAGAACACACATCTGGATGATATCCACAGCAAGATCAAGAGACTCAATTCCTCAATGGTCCATGTCCTCAAGGAGTTCCAGAGCTTAACTGAGAATGACTTAACAGGTCTGACTTTAAGTGCTTGAAGAAAGATTTTTATTTTATTTTTATTTGCTAACTTCTTAAAAGTCAATTTGACAGCATCTAAAAATATATTCTAAATTTCCAGCACCAGTAACAGACATAGCTCCTGTATTTTAATGGATATCAGGGTTGTGCATTATTCTGAGAATCTGAGAATGGATTCCAGTTCATTTCACATAGAATGTATTTTCCAGAATGTATTACTTTGTGGTAAATGTGAATTCCAATTCAACTTCCGATATGGGGTGTGGCTAATTCAATTCAAATTCAAACTCCTGAATTGAAAGTGGGGCAATTATTGAATTTTGTACTACCCTGATTGATATGGAAAGAGGAATAAATCTGTAAATTTCTTCTGAGTATAGGTTTACCTGGACCACCAGGTCCCCAGGGAGAAAGAGGGCTCCCTGGTCCACAGGGGCCTCCAGGTAATGATGGACCACCAGGTATTCAAGGATTACCAGGGCCAAAAGGACCTCCTGGTGAGAAATCTGTTTTTATTTTTGTTCATTTATTTTTTGTCCATTCATTTGTATCATGTGGGTAAATAACCCAAAACATGTTGTCATCATACTTAATTTCCTAATTTGGAGGTCTGTATACTGTATTTATTTCTGTATTTTTCTTACAGGTGCTGGTCATATGATTAGAATATCATCAAAAAGTTGATTTATTTATCTAATTTCATTCAAAAAGTGGAAGTTGTATATTATATTCATTCATTACACACAGATACTCAATACTTAGTTGGGGATCCTTTCGCCTGAATTACTGCAGCAATGCGGCGTGGGATGGAGTCGATCAGTCTGTGGCACTGCTCAGGTGTTATGAGAGCCCAGGTTGCTCTGATAGTGGCCTTCAGCTCTTCTGCATTGTTGGGTCTGGCATATCGCATCTTCCTCTTCACAATACCCCATAGATTTTCTATTCGGTTAAGGTCAGGCGAGTTTGCTGGCCAATTAAGAACAGGGATACCATGGTCCTTAAACCAGATACTGGTTTCTTTGGGACTGTGTGCAGGTGCCAAGTCCTGTTGGGAAATGAAATCTGCATAAAGTTGGTCAGCGGCAGGAAGCATGAAGTGCTCTAAAAGTTCCTGGTATACGGCTGCGTTGACCTTGGACCTCATAAAACACAGTGGACCAACACCAGCAGATGACATGGCACCCCAAACCATCACTGACTGTGGAAACTTTACACTGGACCTCAAGCAATGTGGATTGTGTGCCTCTCCTCTCTTCCTGCAGACTCTGGGAGCCTAATTTCCAAAGAAAATGCAAAATTGACTTTTATCAGAGAACATAACTTTGTACCACTCAGCAGCAGTCCAGTCCTTTTTGTCTTTAGCCCAGGCGAGACGCTTCTGACGCTGTCTGTTGTTCAAGAGTGGCTTGACACAAGGAATGCGACAGTTGAAACCCATGTCTTGCATACGTCTGAGCGTAGTGGTTCTTGAAGCACTGACTCCAGCTGCAGTCCACTCTTTGTGAAACAGGGTGTCAATGGTCGTCTTTTGGACAACTGTTAAGTCAGCAGTCTTCCCCATGATTGTGTAGCCTACAGAACTAGACTGAGAGACCTTTTAAAGGCCTTTGCAGGTGTTTTGAGTTAATTAGCTGATTAGAGTGTGGCACCAGGTGTCTTCAATATTAAACCTTTTCACAATATTCAAATTTTCTGAGATACTGAATTTGGGATTTTCCTTAGTTGTCAGTTATAATCATTCAAATTAAAAGAAATAAACATTTGAAATATTTAAGCCTGTGTGTAATGAATGAATATAATATACAAGTGTCACTTTTTGAATGGAATTAGAGTAATAAATCAACTTTTTGTTGATATTCTAATTATATGACCAGCACCTGTATATGAGCAGAACCTCTGATTTTTATGCATGATCTCCTTTGTTTGTAAGATCGGAATGAGACGAGGAAGAGTACATTTCAAAATGACAATTTTAAATTTCAGGGTGAACTACACACATTCCATATTATTTAAATGATACTTGCATGTGACTCACATTTTACTTTCTCCTATTTTAGGTCTCAGGGGAGAGCGAGGTATGTATTCAATTTGCTTTTAATTTTTGTAGTAGCCATATCTTAGTCAAACACTGAGGTTATTTTGATGCGTGTCTGGAATGAAGGCAAGAATTCGTTGAGATATGAGTAAAGTGTCTGTTTCTGAGAGTTGTTTTCTGTCTTGAGTGTTGAAGCATGTGTTCAGTTGTTATTGTCAGTACTGGGTCAGTAGTTGAGCCAAAGGTCAGCAGCTGATCACTACTGGTTGTGTAAAGCATGTCTATATTAGATTAAGAATATAGGGATACATTTAGGGTTAGAAATCATTGATGTCAACAATTTTAAAAATGCATTTTTAGGGCTTCCTTTTAAAAATATACTGTTGTTATCTTCATTTCAGGTATGGCTGGGGCAGATGCCAACACACCACGTCTTTCCTTCTCAGCAGCTCTCACAAATCCCATGGTTACATCTGGAACGATAATTTTTGATAAGATCTTTGTAAATGAAGGAGACTTTTATAATCCACGAACAGGTAATCTTGGCACTGCCTATTAACAATCTATTTGCATTTTCAATTTTGCAAGCATCAAAAATAATGTATGTCTTTGTCTTCTCTTAATTACAGGTATCTTTACTGCACCACTGGATGGACGCTATTTCTTTAGTGCTATCCTGACAGGCCACAAAAATGAGAAGATCGAAGCTGTGTTGTCCAGGTCTAACTATGGCATGGCTCGGGTAGACTCGGCAGGTTACCAACCAGAAGGGTTGGAAAACAAACCAATGGCCGAAGCCAAACCAACACCAGGTTCTCTGGCTGTCTTTAACATAATCCTGCCCCTTCAAGTTGGCGACACAGTCTGCATAGACCTGGTCATGGGCAAACTGGCCCATTCAGTGGAGCCTCTAACTATCTTCAGTGGTATGCTTCTATATGAAGATGTGTAGGGGTCTTTTAACTGATTAGCACTGAGATTAATCAGACTCAAAGAACCAGCAAAACGAAAGGGCTAGAAAGAGACACTCTAAATGACTTTATCCGCCTGGGATGGCGATGCACGCGCCGTACATTGATTTTCCTTCAGTATTGTTTCCAATATTGTTAGACCTCTTATGAACTCCTTGAACAGAGAATATAGTTTTAAATGGAGGAACTGTTGCCCTTGATATGTAATCCTAACTCGCATTTTTGGAGAAGTGTTGTTACAAATACTACTGCAGGTTTGTGCGACCATTGTTGACAATGTTCTTATTGAGATATTTCCATGTTATAAGAACCATAGACATGAGGTATGAATAATTTCTCATGCACCGAAGATGACCGTGAGGTCTGTTCGACTTCCCATGTATGCAAGTGCACAGTAAATACTCTTCTGCCAAAGAGCTTGACTCACAGTCAGGGTTAAAGGTTAGGCTGATGGGTGTGGAATTTTTCTGAGATTTGATGAAAGGAATTCATATTTTTGCTGTGAATGTTTAAATCCTGTGCTCCTTTTTTCTGCTTAGAGTCAAGGGATGATTTTTAAATCTACAGTACGTGACTTGATTTCAATTCTTTCTATTTTGCTATATTGCAAGTGCCAAGTTTTCCAGGAATAACATCCTGCTCTTACCAAAGATTTTAATGAATTAAATATGTGCTTGGTAGTTAATGATTTCAGGAAACACGCAATGTTATCCAACCTGACAATCAGTGATGTATATCATTGCTTTCAATGCAAATTCCCCAAGTGCCTCTGGAAAACTGCAAAAGAGATGAATGCAACGAAGTCTTCGTACCCAAGGCACACGTTTCATCAATGGTTTCTAATCAACAAGAACATGCATCACTCCGCATTTTGTGATCCTGTTGAAGCGTTTACAAAAACATCATTTCTACTGGAGTGGTGGACCGTTGCATTTCGCTCCATATTCATATTTCCATCTCACAGCCTGAGTTTTCAATGGAGGTTATTATCAAACAGAGTCTGTCCTTAATGTGGTTCAACAAAGTGCCTTTGAGGAATAACAACGCTGAGGATTCAGAGGGTGTCCTTCATCCACCGATTCTATCTGTGTGGTCTCTCTTGTTTACTGTACGACATCCCAAAGAATTTTGAACTACAGGACTTAAGCTTTTTCTTGTTTGAAACATGCTTGTGCAATTTCACAGATCATTGGGAAGAAAGATCTTTGTGTAATGCTATGAATTTTCAGACTTCATGTGGTCAAGAATGTCGAAAATTAAGGCTGCTATCTTTTATGTGCTATGATTCATTTATTATTTTTAGTTATAAAAAGATTCCCCAGCTCATAAAATGGATGCTACGGCAGCAACGTAAGCATTAAAACATCTATTTACATATAAGAGACCAGATCTAAGATTTTATTGTTCCCTCTCACGGTTTAACCTGTTACCTTGAATGTGTGCATTGGCAACACGTGTGTTTCAAATAAAGATATTTAATTTTACACATTTTAATCTCTGCTGAGCTTAGTATTACAGGGGTCTGTCAGGTATACTGAATTACTGGAAGACATACCATTTAATTTAGCACCATAACCAGCAAGCAAACTACTGTTCATTGTCTCAAACACAATGGAGAGCATTCTGGTATTCAAGAACTGTGATTCTGTTGAATAGAATTCCAGTCATTGATTGATGGTGCAGGTTTTGTCACTGTCTACGATTTTCGTTTCTATTCAACATGGAAAATACCTATATTTGGCTCATTTGTCAAAGCAGAATGTGATTGAAAACATGTTCTCAAATAGAAAAAACCCACTGTTTCTGTTTCTGAGAATTATTTTTAGAGGTATGTGCAGAGAAACAGTCTGATTAAGGAAAGGAGTGCACAATGCATTTAATTTTCCACGTCGCAAGCCAGGGAAGTCGTTTGGCTTGTGATTTAATGGAAAGAAAAACATTTCTAGATGTCCATCCATGGTATGTAGTTTACAAAGAATAATGCCTTTCGTTTGTCAAGTAACTGGTGTCTAGACAAAGTGCTGGTAAGTGAACCTCATGCCCTCTTTCCAATATGTGCCATCAAGGGGAGATTCCATGTTTTTCCATTTCTTCATGTTTTTCCATTTCTTCATTATATTGTATTATGTAATATAATATTTTGTATTATTCTATTGTTTTCCTTAGGATTATTATTATTATTATTATTAGGGCCCAAACCCAAAGGGCGAAGTGCCCTATTGTTCTTCTAACGATTATTAGGGCCCAAGCCCAAAGGGCGAAGGCCCTATTGTTTTCCTAAGGATTATTAGGGCCCAAGCCACTAATGTACAGGGCCCTATTGTTCTTCTAAGGATTATTATTAGAGCCCAAGTCCAAAGGGTGAAGGCCCTATTGTTTTCCTTAGAATTATTACTAGGGCCCAAGCCCAAGCCAACTAATTTATGGCAAGAAAACATAAACAGGAAGTGTTTTATAACTTTACTGCATACATTTATTGATTTTTATGAACCTTCAGCTGTAAGTTGGTTGTAAGAGACCGAACACATGGATATGACTATTATGAGTCAAAGTTATAGTGCCACCAACTGGCAGTAGGAAATGTGTCACTTTCAAAATGCCTTGAGATCACCCTCTTATTTTTACCCGCTTTGCTTCAAACTTATAGCTTCAAAGTTATAATGTCAAAACATTTCAGACATGTGAATGTCTTTGTGATATCTTAAATATTGTTGCCATGGCAAGACGTCAAACTTTAATAATATTCTTGGGTGTTTTTGAGGCTCTTAACATGCTTCAAATTGCATGAAACTCGACACACACATCAATATTGTCGACCAGCAGACATGGGCGTGGTGGAGGGGCTTTATAGCGCCATCTTTTGACAAAAACAAAGAGCCGCGCGTCATTTCTCTGAAAGCGAGTGATCACGACCTCATGAAAGCTCCTCGTTTTGACATTGTTTGACTTAAATTAAATTAAGATTGTATGTTTGATTCATGCAATCGCCAGCAAACTTTCTGAACATGATGACAACATACTGAAGATGCTAAATTGCGAACGATTATAGTAAATCTCAAATGGTGTTGCCATGACAAAGGTTTAAATTAAGAAAAAAAAGGGAATTTGGAAGTTGTCAATTATTCATGAATAACTGAAATACACACATCTAATTTCAATATTTAATAGTACTAATATCATAAATAAACACATTTTAATTCATTTTTTAATTTCAAGATGTATGTGTAAATTAAAATGAGGCAGATAAGTACTCTTAAAATAATTGAAATGATAATCAAATATCATATATTTATAATGAGCACTAGAGGGCAGCAAATACCTATTTTTAAACAGGGTTGAGAAGACAGTTTTAACAATACTTATAAGTCTTATAATAATACTAATAAGAAAATCTCTGATATCTTGTAAAATAGTTGTTTGACTTAAATTAAATTAAGATTGTATTTTTGGAATCTTGATATATTTAAAATGAATGTACAATTTTCAGATCAATATATTTGTTTTCTTTAATATGTTGTATTTTGAGATGACACTCAATGATAATTCATGACTCTAAACAATATTCTCCTCTGAGTTATACACTGTTTATTTCTATACACATTAACACTAACATTGAATAAGAATTTTTTTTTATCAATGTTTAAATTAAAAATAAGCACAATAACGATATGATTAAGGACAAGAAATAAAAAAGAAATTTAATAATAATCAAAAGATGGCACTATAGGGTTATTTTTAAACAAGGTTAGATACAATTCTGAACAGATTTAAAGTAATTTGTTTTATAATCAATGTTTCTCCCATACTCTATTGGCATGTATATTTAGTTATCAAAGACTACAGACTGTGTGTGTGTGTGTGTGTGTGTGTGTGTGAGTGTGTGTGTGTGTGAGTGTCAGTGCCTGTGTCTGTTTTAAATCCTTGATCAGTTCTTTAAACCTTTGGAGAACTTCTGTCCTTCAGAGTTTAGCTCCAACCCTAATAAAACACACCTGAAGCAGTTAACAGGGTTGGGTAGGTTACTTTTAAAATGTATTTCACTACGGATTACAAAATACACGCTTTAAAAAGTCGTTTGTAACATTTCGTTAGATTACCAAAGTTTAGTATCTTAATGTAAATACTTTAGAATGCTAATAAGTATGTAACACAAAAAGTTTTTGTCACATTTCTGACTTTTTTTTCTCAGAATTGCGTTATATAAAGTTGCAATTGCGAGTTATAAAGTCAGAATAATGAGATATAAACTCACAATATTCATAAAAGTCAGAATTAAAAGGTATAAACTGGCAATATTGAGAAGTCAGAATTGCAAGCAAAGAAGTTGATATTAATTCGCAATTGCAAGAAAATTCAGTATTTCAAGTTATCTCACAATTCTGATTTTATAACTTGTAATAAAGTTATATCCCAATTCTGAGAAAAAGTCAGAATTCTCAGATGCAAACTAGGTATTGTGAGGAAAAAAGTCGAATTGTGAGATAAAGTCACAATTACCTTTTTTACCATTATAAAGTGACTCACAAACAATATCACAAAACATGAAAACAGTCATGGATCATCCACTGATGACAGGATAGTAAAGATTCAAGGGTATGTACAATTGTTTAAATTAGGAAATTTTTAATAATTTATTAGTAATTTATTTTTAAATAAATGGATTCAAATGACTTTGATATAGTCCTTTTATATTTACCCGTTTTAAATGCTTATTGCCCGTCGTGCACAGTTGCCTTGAAGCCACCGGTTTGGCGGTGCCACCCGGCTTGGGCCCGTCATCGCTGCTTGCAGCTATATTTCTGTATTGTTTTTAATACATTAACAACTCTAAATCCAGGCTGTACTGAATGCCAAACATATGCTTTTTTTTCTTTGTTAAAGTCAACATAAAATGGCATTCACAGCCTATATTACTTGCTTCTGTAGTGTAACACATTTCCGAATGGAACAGAACATTCAAATGTAAGATTTAAATGTAAATGATTTTATCCATCAGGAATTGCATCGTCCAAAGTACAGGAAGGAGATAAAGCTTAATGTGAACTGTGGATGAAACGAATTGGCATGCACATTAATAGAGACTTTTTGAACAGTACATGGAGACTAACTTCATCCTTGAGAGCATCTTGACATATCCAAATGGTAATACTTTTCTTTAGATCGATAGTATTTTACTGCAATAATAATTATCAACATAAAAAGATGCATGACTTTCAACAACTATATAGCCTATTTCTATTTGGCTATTGGTTATTTTTGTCTACACAACTCATATTTATGTTTGCAGCAAAACGGAAAGTTGGTTCAAAGGCATATAAGTTATTGCATTCTGATGAAATACTATAAAGTTTTTTTTTCTTTAAAATAATGTGCAGTGATGAATCTTTGCTAATGGGGTCATGTTGAGGCTGGATAAGTAAGACCTACTATGACAGCAATAAAATTATGTACACATGAATATCAGTGATTAATACAGATTTCTAGCCATATGATACAGTAAATATTTCCACAAATTTGAGAAAAGGGTGCATTATATTGTGGAGCCCCTTAAGGGACATGGTGGTGGAAAAAATGTGGGATGGGACATTTTTTAAATTCTCTTGCAAAACTAGTACGTTCACCCAAGAAACTTAAATATTATAAATACATTAAATACATTTTGAATGCAAAAATATATACAAAAAAGTATTTTTATGCATTAATGAAAAAGGTTTTGTTTGTGTCATTTTTTCCTATAGCTTTCAGACAGATATTGTTCGACAGACAGGGTGTCATTATTGCATATTGGGTGTGGTAAAAGAATCCGTGTAGTGCTGGCCAGCTGTGTCTAAATGGGATTGGGTGTGAAAATGTCATGTATCCTGTTTGTCTTTCATCTTTGTGCACTTATATTCAGCTGTCTTCCTCCTTCTCTTGTTCTCTGCATACAGTGCAAAAACACAGGCTTGTGCTCCCTACTGCTGCAGAGATGCTTGCCAACTCTTCAGTATCAATCAGGGAACAATATCCCTGAATTCCTCATGTCTTAAGCATTATCAAAGCATTGCTGGATAGTATACTCACTCTTCAATACAGAGCATTTGAAGTGATTTGATTATTCTAAATTCCCTGCATAAATTGCTTATTTGTCTCAAAGTATTTGCAATTCAGCTGGTTGAAATCATACCAGTTAAAAGTTTGGAATAATTAAATAATAATAATTATTATTATAATGTATTTGAAAAACATCTCTTATACTCATCAAGGCTGCCTTTATTTGATTTGTCCTTCTCGTGAGGTGCCCCGTATCTCATTCGACGCTCTGGATGAGGATCGGCTGTCGATCGCTGCATTGGGGAGTGGGCTGTTGTCTTCTGCAGATGACGATGAAGCCGAACTTCCACCCTCCGGGGTGGTCGTGCAGGCTGAGTCCGATGCAGAGCTCACGGCTATGCTGGCTTGGTCCACCGCGGGCATCGGTCTCGAGTGGAACCCTCCACCGTGCCTCGAACGCTCGCGGCTAGACGTTTGGTTTCTAGGTGCGGGACGTGGTTCACAGCCATGTTCCGCCCTAGTGCCTTTTTTTCCCAAGCTGCATGAGGAGGTTCAGAAGATGTGGAAGGCACCCCACCCTGCCAGAAGTCGTTCTTCTACCTCCTCCACTCTAACTACCCTTGATAGTGGGGCCGCCAAGGAATACGTGAACATTCCACAGGTGGAACAGAAGATTACAGTGCACTTGTGACCGCAGTCGGCTGCCACCTGGCGGAATCGTCCACGTCTCCAGTCCAAGGCGGGTAAGACGACGGCAGCTCTGTCTACTAAGGCTTACTCTGCTGCTGGACAGGCGGCCTCCGCCCTGCATGCCATGGCCATCTTGCAGGTCTATCAGGCAAAAGCTCTGAAGGAGCTGCACGAGGGTAGTTCGGAGCCAGGGGTGTTGCGAGAACTGCGTGCTGTGACCGACCTCGCCTTCTGGGATGATATCCACCATGGTGGTCCAGGAACGCCATCTCTGGTAGGACCTGGCCGAAATGAAGGACGCAAAGTGCGCTTTCTCGACACCCCCATTTCCCATACCGGCCTCTCCTGGCTACCGTCCCTCCCAGCCTGCTTGTCGCCGAGGGTGTCCCGTCCTCCGCAAGCCTCCCGCAGGAAGGCGGCGCAGCCTGTCCAGACTGCTAAAACTGCCAAAAAGAAGCAGAAGAAGTGGCCCTGAGACAGGTGGCCCAGAGATGGTGGAAGCTGCTCTGCCTCAGGAGATGGTGAAGGCACCACTCCTTCCCCCCGGAGTGGGCTGGGGGGCAAATCTTTCGTTCACTTTTATTTTTGTTCACACTTCCTCAATAAAAGAGCAGTTTCCACATCTCTGAGTCACAAAGGGTCTGTGTTGACAGTGAGCGACGCACTGCTTCCTCACTCCCAATCACTCCCTTCTTTGCCACAAGTAGGCCACGGGTACCCCCGCGGGTACTTCTGGTGTTCGGATGATACCACTCGTACGGTGTCTGGGGGCCTGGCTAGGTCTTCCCAGTCCTTCCCGTTGGCTCATTCGAACAGTCAGACTCGGCTACACGATTCAGTTTGCCAGGCGTCCCCCCAGGTTCAGAGGCGTCCTGTCCACCTCAGTGGTGGGTAGAGATGCCTCCGTCCTATGAGAGGAGATTGTGGTCCTGTTGGCAAAGGACGCAATAGAGCCTGTCCCACCAGCCGAGATGAAGTCAGGGTTTTACAGCCCGTACTTCATAGTGCCGAAGAAAGGCAGAGGGTTACGGCCAATCTTGGACTTGCGTGTCTTGAATCGGACCCTTCACAAGCTCCTGTTCAAGATGGTCATGCTGAAACGCATGCTCACGTGCGTTCGCGCGCAGGATTGGTTTGCAGCTATCAACCTGAAGGATGCATACTTCCATGTCTCGATCCTCCCTCGACACAGACCTTTGCGTTTGAGGGTCGGGCAAACCAGTACAAGGTCCTACTGTTCGGGTTGTCCCTGTGTCCCTGTGTCTTTACCAAAATCGCGGAGGGGGCCCTTACCCCACTCAGGGAAGTGGGCGTTCGCATTCTCAACTACCTCGACGACTGGCTCATTCTGGCCCAGTCCCGAGAACAGTTATGCAAACACAGGGACTTGGTGCTCACGCACTTCAGCCGATTGGGGCTTCGGGTCAACTGGGAAAAGAGCAAACTCTCTCCAGTGCAGAGTATCTCTTTTCTTGGTGTGGAGCTGAACTCGGTCAACATGATGGCACGTCTCACCAACGAGCGTGCACAGTCGGTGCTGAGCTGCCTGAATTCGTTCTTGCAGAAAACAGTGGTCCCACTGAAACAATTTCAGAGGCTCCTGGGGCGTATGGCATCTGCAGCCATGGTTACGCCGCTCGGATTGCTACATATGAGACCGCTTCAGCACTGGCTACACAGCCGAGTCCCGAGGTGGGCATGGCACCATGGCACGCTCTGTGTGGTCATCACACCGAGCTGTCGCCGAACATTCAGCCAGTGGTCGGACCTTGCTTTTCTACGGAACCTCCATGTGTGGTTCCTGGATGGGATGCGGAGGACTTAAGTGGCCTACTGCTCGCGGGAGTTGACACGATCACTTCGGCTTGGGCTCCCTCTACGAGGCGTTCCTAAACCCTCCTAGACCTCCCCTAGTTCCCTCTTGGGACCTTTCTGTTGACCTAGCTGGCCTTCAGAAAGCTCCCTTTGAGCCCCTTGAGTCAGCTGAGCTGAAACATCTTTCTCTGAAGACAGTGCTCCTGACCGCACTTGCTTCCTTTAAGAGGGAAGGGAACCTGCAAGCATTTTTGGTCAGCGAAGCGTAATCTTTGTCTCACTTGATCTTGAAACCACGCCTGCTCCTTCCGGAACCAGGTGGTGAACCTACAAGCGCTGCCCCTGGAGGAGGCAGACCCAGCCCTTGCATTGCTGGGTCCTGTTCGCGCTCTGTGCGCTTAGTGGATTGCACGCAGAGCTTAAGAAGCTTCGAGCAGCAGAAAGGGAAGGCTGTCCAAACAGAGGTTGGCCCACAGGATAGTGGATGCCGTCGCCTTGGCGTAACATTCCCAAGGCGAGCCGTGCCCTCTAGGGGTGAGAGCACACTCCACTCGGGGTGTGGCTTCCTCCTGGGTTAGACATTTGCAGAGCTGCGGGCTGGGCGACAGCAAACACATTCGCCAGGTTTTACAACCTCCGAGTGGACCCAGTGTGCTGTCTACTGCTAGATAGCCACGGGAGTCCGCTTGCTGCGCCATTCTCCTCTCACGAGGAGGTTCGAGCGCTTGTCTACTCCTCAGTTCATTTCCCCAGTTGGTGAACCCTGTGGAGTTCCTCCTGCTTCCTACGGCAGTCAGACATGGTGGAGGCGTCAGTCACCAGGTCCAGAACTCGTGTACATGCCCCAGAGGTCAGTCCTTGTATTGGGCTAGATGCCCATTTATTGTGATTCCCTTCGGGTAATCCCATATGCTTATGGTCCACTGTACGGTTTCCCCGATGGTAAACCCACGTCTTCCCTGGGGGGCCCAGCCCTGCCCCTGAGGTGTAGTGTTCCTCCCCAAACTGGGTAGGACCTTCCGCAGGGAGCTCTCCAAAAGCAGATGCTGCCCCAGCAGGTCAGTGCATATGTGCTCCACACGTTACCTCCCTTCGGGCAGGGTGTGGTCTCCGTAGCTTCCCCAAGAGGGACGCTTTCCTGGCGTTTTGTTCATGGCTGTAAGAACGTGGGAATTGAGTCCAGAAGCACTCTTCCCCTGAGGTAAGGAACAACAGTTTCGACCATCTCCTGAGTAAGACCCTGTCCACTCCATCCCACTGGTAGGGCTTACTCCGGGTGCTGGAGGGTTACGAGATTTGCAGCAGCACTTGCAGGTGGCACGCCTAGGCCTGCCAGCATCTTCTTCCCCAACACTCGTGACGTGACTGACTGGGAACGTCTAGGTTACTAATGTAACCCCCGTTCACTGAGGGAGGGATGCCGGCTCTATTTATAGTACCAGAAAGGTAATAAAGATATATTTGTAACAGTTCATGTGAGTACAGCCTTAGTTCAAACTTAATGTTATGAAGCAACGAGAATACTTTTTGTGTGCCAAAAAATTATTATTGTTCAACAACACCTAGTGATGGCCAATTTCAAAACACTGCTTCATGAAGCCTCGAAGCTTAATGAATCTTTTGTTCTGAATCAGTATTTCGGATTGCATACCAAACTATGAAAGTCACACAAACCATTCAAATTTCAAAGCCTCATTTACTGAAATCATGTGACTTTGCCAATTGATACACGCTCAAAACCACTGATTCAAAACAAAAGATTCGTAAGGCTTCGACGGTTCATGAAGCAGTATTTTGAAATCGGCCAGATGAATAATGAACGAAGGTGTTATGGATGTGGAACGACATGAGGGTGAGACAGAATTTTCATTTTTGGGTGAACTAACCTTTTAATAACAAAAAATTCTTAACTTACTCCAAACTTTTGAATGCTAGTGTATCAAAGTTTTATCAAAAATATTAAGTAGCAAAAACTGTTTTCAACATTGAGAAGAAATGTTTCTTGAGCAGAAAATTAGCATATGAGAATGATTTCTCGTGACACATAAGATTGGAGTAATGAAAATTCAGCTTTGTAATCACAGAAATTGCTATATATATATATATATATATATATATATATATATATATATATATATATATATATATATATATATATATATATATATATTTATATATATATATACACAGGGAGTGCAGAATTATTAGGCAAGTTGTATTTTTGAGGATTAATTTTATTATTGAACAACAACCATGTTCTCAATGAACACAAAAAACTCATTAATATCAAAGCTGAATATTTTTGGAAGTTTTAGTTTTTAGTTTTAGCTATTTTAGGGGGATATCTGTGTGTGCAGGTGACTATTACTGTGCATAATTATTAGACAACTTAACAAAAAACAAATTTATACCCATTTCAATTATTTATTTTTACCAGTGAAAAAAACCAAACAAAAACAAATCAGTGACCAATATAGCCACCTTTCTTTGTGTGAAGACCTCATAAGTTTATTTTGGTGTACCCCCTGTTTTGGTTTGTTTAGTTTGTGTAGAAAGGTTTGTTTAATAATTCTTTGTTTTCTCCTAGTCTAAGGTGCACATTGGATAAAAGAGACAACACTAAGAGTTTTCCTTGTTTGTTTTTATTTTCCTTATTTGTTGTTTACAGCTTCATTTCTTACCTTTGTTTTTGTCTCTGGTTCATGGCTGCAGCATGGTTCCAGGGGAGGGGGTATAAAAGGAAGTGCGGCCAATTTGTTTCCCTTTTTATTCCAGCAGAGGGAATCCTGGGTAATGTAGGCTTAGTCTACTTGCCAGTAGGTGCAGGGGGGGTTGTTGTTCTATTGTGTTTATTTGAATGTATGTAAAAATGTATTTTATTTCTTTTGTAGTTATTTGGCAAGTATTGATTTAATTCCTTTTTGTATTTGATATTTTATGGTTAATTGTGTTTATGTATGTTTATGTTTCATTTTTCTTTCTGTGATTTGTGTTGGGTTGTTCCTTGTGTTTAAAAGGCTCACTGTGCCAATGAGGAGTTAGTCCTGGTTGGGGCCTCCGTGAGGAGGGTCAACACTGATGTTATGGAAAAAAGTTTTTTTTTTTGAGTCAATAAATGTTTATATTGACTACAAGCAGTGTCTCCCCGCCTTTATTCTGGTCACGTCCCCACAATAAGGTGGCAGCGGTGGGATTATCCAGATGAGGAGCATTGCTGTGTCAAATCATCAGGTGTGATGGCACCGAAACGGATACGTGCGGAGAAACAAGTGCAGATGGACACTGGAGAAGATATTGAAGAATTTCCAGGGGCTAGTGGAGATGCTGTTGAGCCGGTTCCCTCTGAGAGTTCTTTTAAGGATATTGCTGACCTTAAGGATATGTTCCAGAAGTTTCTGGTGGACCAAAGAGAAAGACAAGTTTGTCAAGAACAAGAAAGTGCAAGACAAGAGACGAGATGGAAGTCCTTGCAACATCAGTTTCGCTTACTGCAGGGAGAAGTAAGTCAACACATCCCTCTGAATAATCCACCACTAGGGGGGAGTGAGGGCCCTGGCACTTCCAGAAATTCTGATGGCGTCCGACATCCAATTGCTGGGGGTTCATTGAAAGAGCCAAAGATGCAGCAGCTCAGTGAGATGGATGACATTGAGCATTATTTGACAACCTTTGAGCGAATTGCTACTGTGTGCAAATGGCCTCCAGAGGATTGGGCCATTCGACTAGTTCCTCTACTAACTGGTAAGGCCCGTGCTGCCTATGTGGCTATGGATGTGGAAGAAGCGACCGATTATGAGCAGGTGAGAGAGGCAATATTAAAGAAGTTCTCCATCAATGCTGAGACCTATCGTCAACGATTTCGTTACATGGAGGTTCTGATGGAGGAAACTCCTAAGGAATTGTACGTTCGGTTGAAGGATTTGTTCTACAAGTGGGTGAAACCTGCAGAAAAGACTGTATATGAGGTGGCAGAGACTATCATTTTAGAACAGTTTTTGAGAATGTTGTGTCCGGAACTGCAAACCTGGATTAAAGAACATGATCCATCCTCTGCTGAGGAGGCCGCCAGGTTGGCGGATGTTTTTGTGGCAGCTAGGCGAAGAACTGAGCCTTGGAGTTTTGCTCAGTGGAAGATCGCCAGGGACAAACCTTCTTTCCGCAAGACAACCTCACTGCTAGAAGGGGGTAAGAATATGGGTGAGAGACTGGTAAAACAAACTGAAACATCTAGTTTAACTACAGTGGGGACGATTAAGTGTTTTAGCTGTGGCCAGATAGGCCATAAGAAACCAATGTGTCCTAACTGGAATAAAAAGTTTACCAATGTCTGTTATGTTCCACGGATGATGATGATACCTGAACCTATAACTACTCCAATGCCCAGTGATGTCACGATTCCTGTGGAATTGAATGGTAAAAGGGTTACAGCTTTGGTAGACACAGGATGCACTCAAACTTTGGTAGAGACTGAACTTGTATCTGAATGTACTGTGGAAACCAATAGCCCTGTTATGGTTAAATGCATCCATGGGGAGGAACGATCTTATCCGACCATTGAAGTGTGTTTGGGGGTTAATAAGCAATCCTACTTGATGAAAGTGGGGTTAGCACCAAAATTGCCATACCCTGTGATCATTGGTCATGATTTTCCAGTGTTAATGGACTTATTGCAGCCCAGTAATACCTGTAATGTGGTGTTAACTCGTGCAAAGTCTAGACCGAGCCAGGAGGTGAATGAGACGAATTCCTTGAAATTCCTGCCTTTTTATGACTGTGCTATTTCAACTTATCCAGTGAAACCTGTGAAGTCTAAAGCAGAGAAGAGGTTAGACAAGTTTCAGGGAACACTGGTGCAAGTCACAGATGAAGGTTCAGAAAACTTCAATCTGGAGTGGCAAATTCCTGCTAATATGTCCGAACGGCAGAAAGCTGATTCTGAAATTGGTTCTATTTATTCTAGGATGACAGAAAATGCCAAGCAAGGCAAAGAAATGGTCTTCAAGGGTTCTACTTTTTGTTTAGAGAATGAACTTCTGTATCGTAAGACCAGAACCACACAACAAATGGTTCTTCCTAAGTGTGTACGTAACATGGTGTTGAAAATGAGCCATTCCATTCCTTGGGCCGGTCATTTGGGCCGTCGTAAAATGTATCACAGAATTTGTAAACACTTTTTCTGGCCAGGGATGACCCAAGATATAGCAGAGTTTTGTAAGACGTGTCAGGAATGCCAATGTACTGCCCCTCGTGGTCCTCCAAAAGCTCCCTTGATGCCTTTACCAGTGATAGAGGTGCCTTTCCAACGACTAGGCATGGATATTGTAGGTCCTTTAGAAAGGAGTAAAGCAGGTAACAAATACATGTTGGTAATTTGTGATTACGCGAGCCGATATCCTGAGGTCTTTCCGTTAAAAAATATTAAGGCAAAGTCTGTGGCCTTTTGCTTAGTGCAGTTTTTTTCCAGAGTGGGTTTTCCCAGGAGATACTGACTGATAGAGGGACCAATTTTGAAAGTGAAAGTGAAAGTCGTGACGTGTTGTCAAGTATGGTGACCCATACTCGAAATTGGTGCTCTGCATTTAACCCATCCCAAGTGCACACACACAGCAGTGAGTAGTGAACACACACATACACACACAGTGAACACACACCCGGAGCAGTGGGCAGCTATTGCGACAGCGCCCGGGGAGCAATTGGGGGTTAGGTGCCTTGCTCAAGGGCACTTTAGTCGTGGTATTGAAGGTGGAGAGAGTGTTGTTTATTCACAATTCCCACCTTCAAGTCCTGCCGGCGTGGGAATCGAACCCGCAACCTTCTGATTACAAGCCCAACTCCCTCACCATTAGGCCACGACTACCCCCAAGTTACTCAAAGTTACCAAGTTACCCAAAGTTAAAAGTTTACCTCAAAGTTACTGCAACAGGTTTATCAATTGCTGAGTATAAGAGGTTTGAAGACCACACCATACCATCCCGAAACCGATGGTCTTGTAGAAAGATTCAATCAAACCCTTGTGCAGATGCTCCGTAAATTTGTGAGTGATACAGGGTTGGATTGGGATCAATGGTTACCATACTTACTTTTTGCCTATAGAGAAGTCCCACAGGCTTCTACAGGTTTCTCTCCCTTTCAGTTGATTTATGGCCATGATGTGCGGGGTCCTTTGTCCTTGTTGAAAGAGTCCTGGGAGCAAAGTTCACATACATCTAGTAGGGTAAATGTCATTGATTATGTGTTGCAAATGAGAGAGAAGTTGGAGAAAATGACCAAGTTGGCAGCAGAACATTTGCAGGAAGCACAGCGTTGGCAGAAATGCTGGTATGACACAAAAACAAGGAAGCGGTCTTTTGAAGTAGGTCAACAGGTTTTGGTCATGCTTCCAACGGAAGAGAACAAGCTGCTGGGTAAATGGCAGGGTCCGTTTAAGGTTACTAAGAAATTAGGACCTGTAACTTTTGAAATTGCTAAGGTCCTTGGGTCACGTTCTCATAGAACACTGCATATTAATCTCTTGAAAGAATGGTTTCCACGTAAAGAGTCTGCAAGTGTGAATTTGAACCAGCTAGTAGAAGATGAAGAGGAGATAGAAGAACAGTACCTGTCTGTTAGTCAGGATACCTCCTCTGTTAATCTTGAACACTTATCAGGGGAGCCGAAAAAACAAATTCAAGACTTATGTGATCCGGAGCTGTTTAAGAGTACTCCTGGTTGTACTCCTCTCATTCAGCATCGAATTGTGTTGAAACCTAATGCTCCAGTGAAAAGAATGAGTTATCGGATTCCAGAAAGGATGGTGTCTGTATTTGCGGAAGAGGTTAAATTAATGCAGGAGATGGGCATTGTAGAACCTTCTCAAAGTGAATGGTGTAATCCAGTTGTGTTAGTACCAAAAAAGGATGGAAGTTTCCGATTTTGTATTGACTTTCGCTACTTAAATTCAGTATCCAAATTTGACTCTTTCCCAATGCCCCGCATTGAGGAGCTTATTGAGAAGCTTGGAAAAGCTAAATTTATTAGTACCATTGACTTGTGTAAAGGGTATTGGCAAGTACCTCTGGCTCCTGAATCCAGGGAATTGACTGCTTTTCGTACCCCTGCAAGTCTTATGCATTTCCGGGTCCTTCCTTTCGGGCTGCATGGGGCTCCTCCTACTTTTCAGAGGTTAATGAATACGGTTTTAAAGGATTTAGGTGAGTTTACAGCAGCTTATCTCGATGATGTGGTAATATTCAGTGACAGCTGGAAGATGCATCTTCATCATCTTGCAACAGTGTTTAAGCGAGTTAAGGATGCTGGTTTGACAATTAATCCGGTCAAGTGTTCAATAGCCAAGAGTGAGACCGAGTACCTGGGCTATGTATTAGGTAATGGTGTTATTAAACCCCAGGTCCAGAAGATACAAGCTATTCAGACTTGCCCACTTCCAAGCACTAAAAAGCAGGTTAGATCTTTTTTAGGATTAGCTGGGTGGTATCGGAGGTTTATACCTCATTTTGCCACTAGGGCAGCGCCACTAACCAATTTGACACGAAAGTCTGTCCCAAATCAAATTCAGTGGACTGAACAATCCAGACTAGCTTTCCAGGATTTGAGGGATGCACTGGCGACTAGTCCTGTCTTGTACAGTCCTGATTTTGAAAAATTGTTTGTGCTTCAGACAGATGCCTTTGAAGTGGGGTTGGGAGCTGTCTTGAAGCAAGAGCAGGGAGGTAAGTTACATCCTGTGGCTTATTTGAGTAGGAAACTGTATCCTCGAGAGACCAAGTATTCTGTCATTGAGAAAGAGGGTTTAGCGCAAAAATGGGCTCTTGACTCCCTTAAATACTATTTGTTGGGACGAGATTTTATTGTTGAAACAGATCATAGGGCACTCCAATGGATTGCCAAAATGAAAGACACTAATGCACGTGTAACTCGTTGGAGTTTGGCTATGCAACCTTTCCACTTCACTGTAAGACATAGACCAGGGTCAGAAAATGTGACCGCAGATTTTCTCTCTCGCTTGCCTTGCGAGCGTTTGGAGGAGGGGGAAGATGTGAAAACCTCATAAGTTTATTTTTTCTTTGTTTTCTCCTAGTCTAAGGTGCACATTGGATAAAAGAGACAACACTAAGAGTTTTCCTTGTTTGTTTTTATTTTCCTTATTTGTTGTTTACAGCTTCATTTCTTACCTTTGTTTTTGTCTCTGGTTCATGGCTGCAGCATGGTTCCAGGGGTGGGGGTATAAAAGGAAGTGCAGCCAATTTGTTTCCCTTTTTATTCCAGCAGAGGGAATCCTGGGTAATGTAGGCTTAGTCTACTTGCCAGTAGGTGCAGGGGGGTTGTTGTTCTATTGCGTTTATTTGAATGTATGTAAAAATGTATTTTGTTTCTTTTGTAGTTATTTGGCAAGTATTGATTTAATTCCTTTTTGTATTTGATATTTTATGGTTAATTGTGTTTGTGTTTATGTATGTTTATGTTTCATTTTTCTTTCTGTGATTTGTGTTGGGTTGTTCCTTGTGTTTAAAAGGCTCACTGTGCCAATGAGGAGTTAGTCCTGGTTGGGGCCTCCGTGAGGAGGGTCAACACTGATGTTATGGAAAAAAGTTTTTTTTTGAGTCAATAAATGTTTATATTGACTACAAGCAGTGTCTCCCCGCCTTTATTCTGGTCACGTCCCCATACTTTGCAAGGACACTCAAAAGCCTGCCATCCATGGATTCTGTCAGTGTTTTGATCTGTTCACCATCAACATTGCGTGCAGCAGCAACCACAGCCTCCCAGACACTGTTCAGAGAGGTGTACTGTTTTCCCTCCTTGTAAATCGCACATTTGATGATGGACCACAGGTTCTCAATGGGGTTCAGATCAGGTGAACAAGGAGGCCATATCATTAGATTTTCTTCTTTTATACCCTTTCTTGCCAGCCACGCTGTGGAGTACTTGGACGCGTGTGATGGAGCATTGTCCTGCATGAAAATTTTTCTTGAAGGATGTAGACTTCTTCCTGTACCACTGCTTGAAGGTGTCTTCCAGAAACTGGCAGTAGGACTGGGAGTTGAGCTTGACTCCATCCTCAACTCGAAAAGGCCCCACAAGCTCATCTTTGATGATACCAGCCCAAACCAGTACTCCACCTCCACCTTGCTGGCGTCTGAGTCGGACTGGAGCTCTCTGCCCTTTACCAATCCAGCCACAGGCCCATCCATCTGGCCCATCAAGACTCACTCTCATTTCATCAGTCCATAAAACCTTAGAAAAATCAGTCTTGAGATATTTCTTGGCCCAGTCTTGACGTTTCAGCTTGTGTGTCTTGTTCAGTGGTGGTCGACTTTCTGCCTTTCTTACCTTGGCCATGTCTCTGAGTATTGCACACCTTGTGCTTTTGGGCACTCCAGTGATGTTGCAGCTCTGAAATATGGCCAAACTGGTGGCAAGTGGCATCTTGGCAGCTGCACGCTTGACTTTTCTCAGTTCACGGGCAGTTATTTTGCGCCTTGGTTTTTCCACACGCTTCTTGCGACCCTGTTGACTATTTTGAATGAAACGCTTGATTGTTCGATGATCACGCTTCAGAAGCTTGGCTATTTTAAGACTTCTACATCCCTCTGCAATATATCTCACTATTTTTGACTTTTCTGAGCCTGTCAAGTCCTTCTTTTGACCCATTTTGCCAAAGGAAAGGAAGTTGCCTAATAATTATGCACACCTGATATAGGGTGTTGATGTCATTAGACCACACCCCTTCTCATTACAGAGATGCACATCACCTAATATGCTTAATTGGTAGTAGGATTTCCAGCCTATATAGCTTGGAGTAAGACAACATGCATAACGAGGATGATGTGGTCAAAATACTCATTTGCCTAATAATTCTGCACTCCCTGTATATATATATATATATATATATATATATATATATATATATATATACATATATATATATATATACATATATATATATACATATACATACTGTACTATACACACACATACACACTTTACTATACTATAAATATATAAAGATAGAAAATAGTTATTTTAAATTGTAATAATATTTCACAATATTACATCTTTTACTTTATTTTTGATCAAATAAATGCAGCCTTGGTAAGCAAAAGAGAAAATATTTTAAAGATCATAATTATTCCACACTTTTGATTGGTATTCTACACAAAAAGCTTCACTAATCCTTATGGTAATTTCTTTCCGACATTACATTTTTTTTTTTGTTTGAAAGCATCAGTGAAGAGTTCCAAAACAAATTTAAAACTCCTTCAATTGATTTAATCATGCTAATACAGATGAATCAGTAGAATATAGCAATATTATTTTATCATCCTTTGAATTTACATTAGTCTTCTCCATGTGAAGCAACATTATTCAGTACTATCATCATGCCTTGACAATGACTAGTGGCTTACAACACTATTTAAGTTTCAGCAGATCGTGCCTCATGTCTGTACTACATTCCAGCTGTGCACCTCTCCTCCATGTTCAGTGCAAAATTCCATCATATCCATGGACACCGCATTTTTTGCCTGCAATCTGGCAGCCAAATGTGATAGCATCCTGTAGGCTGCCCCCTGCAGAAAAGAGAATTAAATCAGCTTGAACTGATTTACACAACTTACAATAACCCATTAAGCTTTTGTGTTTCAGAACCTTTTGAAAGGGAATAGATCACAGAGGCATTGAACGTATCCCCTGCTCCAAGTGTGTCCACAAGCTTCTCAGGTGGAAATGCATCTGAATGGATGACTACGCCGTCGGGACCCATGGCATCAGCTCCCTTTTCCGCCCAGGCACAAACGAGGGTAGCTCTAGACACACAACCAAACTCACATAAACACATCAAATGCCTATTATTTGAAAAGAACATATCCCTTAATCAGTTATTATGAATATACATGGTCAGTCAGCAGTTTTTAGGAGACTACTGCCATCTAGTGGTTGTTTTACTCACCCCTTCTTCAGACGGCCACTGAATCCCTTCAATGCAGCAGAGGCTGAGTCAAACCCAAAGTGCTGTGAAACATCCTTACTTACAAATACCTGAGTGAATGCAGTCACAAACAAACAGGTTGTGTAGTGTTCAAACATATGTCTAAGCTTATCAACCAGCCTACAAATATTCCACTGAATTTCAATGCACTGCTTCTTTAACTCTTATGCTTCTTGCATGTTCCTTAATTAAATATTTTGTCATATATATGTTCATATTTATATTTTGTCTTCAACTCCCAGTTATAGTGCAGTATTTTCAGCTGTTTAACTGAAGATTTTTCACAATCACTGCCTAAAATATGTATTTGTATAAGAGAAAAAAAAAATCTAATATATATTTTTACATTTTAAAATACACTAAATATTTTATCATAATGTTCTAAAATGCCAAAATATACAGTAACGTTCAAAATTTGGTGTTGGTAAGATTTTGATTAGAAATACACTAAAAACAGTAATACTGTGAAATATTTACAATTTAAAGTAACCGTTTTCTATTTTAATATATTTTACAATTTAATTTAATTAAGTCTTCAGTGTCACATGACTCTTCAGAAATCATTCTTATATGCTGATTTGAGGCTCAAGATATTTCTTATTATTATCAATATTGTTGTACAGTTGTGCCGCTTAATAGTTTTGTGGACACTGTGATACATTTTCTGGATACTGTGATAAATAGAAATTTCACAAGAACAGCATTTATTTAACTATAAATCTTTAGTCAAATTATGTCTTTATTATCACTTTTGATAATATAATTTTCATCCAAACTTTTAAATGGTATATATATATCTTGTTCTATTTTATATAATATTAAATATAAAATATTTAAAAGTTTGGGGTCAGTAAAATTCAATTATTTTTCAGCAAGGATGAAAATTATATTATCAAAAGTGATGATAAAGACAAAATTTTAATATTTTATGTGATCTGAAAACTCTATAAAAAATATGTAAGAAAACGCTAAAAAATTAAATGAGCACTTGACTATGTAGTTTATCCAAGTTCAAATATTTAATTTTATTCTGTCATATTTGAAGTCTAGAACATGTTGTGAGATCATACCAGATCACCAAGAGGGAAAAGCTGGTAGAGAGCTTCCCTAGTCTTCTCAATTTCCACAGAGATGGTTATTCTGTTCTTCTCTTCCTGTTTGCTGTTGTACTCTCTCACCCTCGCGATCATCTTCACTTGTTCATCAGCATTACGGCCCTGACAATTCATTCATAAAACAATCAGCTGTCTACTTTTGGAATAACAAAGATCAGAAGGAACTAAATAGTGTGACTAGTCTGAACTTGGGCTGTTACTATGAAAAAAGTCAAAGATATTTTGGCAGACACTCTCACCTCCCAGTGGACCCACTTGTACTGGCTCAGGTCCACCTTTGAAAAGTCTTCTACAGAAACATCTGGCAAGTTTCTGATTAAACAGACAGAATAGCTGATGAAAGTTCTCTTGTATGTTGGACTACAACAATCAGTGTTCAACGAATGATCAGTAAATAATGAGTAATGACTGTACTTTGTGTACATGATAAGTCACTATTACTGTCAATTATTGTGACATGATCTGCTATAATCAAGTAATACAAAACTGTTTATAGTCACAAACTGAATCAATGAAGGTCTTTATAATGGAAAAACCCAAAGATTATTCCCTTAGACCGGATGCCTGTCAGTTTGTATACAGTAAAACATTTGATAACAGTCCTCAGCAGAGAGAAATAGTCAGCTTTGGGCTGTTATTATAAGATAATTATGATTATAAACCAAAGTCTGTTTCTCAGCATAGAAGGAAAAGGTTTTGAAAGTTCTCAAAACAGCTTTTAGAGACAAGAAATATTATTTAAGGCCAAGATGAAAATAAATGTTGTTTTATATATTAGTTTGCTACAAACAAAGCAAATAAAACTAAATGATAATGTACAGTAAACCAGTCTTAACCACAAATATAAACCTCAACTGGCCGATCAGGACCTTGACATGAAGTGGAGAGGTTTTGTATCATTCTGAAGGAGTTTATTTTGTGATGATGAATGATTAATTGTACATTATCTCACTTATTACACGGCTACTTGGCAAATAAATAAATAGATATGTGCAAATACATAAATATAAACAAATACATATTGATTTGAGCTGAAATTATTATTTTGTGTAGTATATAGTATGTTAAGCTGTGTGGTAAAATCAGTTGTCAGGGACAATAGACAGATAGTTAGTGGTCATTATTCATAAGTATTTTGCCACACAATATGGAAACTCTTCAAGTATTTCAGAGAGCCGTGGAATAAGATAGTTACCTAGTAAGCTTTGACATTGTGTGCTGTTGTGTGTTGTTTAAAACAGTTGATTAAAATAATCTTCGACAAAACAAACATCTAATAGGAAAATAAATTAATGACAATAAAAAAAATCCTTGAAAAAATAAGCACTCAAATTAATGCATGCAATGTCGAATTGTCATGATTTGTTAATAGAATCTACTTTAAGACTAACGGTACGTTTACACAACAACGATGTACTAAAAACGGAAAAGTTTTCCATAGGGTTTCTCGTGTGCAAACGACAACGTTCTCGACTTGATCGCCATTCACACAGATCTGCGAAAATGACTAAAAACGCTGTATTACTCATGCCAGGCCAGTAGTTGGCGATGTCAATTTGTCAAGAAAAATTCCGCACTTATAGACTAATACGTAATAGGCCTACGTATGCGCATCACGTCACCATTTTCATAAATTCACATTTTTGTAGCTCACATGGAGACAATATCGATATCGAAAACTTTCAGGCACCCAAAATGCCATTGTAATATTAAGGGATGGCCAAAACACAAAAAGTTTTCAGTTTTTAGTTGAAAATGCGGTTGTGTAAACAGCCCCTAAATTACTGTCAATTACAGCAGTGCCACTGGAGAAAGACTTTATCAGATTGATTGGGAAGAACTTTGACTATGTTATGATTACTGTGACTTTGGATGCTACTCTTACGTGTCTGAGAGCACGACAGTGCGAGAGCCATTGGCAGGACACACCACACAACAGGCACACGGGGTCTCACCCCACTGCTGCCAAGCCACACCAGATATGTCCACCCCACGCTGCGCAAAATCCCCCACGATGAAACTAGTACAGCAAACAGAGAGGTATTGCAGTGACCCATATGCACTACGGACGGATTTGAGAAGGAAACATATAGCAGGCTTACAGAGCTTGCCAAACTGAGCTTCAAACCATGCACCTTCAGTGCACCCCTTTAAAACAGAAAAAGCAATAGTGTATTTTCACTTGTTGTTTTGAATCAGGAATATGTCAGCTGTCCTGTGAGGAAAGAGCGTCGTAATACTTACACATATACTCTCACACACACAAACCTGTTCATATGCAGAATTGTACGGCTTCCAGTCGTCACGCTGCTGATTACTACAGAGGCTGGAAAAGAGCATTCAGCATGCTCGAGAAGAAGAGAGATGTCAATCTTGTACATTTGAAAATCATTCAAGATGAAGCTAGAAGAACAAATTAGCAAGGAAAAGTATGCATAAAGAACTTAAGTGTGAAGCTAATGTAAACTAAGAAAAGATGTGACTTTTGGGAAGATGAGTAAGGCATATGGTAGAGTATTTCTGCTTACACAAAAACTTGCAGGAGTAAGACAAGATGAAAATGCATCCAGCATACAAATGTCAGTATGTCTTGGTGTGTTATGTTGTAAGTTTATTACTCATTCTTAATATATTTGTATTATTCAGCGTATTACGCTAAACATGTTGTTGCATAATAGTAGGTAGAAAACACTTACTCAGCTACTGGTCCAGGAGCCAAAGACCCCATAAATGCACACTGGGCCCCAAGTAGAGACAAAACAGTGCACGTGTTTGATGCGTTTCCTCCCCTCTGCCATCTCTGAGACAAACACCTACAAACCAGTTGCGTTATTTTATGACACCTGTGATGCAACTTTAACTGCAGGGTACTCTATATGTTCAGGTCGGTTATGCTTTTGAAATGCTAACACAAAAGTCCATCGAGTGCATCAATAGTAATTGTAGAATGTTATCAGAATGTCCTACCTGGTATCAGTATCTTCTTCCGGGTATTTTTCCACAACATTTATGATATCCAGACACACCAAACCAATGCTGAGTATCTTTTTGTCTCCCATATTCTCCCTGCGGAAAGAAATCCTGGACTGTGCACTTTGGAGGAAAGGTCATAACGTCACAATATTCCGAAGAGGAGCGGGAGAGCGTTTCTCTTTCAAATTGAATGGGACACGATAAACATGGACACGAAGTGTAACGGCTTTTGCCGAGTGTAGCCGAAAATGCCATTGCTAGGACACGAAAATTCCCGACTTTTATCGAGAGCAGCCGAAACTTGCTCGAGCGCTTTCCGTTATGTTTTTGCTGTAACGTTAAGTTCTAAAATGTATTTTTGCTGTTAAAAAACCAACATAAATGACATATTCTTTGGTTATTCATCATCATTTTAATCTTTATAAGTATTGTAAAGTAGGTAATTACTCTTTAAGTACGATAAAACTGCTCATAATCTCAGTAGGCCGTTCCCTCAGAGCGGTTGCTAAGTGACAAGAGCGCTTTTTGCTATCACAATACTAACGTTACCTGTTGACTTTCTTCCAGTTATACTTCAGTCCAGCTATTTGTGTAATGTATGAATATTTATTTTAATACATATATGAACATGAAAGAGATATTTGATATTCGAAAATCTTCAACCTATATTAACCATAACCACATCTCTTTTGTACACTCTCTTTTCTATTTTAGCTTAGGCCTAAGTTAACCTTACATTAAAAAAAGGCTATAAATGAACATTTATAAGGCTCGTATAGGCTATATGGCTATATTATATTGTTTCATGACATTTGAATGTACACATGATATTTCAGTTGACTTTCTACGTGTTTTAAATGTAATTAGTTTTTAAGACCAGGAAAACACAGAGATGAGAGAATGGAGGTGACTTCAAAAAGTGTGGCAAATGGCAACCTTGAGATCCTCCAGATCTATAAACTCCTGCAATACGTATGGCAGAAGAACAAACCAATGATAAAAAAAAAAAAAAGATGGTCCAAATGGGTGTGTCCAGCTTGATAAATATGACTGAGCCCAAACAGGGACTCTGTGCCTTGTATCAGGCATCTGTGGACCATGATGAAGACCTCGTGCAGTTCCTTCTGTCCCTGAAAGCTCATCCTGAAGTACAGGACAAGAAGGGCTGCACACCAGGGATGATGACTGCACAGCTGGGCTACTACAAGATTCTGCATCTTTTGATCAAACTTAATGGAAATCTGACACTCACAGATGAAGAGGGAAAAGGTAAGAACATTATTTTTATTGCCCACTCTTCAGTTTTAACAGATCTCACACTTAATCGGCCTATATTGGGCGTCGTTTGTCTTTATGCACCGTTGAAGGGTCAAAATATCCCTTGAAGAAATGCAATTAATTGTACTAAATGTGCGCTTGCTTCAAATCTCAAAAGTTAAAAAAAAAAACGGTACTTGCAAACAAAATAATATTAATTAAATATGGCCACTTAACCGCAAACAGTGCACTTTTTAAATGACAAATTAAACATTTTACTTTAAAGTACATTTTTAAATCATTTTTAATGAAGAGCTTCTGCCTTGCTTTAAAGAAGCACACTTAATTTGATGTGGTTACTAACAAAAGGACTAACAAAAGTTAAATTATATTTGATTATAATTTTAACTATAGTGTGTTATTTGACATTACAATTAAAGGAAAAGTATTTTTAATGTGTAAATTGCAAATTCAAAATTTAAAAACAAATGTAAGCAAATGTATTTAAACGTGACATACAAGATTCATTATAAATGAAAGTCTATAATTCACATAGACTAATTTTAGTAATTATGAAATTGCATAAAAAATGTGCTTAAGCACTCTTAAATTCAACAATTATGTTTAAACTAATATAAGTTATAATACATTTAATTTTTATCAAGGAATATTAACCAGACAAAATAAAAGTAAAATCATTGTATAGATGCAAAATATGTTTCATTGAATCTCCAGTGACTTCTGTTGTTTCATTTGTAGGGGTGCTGTCCTACTGTATCTCTCCATCCAAAGAACATCCTCTCTGCCTGCAGATGGCGCTCAGCAGCAACGCAAATGTCAACAATGTTTCTAACTCGGGGAAGCCACTGCTTGTGTTCGCTTGTGAAAATGCAAGACCTAAGCATAAACATATTGGAGAAAGGAGCTGATCCAAATGCAGTAGATCAGGTCTCAGATCTAGTTCAAAGTATGTTCCCTAATCTAATAAAAGTTATTTGTTTATTTACTTTAAAAGGCATGTGTACCATGCCCTGAAGGACATTTTTAGAATTATACTAAAAGGCCTTTTACCTGCTAAAAACATATATCAATCAGATGACAGAAGCCATGTCATAGATTTTTGCAGGGTTTTCAGCAAATTTTTGATCATGTCAATAATTTAGAGGCCTTCGATATTTGTGTATCCAGTAGGCTTTATAAGAAAAGGTCAGCAAGAAAATGTGCTTTTGATGGAGTTAAATCAATATGTTTTGTCTCCCCAAAGGTGACACAATGCTCTGCTCTCATGGAGGTATCTAAAGCTGGTGCTGTGAAGCTTGTCAGAGCCATTTTACAAAAAGGAGGGAATCCTAACTTACTTGATAAAGAAGGACAGTGCGCTGCCCACTTTGCTGGAAGAGGTTTTCTTGAGGTGATGCCATGGCATTCTGAATAGCACAAAATTGTTTAACTGTCTTGTAACTTGTTTTTACTATCTCTGCTTTATACAGGTTTTTACAGGTGATGTCTGCATACTCTGCTGACATGGGTATCAGCACGACAAAGGGTAACATTGCACTTTGCTGCTGCTGGCAGCTTCAATGAGTGCTGTAGATTCCTGGCCCAGAGGTAGGCTGGGTCTCTCCATCATTTACAAGAACAATTACTGCCTTCATTAAAGGGGTCATAAAATGACTCCCCAGTTATATATAAATATGAATATTTATTTGTTTTCCAAACTTCTTAAACGCCAGGATTTGAAATCGCATGTTTACACACCCTTCAAAAGAAAAACTATTAGAAATGAGCGATTAAACAATCTTTTTTTGTTTGTTTTTTTGTGTCATTTCACACTGGGAGTTTTCTTAATTATTCTCAACACGCTGTTGGTTTTGCTACATATCTGTGGTTGAAATCCACAGCAGTGGCAAATATTTTGAGCACGGAGGAAACGCCAGTAAGTACATTTATTTATGATCTTCAGGTATTTTTGTTATAAACTTCAAGCCTGTTTTTAATGCTATTAAGAGACCAAGTGCATCAAAACATACATGACACATGTGACCGGTGTTTACTTGTGTTTATGAAAGCAGTAATGCCTCTTGAAATGAAGTGTGGTGAAAAAAAAAAAACTTCATGAGTTCATGACTTCCAGAAATGATCTCGGAAAAATGCATTGCATGACCTCTTTAATAATCCTTCCGTTTTACATTAGGAAGTTTGCATTATATATTGAATTAAACATCAGTAAATGGCTCCTTTATTCAAAATACTAAAAAAAATTTGCTGCCTTATTCACTCTTTCTTATCAAAAAAAAAACAAAACAATGGCCACAAAGCTGCTCTGAAGGAGCTCAAGGAAGCAGAGGAAGCATGTTAAGTTTTCTGCGCCTGATGCCGTAAACCCCAATGAACTCTGGGCTGTCACCCTTCACGACTGGTCTTGTGAGCATGACGCTTCCTTGCGCAGAGCCTTTAAAATCACTGAGGCACTGGACAAACCTGTTGAAAAAGTTTCTCTGGAGACATTTATGTCTTTACTGCATGCGCATAGAGCTCCTGTAAGTAATGAGAACCTGCAGAGGATCATCAAGCAACATGACAAAAACCATGAATGTGTCATCAATGTAAATGAGTTTTTCAAAGGCCTCAAGTACCTCCAGAAGGCATTTGTCATCTCATCCTACGCTCCTAAGCCAGCTAAAGAGGAAAAGGGTGGCAAGGAAAGAAAGAGTGCCAAATCTGCCACGCCATTGCCCATATGTACAATGCCACCTGAGCTGATTTGCAGAAGAGAGGACAGCGGACTACCTTGCTACATGATCGAGAGCTACCGGCCATTCGCTGACACCAAACGTTTCAACCGTCCACCAGTTCATCCCATTGAGAATGACTCTGCTTGGTATATTGATGATCCTGAAAAGATCTATACCAACATCAATTACTGTGTAAAGACTGGAGATCTAGATTCTCTTAGCCTGGCATTTACCCAACAAGTGCCCATCGATATCAAAGATCAGTTCTTTAAGACACCACTCATGACAGCATGCAGCTCTGGCTACTACCAAGTAGCTAAATTCCTCATTTCACTTAGGTAATGCTACTAAGAAAAATAAAATATCTTCTTTTCTTCACACATTTAATGTAACTAGATGGAATATTTTGTTTCTGTGACTCTTTAGGGCTGATGTTCATGCAGTCGACCAGTTTAACTGGATGCCACTCCACCATGCTTGCCATGCAGGTCATGTAGACATTATGAAGATGCTGGTGCAATCTAAAGCCAAGGTGGATGCAGTGGCAATGAATGGAGCAACTCCACTCATGAGAGCTATTGAAAGCTTTCGGTTCAGCTGTGTAGAGCATCTCATCAAAGCTGGAGCCAAATTCATGGCAAAAAACAAGAGGTACTGGTTTTGATATTGAAATATGTCTGTCTGCACAGTACAGTTCAGTAAAAAGTTTTTTTTTTTTTACAATGTATTGTCTTAAGGTTGGTTTATTTGCTCAAAAATACATTAAAAACAATATTATGAAATATAGAGTTTTACAATCGCTATAGGACCATTTTTTCAATTCTTGTGTCACCTTTTTCAAAACTCTTCACACAGTGTGCAAAACGTCTCGGTTACGTCTGTAACCTTAGTTCCCTGAGCCATACTCCTCCTGATCAGATGCACCACGAAGGAAACACCAGTGAAGTTCTCCCCAAAGACACCACCCAAAGGTATGTGGTAAGCAGCTAGGCCGCCACACAACCTTTAGAGTGGAGGGGGATAATCCTGCAGAGAATCAATTCATCAGAATTCACAGCACTGTACCAACTGGGCAGTAGCTGGATCCAGCTGACGATTTATGACAGTTTCCTTGTGCAGGGAGCTCTGGAGTAGCGTGGTCTCACAACCTCAGTTGGGAGACCCGAGTCTATGAGTTTGGCCCCCTCAGAGGCCACACTCCACAACGCCGCTCTCCTGACCTCCCAGGAGTAAAACAATCAGGGAAAAGTGGACAGACACAGCCTCAGCCACATCTGTACCTCCATATGAGTCTTCATTCCCCGGGCCTCAGCCCCTGCCTCGACAGGATGTCTGCTCTCAAATTCTGGACCCCAGGGATATAAGCTGCCCTGAGTGAAAGCAGCTTCCCCTGGGACCACAGGAGGATTTGGTGCGCCAGTTGCTGAGCGGACGCGACCACGACTCTTGTAGGCGACCACCGATGTGTTGTCTGACCGGACGAGCACATGGTGACCCCTTAAGTCTGGAAGGAAATTCTTGAGAGCAAGAAAGACAGCCAACATTTCCAGGCAATTGAATGCCCCCCTGATGGTACGGAAGGGAAATGGGCACCATAAATGAGATGTAATCCATTTCTCCCCAGAAAGGATGCCTTCAGAGGTCTGACACCAGTGATGCCAAAGCCTCTTCGCTGAAGCCGCCTTTGCAGTAACGACGGTCCTCAGAACCGTCTTACACAAAAGAGACCTCAGCTAATAACGCAGATGGAAAAAAGGGCACCGTATGATGAGGTGTTATCCATTTCTCCCCGGGAATTCACCATTCAATTCCTCAGAATTGAATTCAGCCAAAATCAACCAGACAAGTAAAACAGTCTGAAAGAAAAGGCTGAATATAGTGAATAAAACAGGCATCCAAAAATCAGATGAGTTTAATTCTTCAGACATGAGATACAAAAAGAGTTAAAGCTGGTATAGTCTGCATGCAATCATAGGGACAAGAGAGAAAGGGAAACTCCCGTCTGCTCAGTTTTCTCAAAATATATATATATATGTCTATACATGATTGCGCTGCCTCTCAGCAAACGTGAGATCTGAGCCACATATTATTGCAGACAAGAAATCTACGCGCTGCCTCAGCAAACGCGAGATCCGAACCACATATTGCAAACACGAAATCTGCACGCTGCCTCAGCAAACGTGAGATCCGAGCCACATATTATTGCAGACAAGAAATCTACGCGCTGCCTCAGCAAACGTGAGATCCGAACCACATATTGCAGACACGAAATCTGCACACTGCCTCAGCAAACGCGAGATCCAAGCCACATAATGCAGACAAGAAATCTACGCGCTGCCTCAGCAAACACGAGATCCCAGCTACTATTCTTTATTCATCTTTATTGCAGACCATAATCAGAGCCTTGAGTTAAATTTATATGCCCTCGAGAATAAAGTCAACAGGAGCGGAGCAACAAACATCCGAAGATAGACATTCACCGACAAGACATCTTCCATCAGGAGCCAGTTCTCTGCTCCACCCACACAGGAACTCATCCCCTCCTCATCCACTAATCTTCTCTCTTCTCTCTCCCTTCTCACGGAGGCGGAAGTATCAAAACTTCTCCTCTCCACTCATCCCACCACCTGCCCTCTAGACCCCATCCCCTCACACCTTCTACAAGCCATCTCTCCCACTCTCTTACCAGCACTTACACACATTATTAACTCGTCTCTCCACACAGGCACTTTTCCTACCACATTCAAGCAGGCTCGAGTAACCCCACTGCTTAAAAAACCCACGCTAAACACATCACTCGTGGACAACTACAGACCTGTCTCTCTCCTACCATTCATATCAAAAACACTTGAACGAGTTGTGTTCAACCAGGTGTCATCCTTCCTCACACAGAACAACCATCTGGACGTCAACCAATCTGGTTTCAAGAGCGGGAATTCCACAGAGACTGTGCTATTGTCCGTCACGGAATCCCTACGAATTGCAAAGGCTGGTTCCAAATCATCTGTTCTCATTCTGCTGGATCTATCTGCTGCCTTCGACACCGTAAACCATCAAATTCTTCTGTCCACACTCTCATCACTGGGTATCTCAGGTACTGCACTTCAGTGGTTTGAGTCCTATCTCACAGGTAGGTCTTTCAGAGTCTCCTGGGGAGGAGAGGTATCCAAACCTCATGAACTGATCACTGGGGTCCCTCAGGGTTCAGTTCTTGGTCCCCTCCTTTTCTCCATTTATACTACAACATCACTGGGTCCCATCGTACAGGCACATGGTTTCTCCTACCACTGCTATGCTGATGACACACAACTCTACCTGTCCTTCCAACCAGATGATTCCACCGTAGCTGCACGGATCTCAAGCTGTCTGGCGGATATCTCCACGTGGATGGAAGAACACCACCTGCAGCTCAACCTGGCAAAGACTGAGCTTTTAGTCTTCCCTGCCACTCCTACTCTACAACACGACATCAACATACAGCTTGGTACAACCACCATTACCCCATCTAAGTCGGCCAGAAATCTTGGAGTTATCTTCGATGACCAACTGACCTTCAGAGACCACATCTCAAAGACGGCACGGTCATGCAGATTTGCACTTCGCAACATCAGGAAAATCCGTCCCTTCCTGACTGAGCACGCAACACAACTGCTTGTCCAGGCCTTGGTCATTTCAAGGCTTGATTACTGCAATGCTCTTCTGGCTGGTCTGCCGTCAAGTGCAATCAAACCTCTTCAAATGATCCAGAACGCTGCTGCTCGTCTTGTCTTCAACAAGCCTAAGAGAGCCCACGTAACGCCCCTCTTCATCTCTCTGCACTGGCTACCCCTCGCTGCTCGCATCAAGTTCAAAGCGCTGATGCTTGCTTACAGATCCACCACAGGCTCTGCACCTTCCTACCTCCACACACTGCTACAACGCTACGTCCCCACCAGAAGCCTGCGATCACTAAAGGAGCGTAGGCTTGTGGTACCGTCACAGAGAGGCACAAAATCACTCTCCAGAACATTCTCCTTCACTGCTCCCTGCTGGTGGAATGATCTCCCTACTTTCATCAGGAACGCAGAATCCCTGGCAATATTCAAGAGACAGCTGAAAACTCATCTCTTCCGTGAACACTTGATCCCCTCATAAAAAAAAAATAAAATAAAAAAAAATAAAAAAAAAACCCTTTCCTTCCCTTTTCCCTTCCTACTCTAGCTTATGGTACTGAGCAATGTATGAAACTTGTATTGTGAGCACTTCCTGTGCTATTTGCCAATTCATGAAGAATCGCTTGTTTGTTTTCCTCACTTGTAAGTCGCTTTGGATAAAAGCGTCTGCTAAATGACTAAATGTAAATGTAAATGTAAATGTAAGATAGTATACACTTCGGGACATTTTTATGAATGAACACGTTAGCCCATTGAAAGTCAACGTGCATGCTCCACTCCCAACAAACATCGCATAAACTACGTGTATCCCCACTCGTAGAGTGCAGGGAGAAACACGCGATTCAGACGCTGTTTGCTTGCCATTAAACTCCTGTCCAGATACAAATATGCTTGTGGACAAACAACAATAAATTGACAGAGACAATTCACATAGAGCGCTTGCTGAAGGCACAGAAGCTGACATTGTTTGGTCTGGGTGTGCTTTATAGCCTCCTGGTCATGACGTCACGCCATTGGACTGATTTCACAAGTGCTTCACGACGCATTCACGCAAAGCATTCCCATTGCGTCAAACTCTCGACGCAGCACAAGTTCCCTTGAAAGGGTAACAGAGTATGATTTCACCAAGTGCAACATGTTCCTGGAGGAACATCTTTGTTCTTATCTTAATATATCCTCGCTGAATAAAAAATATTAATTTCTTATATACCCCAAACTTTTGAACAGTACTGTATAAATTTTTTCATTTTTAAGAACAGCAATGCATTATTTTTGTGCTCACAGGGCAAAAATGCTTGGATGTTGCTATAAATTATGGTGATGCTAGAATCATTTCGTTGGTTTGTGCCAAATCCAGGATTCTTCCAAAAGATAAAGACAATGTGAAGGGAAATGAAAGGAGACTAGAACCAGCTTCTTCAGTACAAGAAAAGGTAAAAGAAAAAAAAACTCCATTTCTTCCTATATTTAGGTCTAGTTGGGATGTTTAATGAGTTGTCTTCGTCTTCTGTAGAAGGATATTCGATCACCATAACTTTCAGCAGCTGTGAAAATAGAGCTGAGAGAAAATATCATATTTAAGAACCCAAAGTTCACCATTCAAAGTGGCCCCAACTAGACTGACATCAGCTTTGTCCCCAAAACCGTAAGACAATAAAACTCTTAGATGGATGGATGGATGGATGGATGGATGGATGGATGGATGGATGGATGGATGGATGGATGGATGGATGGATGGATAGATAGATAGATAGATAGATAGATAGATAGATAGATAGATAGATAGATAGATAGATAGATAGATAGATAGATAGATAGATAGATAGATGGTTTTCTATTAGTGAGTTTTTAATTTCTGATGTTTTCAGCATTGTAGCTTTGGGGAAATCAGCTCACCAACAGTCCACAGCACACTGAGAAGGAGAAGGGAACACTTTGACAAAAAGATGACCCTCAAGGACTTCATACACTTTAGCAAGAGCATCCCAGACCTAAAAGGGATGGGGTGTTTGGGAAAAGAATAAATTAAATGTCTCACAGCAATAGCTGATTTCCATTAAGAGGTATAATTTCTGACAAATGAGTCTTTCCCAGACTTGTCTGACTTTTGTCAGTTGAGCAAAAATGAAAGATAGTCATGGAAGGACCACAGAAAAACCCCTCATTTTTGACACAGGATAAAAATAACCTTTCATAGTCAGTCATTGAGAGGCACAGTGGTCACCTTAGCATGCTGCCATTTGGATTACTGCTATACAAACCCCTGACAGAGAGCACCACCTGCTCTAGGAGACATTTTCCTTTACGCGTCTCCTGTGACTTCGGCTTTAATCAACAACCCCCACTGAACACAGGGAAAGGAGATGACAGTTATATATTTCAAGGTAACATATTAATCATTGCAGATGATTGTGTAATTTGAATTGACACCATGCTTACACACATGCGTGTTTTAAACCATCCAATTGGCCAGTAGGGGGCGGTCATACACAATAAAATTATTATATAATGCAGTTCCCATCGACGTCACGTCGAGTGAACCGACGAATTGGGATGTCTCAGTTTCATCCTTCCGTAGACGAGGTTTACATACGACGTTTTCCACAATTACAAAGACACTAAACCCCATTCTCTGAAAAAAATTCTCAAAGACCTAAACCCATTTGTCAAATAAATCACTCTCTAAACCACATTTTGCTCTGTGATCCACTTGTGTTTCAAAACAGTAAACACAAGTGGCAAAAGTTAAACACAACTACAACACAGTTGTCATCGTTTACACGCAACTGCTCAAAATTGTCCACACTTGTTCCTAATAATGTGTTCAAACCAACAGTACAAAATATAAGCCAGCTACGAGTGCACAGGCGACACAGGTGCACTGAATTTTGATATGAACAATTGATGGAAACAATCTGAGAGGGAGAGGAGGAAGAGTATGTGTAAGAGGTGGTGGATGAGGAGGGTGAAGAGGGTGAGGATGAGAAAAAGCAAGCTGTGGAGTGTTGTCAAGGCAGGATCCTGCACTCCAGGGGGCTTTTCCTCTGCCTGGCAAGAAACAACATTGCCTGTAATGTGGACAAAGTCCTCAGGCCAGAGTCAACACAAAGATGTGATTCTGAGGCAGAATGAATATCTCATTGACTTTTTTTTTAGGTTGCATAACTTTTTTGAGTATACTGTAACATGCTTTTCATTTAGAGTTTTCTTTGACCTTTTGGTCTTTTGCATTTGGCCTACTGTATTTTTTCGGTATGCAAATGCTGAAAATACAGGCATTCAGTACTGTATGCAATATTCAATGCAATACAAATGCGATTATCATACTTTTTCAGTAACCAAATTTTGTTTAGAGTATACAAAATACATTTATTTTCTGTAACTAAATGATCTGGATGCTGTGTTCTCCATTTTTTTTTGTTGTGTTTAATGAATGATCTATGTTTATATATTGACCAGCTGTGTGTATGATCTGAAAGCGTTGTTTGATTTCGAGTACATGTGAAATGGTTTTGAGACGATTGTTTGATTTTGCCAGAAGAGTCAGAGATTTTGTGAATGTAGTTTGCAGATTTGGTTTTGTGTTTCATGTTGTTAGAAAATGGGTGACAGTTGAAAAAAATGTGTTTTAGCAATTGTGAAAAACTGTAATACATCATTTAAACTGGGGGGAACAATGTTTTGGTTGACAAACACATCAATGACTAATATAAAGATTAACATGAATATCTTGTGTGAGTTAGTGAATACTTTGTTGATAGAGTTATTTGCTTTGGTACTAATATTTTTTCAAGTAATGTTCAAAGCTCTTAGTAAAAAATACAAACTGATCACACACAGCTTGTCACTCTTTCAAAACCTGATCCCATACTTTCAGTACAGTTATACACAATTTCTGTAAAAAAATATGTAAAAAATATGTGATGAGAACATTTGGTTTAATCACATAAACACAACAGTATGATAGTTAACAATAAGTTAATTCAACAGCAAACAATGCAATATACATGTTTCTAATCACACTTGTTAATGAAATAATTACAGTAACACAGGCTACAGATTATATATTATACCAGGTAGTGTATTTTCTAATGTGGCATCTGTAGCCTGTGTTACTGTTACTTACGTGACATAAAATCCATAATGTTTGTAATAGTATCTATTCAGAATGAATGAAAGTTTATATAGATGAAAAACAGTGTTATGAAAAGGATACTTTGTGACTGAAAAACATGGAAACACAATGGAAAAAAGTGGATTTTTGATGATCCGTTGTGAGTTCTGAAAATGTACTGCTTGCTTGTGAAAATTGCACCAAACAAGTTTAAAAAACCTGTAAACTACTGGAAGAATCCCATTTTTTTGTGCTCAGTGGGAATTTAGTCAAGCATGGTTATTGTGGATGGAGAAATTAAATTAATGTAACGAGGATGTGATTCTGTTAGTGGTGCTTGAATCACTTGCTATTGCCTAAAAGACTGTAGAAAACACGGACACACTCTTTCTATATATCTATATCTATCTTTATCTATCTATATATATGTATGTGTGTGTATATATATACATATATATATATATATATATATATATATATATATATATATATATATTGTGTGTGTGTGCGTGTGTGTGTGGAAAAACTGTATCCCTCTGAAGTCTACAGAGACGCAAACCAGCTGTTTAAACTGAACGTCAAAGCAAAATGTTGATTCGCTCTTCCATTTTCCCTGTTGGCAGCAGACTCAAGTAGTGTCAGAAGCATCTGCATTTTGTATCCATGGTTCGATGACGAGAATGTATAACTATTTGCTAATGTCTTGCTCTTGATTCAGTTGTATGCAAATGTATTTGCCCGTGTGACGTCACAGGTCACCCAATATCAAAACGAGCCATTTTTGGAGCTCGATTAAATAATGCTTTGTTTATAATGAGGAGGATGTTTTAAGCTGTATAAAACTTGCATGTTTTAATGGTACAAAGATTTTGATTTTCTTAAAAAAAAACACACAGACCACTACATAGCAAGTTGGCCATATGCTTTCCATAAGATGTAGTTTTAAAGGATTAGTTCACTCAAAAATGAAAATTCTGTCACAAATTAAGATATTTTTGATAAAATCCGATGGTTCAATGATGCTTCTATCGACAGCAAGACAATTAACACTTTCAATGCCCAGAAAGCTACTAAAAACATATTTAAAACAGTTCATGTGAGTACAGTGGTTCAAACTTCATATATTTTTGTGCACCAAAATACAAAATAAAGACTTTTCAACAATATCTAGTGATGGCAAATTTCAAAACACTGCCTTGAAGCTTTACAAATCTTTTGTTTCTTATTTTTGGGTGAACTAGCCCTTTAAATGTTGATCTCACATAAATGTAAGTTCTGCAATCCTCAATAGCAATTCAGAACACTTGCACATTGTTATTCCAAGGCTCTGACTCGGCACATTCATGTGAAAGGAGACAAAGCGGAGTCAGTGGAACTCTATCTGACATTCCATACCATGCAACGGGATGTGATGATAATTCAAGTGGCTGTTGGAGAAAGGACGAGACATTGAAAAATCAATTCTTCTGAGCTACAGACAGAGGCAGGACAATCAATGAACAGGTTGTTTTCCATATGAAATGACTCAATCATACACTGTGACTGCTTAATGAAACGAAACCTTAAAAGGATGAGGAAATGATAATCGGCTCCAGCACAAGAGGTAATTGCCTCGGTGATGTGGCACTCACAGACACACTGACCTCAGCTCCTAATCTTTAGCTCCAAAGGAAAAAGGAAGAGGTGGGGATTTGGGAAGGGTGTACTGCAAATGAAGAGAGATGAATATGTACTGTAGATGAGCAGTATGAAGGTTAATCAAGAAAATAAGGTGAAACAAGTATCACTAAGTCCAAATGTTATTCTGAATTATTCTTCTTTTTTAAAATGAGATTCATAATTATGTTCCTGAAGGCTGATTGGTCAAAACAACATTCTAGAGTTCAGCACTCTAAAGTGCATATAAAAGAAACAGCTATTATACAAAAATAAACGGCATTCAACAGAGCATTGACTACTGTAACCCACAATGCAATATACCCGACTCATTATTTGAGCGGACAAACAAATGTTAAAGCATTTTACACACACACAAAAAATTTAAATTAAAATTACAATTTTTTGTTTTGGAAGACCATAACTGCACACTAAATTAAATATGCAGCTTGATGATATCTTGTAACAACAGTACATTTATCAGCTACACTTCATTTTGATAGTCCACATTAGGCATTCTACTAGCTTCAAGTAACTACATTTCCGATAACTCTCATTAATTTGCAACTACATGGAAACCAACTCATTAGTAGACTGTTAGGTTATGGTTAGGGTTTGTAGAATAAGTTGACAAGTACTTGAGAAAAATATTTATATTTGTTAGAATGTCTGTTGAGGGAACATCAAAATAATGTGTTAGCAGATATTAAAGGGTTAGATCACCCAAAAATGAAATTTCTGTCATCAATTACTCACCCTGTACATGTCGTTCCAAGCCTGTAAGAACTTCGTTCATATTCGGAACACAAATTAAGATATTTTGATGAAATCCAGGAGGTTTCTGATCTCCAAGAGAAACCAACGTAATTACCACATTCAAGGTAGAGAAAAGTTGTAAAGACATCATTAAAATAGTCCATGTGACTACAGTGGTTCAACCTTAATGTTATGAAGCGATAGTGCAGCGCTTCCAGGTTCTACGTCAGAACGCGGAATCATTGGTCAATGCTGTTCATGTGCAGAAGTCGGGCAATAATGAGTTGCCGTTTTGACATGAACCTGGAAGCACTGCACTGTCTATAATGTAAACAGCATATACAGTCGTGGCCAAAAGTTTTGAGAATTCCATAAATATTAGTTTTCACAAAGTTTGCTGCTAAACTGCTTTTAGATCTTTGTTTCAGTGATGTACTGAAATATAATTACAAGCACTTCATACGTTTCAAAGGCTTTTATCGACAATCACATGACATTTTTGCAAAGAGTCAGTATTTGCAGTGTTGGCCGTTCTTTTTTCAGGACCTCTGCAATTCAACTGGGCATGCTCTCAATCAACTTCTGGGCCAAATCCTGACTGATAGCAACCCATTCTTTCATAATCACTTCTTGGAGTTTGTCAGAATTAGTGGGTTTTTGTTTGTCCACCCGCCTCTTGAGGATTGACCACAAGTTCTCAATGGGATTAAGATCTGGGGAGTTTCCAGGCCATGGACCCAAAATTTCAACGTTCTGGTCCCCGAGCCACTTAGTTATCACTTTTGCCTTATGGCACGGTGCTCCATCGTGCTGGAAAATGCATTGTTCTTCACCAAACTGTTGTTGGATTGTTGGAAGAAGTTGCTGTTGGAGGGTGTTTTGGAACCATTCTTTATTCATGGCTGTGTTTTTGGGCAGAATTGTGAGTGAGCCCACTCCCTTGGATGAGAAGCAACCCCACACATGAATGGTCTCAGGATGCTTTACTGTTGGCATGACACGGGACTGATGGTAGCGCTCACCTTTTCTTCTCCTGACAAGCCTTTTTCCAGATGCCCCAAACAATCGGAAAGGGGCTTCATCTGAGAATATGACTTTGCCCCAGTCCTCACCAGTCCATTCACGATACTTTCTGCAGAAGATCAATCTGTCCCTGATGTTTTTTTTGGAGAGAAGTGGCTTCTTTGCTGCCCTTCTTGACACCAGGCCATCTTCCAAAAGTCTTGGCCTCACTGTGTGTGCAGATGCGCTCACACCTGCCTGCTGCCATTCCTGAGCAAGCTCTGCGCTGGTGGCACTCCGATCCCGCAGCTCAATCCTCTTTAGGAGACGATCCTGGCACTTGCTGGACTTTCTTGGACGCCCTGAAGCCTTCTTTACAAGAACTGAACCTCTTTCCTTGAAGTTGCTGATGATCCTATGAATTGTTGATTTAGGTGCAATCTTAGTAGCCACAATATCCTTGCCTGTGAAGCCATTTTGATGCAACGCAATAATGGCTGCACACGTTTCTTTGCAGATCACCATGGTTAACAATGGAAGAACAATGATTTCAAGCAATTCCCTCCTTTTAACATGTCAAGTCTGCCATTCTAACCCAGTCAGCCTGACATAATGATCTCCAGCCTTGTGCTCGTCAACATTCTCACCTGAGTTAACAAGACGATTACTGAAATGATCTCAGCAGGTCCTTTAATGACAGCAATGAAATGCAGTGGAAAGGTTTTTTTGGGATTAAGTTCATTTTCATGGCAAAGAAGGACTGTGCAATTCATCTGATCACTCTTCATAACATTCTGGAGTATATGCAAATTGCTATTATAAAAACATAAGCAGCAACTTTTCCAATTTCCAATATTTATGTAATTCTCAAAACTTTTGGCCACGACTGTACTGTTCGTCATAGGCATATACATCTTCTGATAGGGAAGAGAAGAAAATGTGTTTTGGTTTTGCACACATAAAGTTTTCTCGTCGCTTCATAACAGTAAGGTTGAACCACTGTGGTCACATGGACTATTTTAACGATGTCTTTACTACTTTTCTGAAGCTTGAATGTGGTAATTACGTCGCTTTCTCTTGGGGATCAGAAACCTCTCGCATTTCATCAATAATATCTTACTTTAGACATTCTACTAACTTATAGTTGGTAAAATGTGTATAGTGTACTATCGAAATAAATTGTTAACCATTTGTTGTGAAATAATGCATACCAATTCACCTAGTAGTAGTAAAAATAGAAATTGGACACCATAGTAGTTGCCGATCTCTGAGTAAAAATTAAATAAATAAAAAGTTAATTTCTCACAGTTTACAAAAAGTTTAACTTTCTATCTCATAATTTGACTTTCTTTTACTATATTTTACAACTTACTTCTTCTTTTATTTTTACTCTGAGTTGGAAAAAATTTTTTCGATGATCTGTCTGTAAAATAGCAGAGCCTCTTGTACCTCTTGTACCAAAAAATACAAAAATAATTAATGCTTAATCAATCATTTACCATTGTTACCTTAATTTTCCATTCGTTGATCCTTTATTTGACATCTTCAGATACTTTACTGCTTTGAAACAGTCTGTATTGTAAAAGAAAAAAAAGGACCTAATACCTAAATAAAGGTGACTTGACTTGATAGTCTTTAAATTTTCCAAGCTGCAGTAATATACTGGATGTCATATCTATATAAATTAAGATGCACACATGATATTTAGGGAGGTGGCTCTCTGTAAATGTGCCTCTTTTTATTATTTAATATGGATTTTCTCCTATATAATTATCTACATCTGCGGCAGTGTGATTAAGCCTACACAAAGATGTGGATATTGTTTCCACAGCTTATTCACAGTTCAGCATGCAATCATCGATGGTGAGCAAATGATGAGGTTAATGACAGATTTCCCACCTTTTTTACCATGAGCCTCATAGGATAAGGGCTCTTTTTGACGTGTTGTGGGGGTGGGTTCTGGCAGCGCTAATTGACAAGAAAGACTGAGGGGAATCTGGCTCAAATAAATGAGCTTTAATTGGTAACAGTGTGGGTCCTGTAAATGTGCGCTTGTGTCACAGAATTCAGCACTAATCAGCACTCGCACTGCTGGTGCGAACAGAAAGAGCTGCAATGTAAATCACATCTCATAATAAAAACATAGCTGAATTTAAATGCCATAAAGACATCAATATGCCAAACAAAATGAGCAAATAACTTCATCCTGGATGACAGCGACATCTTCAGACGTTATAAACGGCTTGGGTGCTAAAGACATGGATTTTTTCCTTTAGCAGTAATAGTCTTGTAAATGTAAATCAATACATTTAGCAGGGTTTCCTGTTTGTTGGTTGTTGCACTAACTAGAATTACTGTCTCATTTGTATGTGCTGAGTCAATATCGGCTCCCTCGAGCAATACTTTTCTCCTCTGCTGTCTTACAGGGTGTGTGTGATTTGTTGTACAGTGCAAGTTGCTCATTCTAGTTGAACTGCTGTTTGGACAGTATTTTATCACCGAAGAATCCTGACCTTCATCTGTCCTGCTGAATTTTATGTCTTGATGTTTCTTAGCGTATTGAAGCACTTTGCCATATTGTTTTCTACTACTAGCGTACCGTTTCTCTCTCTTTCACGTCCTCCTTCGCCAAAGTCAAACACAGTAACCTTGCCGAACACTTCTCCTCCATACAAAGAGATACACATACCAGAAAGAACTGTTAGCAACAAACCTTTATGAGTCAAAAGCCATTAAATAATCAAATTAGAGCAATTGATCCTTGCCCCTTATCTGAATCTCCAAGACTCGATGGCTAAAGCGCTTTTATCTGATCTTGCTGCTATTAGGAGATCAGGGAGGCTTGATGCTTGGGGCAAGAAACAAACAAGTGATTTTTTTCTCTCTTTCTTTTAAAGATATACAAACAAGGCATACATTTCAGAACCCAATATATAGTTTTATAATGTCATTTTCTTTTACACACAGTAACATGAACATAGTTCATGTACTCTTCTACTCCATACTGAGAGCATTTTGTATAGATTAACACATTTTCTCATTAAAATGAAAGGTTCTTCATTGGCAAACGTTTAACATGAATGGAACCTTTCCATTAGACAAAAGGTTCTTTAGACTATTAAAAATGTTCTTTTAAGAACTCTTCACAAAACGTTTCTTTATACGGAACCCAAAATGATTCTTCTATTGCGTCGCAATGAAAGTCCCCTTTTGAAACTTTTGTTTCAACTTCGTCTTTAACAAAGCCGCGGGAACTGATTCAAACAAAACGGTCAAATTTGTAATCCGGCTTCCCAACGACAGTCATTTTTATTGAAGAATAAGCAGAAATATCTGGAATGATGAAATAACTCACAATTATTTATTTTAATCTAGCGATGCCTATTTTCGGGGTTTCCTTTGAATATTGTCTTGAACAGTGGGTGACTTTGGAGTCAAAAGTGTTGATGCAGTGCTCTGAGGCCACAATCTATTTGGTGAACCACAAGGTCATTAACCTGAATGTTAAATGAAACGGAAAGTGCTTCATTTCGCAAGCACAATAAATTATATGGAGCCACTACCAAGCGCGCGCACTCCAATTGAACATCCAACAGGGATCAATGATTGTTAAATCCCTGGCAGCCTCGCCCTAGTGTTAAGGGTTATTATGACGTTAGACAGGCTCGTCATCCTGAATGAGGGCGGGGTTATTTACACTTACTCCGGGGCTGTATGGGCACGCCCTAGTGTTGAGGGTCATTATGACGTCGGGGAGGGGCACGCCATCTTTGATGAGGGATGAGGTTTTTTCACTCACTCACTCCAGAGCTGTGTGCACGCGCAATAGGTGACCCAAATCAGTGCTGAAGGAGGCAAGGCGATAGTAACATCCCCAACGTGGTTCATCGAGTGCGCGGTAGGTGTTTTCTTTCTTTTTTTTTGCACGAGCTTTTGCTGTAGACGCTTAACTCCCACAGGTTTATTTTTGTCATTTGTGCAATTTGCGTTTTTATGTTCGAAGAAGTTTCGGGGATATTTATCAGAGCTGTAATTGAGCCGTTCAAAGCGTCGGCTCGTGCTCGTGCTTGTTGTGTGAATTTCAGAACCACGGAGAGCGCTCGTTAAGAGACGCGCGCCAAAACATTACAAATGAATAAGTTATTTTTACACAGATTTCATTCTTTTGTGGAAGTCAAGCCTCCATTTTTCAAAGAAACTGTCTTCTTTCGAATTAATCAGAGATGTGTCCTAGTTTTTGAGCAGATTGAAATAATGCGAATGTCCGTTTTTTAGACTTGCAAGACACGCAAAATGAAATTAATGTTTACTCAAACAACAAGTAGAGCTATTCTGAAATCATATACTGTAGAGGATTTTTCCAAATAATGGTAGAGTGAAGGTGTAAGTCATTTTAATTGAGAAGTCATGCTAAACTAAAAACCTCTTAATTGGTTAAATATAGTTTTTAATAAGAAAAAATCACTGGCAAAAGGGAGTTCCCAGAAATTCCTGTGCAAAGCATCACATTTTATGGATATAATTTAACATTTTCATTTAATCTTTTTTACACTTAATTTGTTTATCAGTTTTTGTGCATTGGATTGTTTTGCACTGCATTTATTTTATGGAATTATTATTTATAGCATTATTTTGTGATTTTATGATGGTGTTTCTTGTTTATCATTGATCACAGTTAAAGGAGAGGACAGTTTTAAGTCATTGTGTTGCATTACAGTAAAAACTGATTTTAATGGCTCATATGTTGATATTTTAGCATTACACAATTTAATGACATACAGTCACCTGTTGTTTACTATAAATTTATAGTTGTACCAAAAAATTATAATAAATTTACTATAAATACAGCATAATGTTGTTTATTATATATAAGTTTACCCTACCTGTTTTCAAGGCTGTAACCTCATAAAGCAATACTACTATAATTTGTGTAATATAATATTTTATAAGAATGTTGATAGACGATAAATGTGATTGAAGTCACAAATCATGCCATAAGATAAAAAGGCGTAACCAAATATATCTTTTGGCGGGGCATTAACAAGTTTAGCTTTTCTCAATGTCAATCAACACTGCCAAAAGTTTATCACACCTCTCCATGCGCAGTGAGCCAACAGGCATCAATTGTTCAAGCAGAGCCTTGGGACTTGTAATGTTGGCATTGCTCTTCTGTTTTGGGGGGGAAGTAGCCAGTACGGATTGCATAACTGTTTATCTAGGCCAGGGTGTGTTTTCTTCGTCATCAGGTCTGTTTACAGCTTTGTATCTTCCAACAGGATGTTGGCACCGAATGGTTCCCTCGGAGAAGCTGGTGTCATTGAGTAGAAAGACACTTTGTTTAAGGGTTCATGTGGGGATGTTTGAAGAAATGTGTCGTATTGTTGTTTTATTTTTAGATTGGTGTCAGTATGATCCAGTTTTAGAAAATAATTGAGGTGCTTGAAGCAGGTGCAAGTGAAATTTTGATCACACACTCTACCTGTATGCGTTCTCTTCCGATTGACAACGCAGCGTGAAGTCTAGAGCTGTTTTTCCCAACCCAAAGTGTTTCAAAAGATGTGATGTGTTTCTCTAGAAATGATTTGGAGCGTTATATGCAACCTTTCCAATCCTTTTTAAATTTCTCGAAATCGCTTTATGTTGAGCACTGACGTTACATTGTGACTTGTAAAGAAAAATCACATCAGTCAGAGATTATGATATAACACATTCCCTAGGCTGCATATGACTTTATTGGCCGTGTGGACGGCGCCGTATGTCAAACAGTCAGCATACAAATTGTCTGTTCGTTGTGATGTTCTCTTCCCTTGATGACTTTCATGGTGACTAATGCCGTCCATGCTGTGCATACGGGCTGTGCACATGACAGGCCCATGTTCTGCTCTAGGCGCGCAATGCTAATATGTTCGGACTCCTCTGTAGGGTCAGAGAGATAGTTAGCAGTCCACATAAATGACTGTGGCTGGTGGCTTTAATGGATGGCTTCGTACAAGCTACCTCCGCTCCATCAGATTAGTACACTGGGCTTTATCCCTTCCTGAATGGGACACTCACTTTGGTTTTAAAGCTGTAATCCCCTCTGGTAAAGATGATTGCTTTGAACCTCCCGAACGCTGCTGCACTACACAGCCAACGCTCTGACACAAATATGACAATTATATAATCGTGAAGTTTTCGAATAATCATTCCATACTTGATTTTTTTTTTTTTTTTTTTTTTATAGTAGCAGGTTTTATGGCATCCTTTCGGGTTGTGTCACTTGTCTGTGTGCAATCTTTGGCATTTACCCAGAATAGCAACATTTTCTAAGGGCACACTTTCATCTTTTTTTCTTCTTTTCAAAACAGGACATGTGGTCTTTGATAACATAGCACATTTCACGGCTTGTTCTTCGTAACCATATCATATCTGCTGTGCCTGTTCTGCTCGTCATGGGGCAAAACATGGGTTTCATCCTTTAAAAGTATGTACAAGCTGCTTTTATGAATATTTTTGCTCCTGCTGCATGTCAAGTTGGGATAGTTCACCCAAAAATGAAAATACTGTCATCACGTATTCACCCTCAAGTTGTTCCAACCTGTATGAGTTCCTTTCTTCCATTGAACACAATAAAAGATATTTTAACCAGACAGTTGGAAACATCTTATTGACTTCCAGAGTATTTTTTTTTCTTACAATGGAAGTCAACAGGCGATCATAACCCCGAATCCACCATTTTGTCTGACAAAGCAGTCAGGGGAGTTAGTAGATTAACGTTGGTGAACTTGAAAATTGTGTGTACTCACGTCTTTCCACGCTTGAAACAACTGATGTTCCTTCATGTTTATTTGATGCTATAAGTGGAGAAATGGCTGGTTCAGTCAAGGAGCTACGGACACATTAAAGAGCCTCTATATGGTATTTATTGTTTAAAATTCTTTAAAAAATTACGATATATATTAAATATGAAACTGTTTCATATGTCTGTTGATGCATTGTCAGTGTCCTCTATGCTCCATGTTGTGTTTTTCCCTTCGTGAGAACATGATGTGAGAGCGCATGGCTTATCGGACATAGTAACAGTAACTTAAGGGGGCGGGTCTTTGCGAAGGGTAAGTTGTTGTCATCAACTATCTGGTTACCAATATTCTTTAAAATATCTTCCGTTGTGTTCAGTGGAAGAAAGAAACTCATGCAGGTTTGGAACAACTTGAGGGTGAGAAAGTAATGACGAAATTTAAATTTTTGGGTGAACTATCCCTTTAAAGTTGAGAACAAGTCTTAGGAGGTTGGACATTGTCAAATTTTCTCAATTTCTTTTAGTGCCTTTCACAATTACTTTGCTCATTTTTATGGTTTCAGTGTCATTCGCAACCCATTTTATTTTAGTATTGAATGAAATAAGACTTCTCATTTAAATGAGAAGAAATGTAGATTGAGACTTGATTTCATCCCTTGGGAATTGTTTGGCTTGTGCAAAATATGCCATTCGGAGCTGTGCAGTTGGAGGGCAGAGGTTTCAAAAGTCAAAAAGATCCATGATAACAAGCGAAAAGGAATATAGTTGCCGACGCGGAACAGGATATTAATTTTTGATTAAAGATTACAAAGACAAGCATTTTTTATTTCAAATAACAAGCACTGGTGCTTTGTGCATAACAGACTCAGAATGCGTAGAAAGAAAGCGAATAGAATTGTTCTGTATTGGCTATTTTATAGAGTGTACATTTTAATAGTGATCCACATATGTTGTTTATGTGTCCCTTATGGTACAATGTTTTTCGGCCTAGTTTTGTTTGCTGCTGCACTTTTGGCTTCATGTTTTATTCACCCTTTCTTCAGTTTTAAAATTCCTGCCATGGATTTTACACGGTCTCATGGACTGTATCAGATTTTGCATTGATAATGCTGTAGAGTTTTATATATTAAACCCCAGTCACACTATTGTTAAGTATGTGTTGTTGTTCCTCTTAAAAGCTTAAAAGGTGAGGAGTATATTTCTTAGAGGAAATATAATGCATTGGTATATAGAGTTTATTAAAACAGATCCTTTGTTGCATTTTGAGCTTTATTCATGACTTCCACATACAAAGCCTTTAAGAAAATGAATTGCTCTTCCCGTGAGAATACCTCCTCTGGCACACTAAAAGTGTTCCCTCCTTTTATTAAAGCTATTTGATACACAGTCAAAAAAGCAGATAACGTAATGAATAATAAAAAAACAGGAATTGCCGAACACAAATAACTCTGCCTGTGTCAGAAATGAATTCCACCTTTCTGCATCACCTTTGGTTGCCGGGCCCATACTTGCCTTTGGCAAGGAGAGAGAAAATAGACTCATAGCACAAATATATCCCTAGGTTAAACTCTCCATTTTTCCACTGATTTAGGACCAATTCCCCTCCCACAGATTCTGTCTGCAAACATAACGAGAAAAATGCAAATCCGATGTCACATTTTGTTTACACACACAATATCTCCAAAGCGACACATAGAAGCATGCTGGTTTGGAGCTCTCTGATGAAGAAAGTTTCTCAGTGGAGGGCCGGTCACTGCTTCAGGGACTCTCCTTGATCCTGGGATCAGAGTTTTAATGCAGATAAGCCTGTGGTGTGTTGGAGGCATAGCCCGGGGGTTTAAGGGTCATATGTGACCAGATGGTCCCTTGCGAACTGAACAGAATGAAGCCATACATCTGAGCATGCATGGGAATCATTGGATGCTATTGGAGGGCGGGAGCTTTGGAAGCACAGGTTGTGCTTAAATATGTTGACATGGACATTTTGGTCACAGACTTTTAGAATTACATTCAGTCTGCTTTCTCTGATGTTTGTTTTATATATGTAGCTGTGTATTGTAACAGATTTGATTTTGCACGCAACATATACTCTACATTGTAAATAATTACTTATATTATAGGAGATGTTTTTCCAGTGTTCTAGTGTATTCCTGAAGGGCTCTTAAAAGCATGAAATGGGGCTTATGTTTTCCCATGTCTGCTGCCTTTGATGTCATAGCTCAGGATAGTCACTAAAGGTTTGAGACTGTGTCTTTGGGATGAATAGAACAGATAACTCTCTCTCAAAGTGTTATCAGAGTCCTTGGTTGAAACAAAGAAATGAAAGGTGAAAAACATCGCTGTAAACAATCTCCGCATGACGGTGACCTCATCATCTTTAAAAGATAAAGTCATAAAAGTCAAACAAAACAAACACACAAGCAGTGAGATAAGAGTTTTCACCACAGGTGAAGGGTGTTTTTAGGATTTTATCTTAAAAAAATTGCACTATAAATATGATAAAAGACCAATGTTCAATAAGAAGTTTCATTTTGTTATTAATGAAAATTATGGAATAAATAGTTATTCCTAGAATAGTTCTTTAGTATAGCTCTTAAAATATCTCACTATAAAATTAATATATATCTATCACTATAATATATTATATATATATATATATATATATATATATATATATATATATATATATCACTATTTTCACTATTTACAATATACTCAAGTGAAGAAATACTTGCATTACTTGCAAAAAATATTCCAAGACTTTTGAAGCCATATGATAGCTTTTGTTTGAGGAACAGACTGAAAATCAAGCCATTATTCAATGAAAAGTCAAGCTTATGCATTCAAGCTTGAAAACCCCTGCTGTCATTCATTATAATTGCATGAAAAAAAGTGTGTTTCACAGAAGAGAGAAAGTCACATTGAAATAGCTTTGAATGTATAATCGGAATTTAGAGTCTGTGTGATTAATATTTAGACATGATATTTTGCACAATATTAAATACCACAACAGAATGTACTGTTTATTCCTAGTGCATTGTGGGTTTTATAAGAGCCAGTCATGTCCATGTTCAGCCCAGTGTCTCCACACAAAAACATTGTTACATTAATAATCTTGACCTCATAGTTCTCAGTGAATAATATATGTCTGCAGTGCACTGTGAAGGCAGAGATGGATGTGACAGTGTGCAGCACTGACATTTCCTCTGTCCTTGACATAGAAACAGTTGCATCTGAAGACCCACAATGCACTTATGAAAGCTTCACCGTCTCGGTCATGCTATGTGTTTTTTTAATTAAATTCTCATTTCTCAGAAAAATTAAAAACTGGAGGCCATTGTGATGTTAATGACAGAAAAGCATAAAAATAATTGGAAATATTATAATAGTCAAGCTTTCTTTGATTGCAAATATGTTTTATAAGAGCGTGTGGAATATCAAATAGGAAAACGTATCATTGATATAACAGTTTTAATGCGTTTTACTGAAACAAAGACGAGCCGCTATACGTGACATCCTCTCCATCACAGGGTTGAGATCATGATCGTGCCCTACTTTCAGAGTCTTTCAGACTATGCCTCTCAAGTGCAACTCCTAGCATGAGTAATGTGTTTCAGTGTGTTCTCCAAATGAAGGTATTATATCAGCTTTAACTGAAATTCTGTTGACATTAGGAAATTAACACTGCCAATTCACTTCCTGCTAACATACCTCCTCTGGAGTTACAGGATTCAATTCTCCTGACATTTTCGTAATTTTAGACGTGTACGTTTGGGGATCGGTTATAGCCGATCGGCGTAAACGTCAAAACAGTGGTCTGAGGAATGGAAACTGTCGACTTCGTGACAGCTATATTCAAATATTTAATCACACACTTCGCAGACGGCTGACTCATGCTAACTACCCTACTTTCTCAGTTTTTTATCACACCAGAACTGTTGTCTTCTGGAAGGTGTCTGAATGGCTGATTAGGTTTGATGAGGTCTGTTTTTGTAATTTAATAGTTGGTTATTAGAGGGAACGGAGCACTCAGGGGGTTCGTTGGTGCTGATTTTCACTTCTTCTGACCATCTTCCATGGTGCATATGATGCAATCTATTTTTAAAGCGATAGTTCAGCCCAAAAAATGAAAATTATGGAAGCATTACAAACACGACAGGAGGTTTTTCTCCATGGAATACAAAAAGCAGGTGTTTTAAAGAGCATTCACACTGTTAGTATCCATACTGGATAAAATAAAGGTTCTCGATTCCTGTTTATTGTTCCATGTAGAACCTTTAACATGGAGACGTTCCATTGCACAAAAGGTTGCAGATTATTAGGATATTAAAATGTTCTTCACGCTAACAAAAAAAAGGTTCTTTTAAGAACTGCTCACTGAAAGCTTCTTGGGGAAACCAAAAATGGTTCTTCCATGGAATCTCTCGGGAAACTCCCCCTTAGAACCTTTCTATCTCTTTTGTCGATGTGGAACAAGATGGATAGATTGGAACGAAGAGAAATCTGTTTTCTAGAGTTGGATGGTTCTTCAGGTAGCTTGGTAACTTGCAAATTACCCAACACTTGTCTGAGCTGTTTGGATGTCCCACCATTATCTCTTTCTCTCTCTCTATATATATTTTTTGTACTGTGCCTTATTGTTATTTTGAGTTGGCTTGCAAGTTCAACATTTAGATACATCATTTTTGAAATCTTGTTTGTAAAAGTTTGGTTTTGATTTCCGTTGTTTCTCCTCTCAGTCTCCCCTTCTTTCCTGGTTGTCATGGTTATCAAGCTCCAAACTGAATGGGATTTGCAATCTAATGGCTGTCTAGGGAATGTGAGATCAGGTAATAGAAGAAGAGAGACTGACATACATGGAAGTATCAGCTTCAGGATGGGAGGTCACAGCTGGAATATCCTGTGATGCGGTTTTGCGTAGAATGAGATTTGATTATGCTGCACATTAAGGGAACATTTGGTGTGGCATGAGACTAAATCATGCATAAAGGCACTTCTGCAAGAGTAAACATCATATATGACTATAATTAGACCCATGATTGTGCCAGATAACACTGTGCTGGAAGTGTTTTCTGGGGAGCAAAATCTTTAAAAGTTTCGCCCTGGGTCACAGTTCCTGTCATGCCAAGTGAGATGATTTCAAATGTTTTTACAGAGCGTATATACATTAACGCTGTATTATACAAAATGTAGAAATACACTATACACTACTTTATTTATCTAGTCTATACACTGATATTTGTATACGCTACAAATATTTATGTAGTCTAACTCTAAAGATATAAGAATTAAGAAGTATATTATTGTAGTATATCATAAAAAACACTGCTACACACACACACAGGTTTGTTTTGCTATCTTAGTGAGGACATTCCATTGGCATAATGGTTTTTATACTGTACAAACTGTACATGTTATCCCCCTACACTACCCCTACCCCCTAAACCTACCCATCACAGAAAACATTTTGCATTTTTACATTTTTAATAAAACATTGTTTAGTATGTTTTTAAAGCTATTTGACATATGAGGACTCATGAAATGAAATACCAGTTTCGTCATAAATCACAAAAACGTGCACACACACACACACACACACACGTATATATATATATATATATATATATATATATATACACACACTACCGGTCAAAAGTTTTAGAACACCTCCATTTTCCGGTTTTTATTGAAATTTACGCAGTTTAATGTCTCTATGTACTCTGAAATTAAAGCATAGAACAAATAAACAATTGGAGATAAAAAAGAAATCATGGAATCGTTTTGTTTAACAAAATTTAATCTAAATTTTTGACTCATCAAAGTAGCCACCTTTTGCTGATATAACAGCCGAACACACTCGTGGCATTCTTTCTACAATGGAAATCAAATATTGTTCGGAAAGTTATATATGTGTGTGTGTGTGTGTGTGTGTGTGTGTGTGTGAAAATGAAAATGTTATTAGTCAGTTATTGAAATGCCTTATTTTAAAAAATGTCACTGAAAAGAGTAAAATTAAATTCACAAGAACGCTCATTTAAATAAAATTCCGTCAATGGCGGGGAAAGAGTTCATGTGTTTAATTGACAGTCCGAGTGCATGTATATGAATGAGATTTCTTTCAATGAATCTCATAATTTGTTCTAGTGAATTTAACAGAAGGGTGGGAGTCAGAACGACACAGTACACTTGGAGTAAAGAGAGCCAATAGGCCATAAATCCTCTTTGAGTGGTGGGTTTAATCTGTGGCCCTGTGTCATCTGGCATGGCCGATGTGACGCAACCTGACGGGTTTAATACACATCAGGCAGCAGGTCTCTGGAGGGGGTAGCAGTTCGATCTTCTCACTGAAATGCTGAGTGACAGGCTCTGTTTAACTCACTGATCTCTAACATCCATTTCTTTTTATGGGCTCTGTTTTGATATAAAAGAGACTCATTGTTCTCTTCATGAGATTTGGAGGTAGACGTGGTAACATCTGGCCGTGGACGACCGGGGTCACATTCATCTTCTTCAAATACCTCACATTGTGCTGGATTCTCAGTGAACAATTTGCCCTTCATCAGGCAGTCTTTTTTACTGTATGTTTCATCATTGCAAGCTATTCTTAACTGTGCAGGGTGACACATCCTGCCGAGCAATGTGCCTTTGGGATTTTTACTGGGATGTGTTAAAAAGAAGCACCTGGTCTTTTCTTTGTCAGCACTTACCTGATATTGCTTACAACATGAAGATTCGCTTAAAATGTGCTCATTCGAGGTTAATATATCATCACAAGCAGCACCAAAAAATACTATAAGTACTCAATACTTATATACAATATATACTCATACAGTAATTCAGATATATACGGCAAATTTATATTCAGTAAATCAGATTCTATTGCTTTATTTTTGTTTTTTTGTTTTTTTCTATTGTATAGTTGCATTAATATCTCAAAGTCAGACTCAGTTGGATGCTGTTTATCACTTATTGTAAATGTTCTGTGAAAATGTCAGATCACTCTGAGTACTCAGTGTTAATTATTCTGCTTATTTTATATTCACAATAGCAGCTGAGTCATTAATGTGGTTTTGGTCTGCCGTTAACATTAAGCATCGCATTTCGAGGGTCGTTTTTGCATTAGCTCTTATCAAAGGTGTCTATGAAAAATCTGCTAAAACATTGAACTGAGGGTTATTTGATGCAGAAATGAAATTACGTGTCCTTTTCAGTTGAGATGGATTTGATGCCTGCATCAATATATTCAAAAACCAAGCCTTTTGAACCATGTTTTTGTTCAGTGCTAGTTCAGGTCTTTATTTATAATAATCATCAAGATTCACCATCACATTGAATGCAAATGGAGATGGCAAATGTAGTTTGGAAGCAACAGCACAAAAGTGATAATAGCCATATGCAGAGACACTAAAGTTTTTTTCTTTTCTCTCAATTATATGAATGTGTAAATGGATGTATAGTTTTGTCATTTGTGCAACATAATGGTATGCTTTCATTAATGAATATAAAAAGGCAATTTCCTCCAAAATAATAATCACGATACACATGGTATATAATAGAGCGGTGTTGCTGTTTTCTATGTGGCCAGAGTTCAACAATCCTATTTCTCAATGTCAAGGTTGCAGTATATATCAACCTTGTACTTGCCCTTCACGTCAGAGGTGGTTTGCACATCACAACACTTGCCAAAGGGCTAAATGAAATGACCTTTTGCATGCTAAAGAGAGAAATGCAATCCGCAGGCCCTTAAATTGGTATATGTTGGTGTCGTTTGGTTAATTCAGATGTTTTCATTGAACCTTCATTCTTGTAGGTCGCATGGTGTTCCCTCAGAAATTGATACAGATTTATGACAATAAAGGTTTGCATAGTCTTTACTGGAAAGTATCTCTATGATTGAAATTTGAACTGCCATCGAATGCACTGCAGTTGAGTAAAAACTGGCCAAATTGGTTCTGATACAACAGTCCATGACTGTACACCCACAGCTTCCATGTTTGGCAGTTTTCTCTCGGGGTGTGGATTAGCTGGTTTGGCGGATAAGCCACGTCCTTGAAGAACAATGATTTACAAGATGGCCTGTGCATCCATGGCATTGTAGAGACAAGGCCGGAAGAAAATGCTCGCCAATGAGAAAGCCATTGCTCTTGTTCGCTATCAGACACATCATCCATTATTAATGGAATACTGAATTAGGATGGCTCAGGAGAGATAGTAATGGAGTGAGGGATGGAGAGAAAGCACATCAATGCAACTGACATTCTATACAGTGTAACTGGACCTCTAATTTCTTGTTTATCACCTGGTGAAGATGCAGTTTCCATTGCACCCTTTGAGAAAAATCACACCAGTGTCCTTCTCAAAGACCATACAAGCTCACTTCTGTTGGATGTTGCTTTAAGAATTAATATTTTAGGTGCTTATATTTGCACTTTCACCCTTGTTTTTGCGTCTTTTGTGACCCTTGTAAAGATTAAAGGCAATATGAATCCAAATAAAATAAATCAAACACACAAAAGTTTAGTGTCGATAAGTTTTCGTAATGTTTTTAACAGAAGTCTGTTACGCTCATCAAGGCTGCATTTATTTACTCAAAATACTATTGTAAAATATTATTACAATTTTAAAATAAATTGTTTTCTATTTTAATTTATTTTAAAAGATCATTTATTCCTGTGATGGCGAAGCTTCCTTCAGAAATCATTCTAATTTGCTGATTTTGGCGCTTAAGAAACATTTCTTAACATTATCTGTTGAAAACGGCTTAATATTTTTGTGATACAATTTTTCTGAATTCTTCAATGAATGGAATGTTCAAAAAGAAATACAAATTATGTAATGAAACTCACCTGCTCACATCATTCTCTATTGGGCACAGCTGATTGGTTCCTGCTGTGTCAGTAGCCAATGAGTTCGCGGCTCAGCCTTCAAATACTTGGTCAGCATTTGTTGTAGCTGACACCTTCCCCAGCTCCACCTGTATAGATCTGCTATGGGTAATTAATGTAAACAGCAGCATGTCTTGCTGGATTAATTCCGAAAGTGACATCAAATTCTGGGAAATAAAAATGAATGTTGAATTAGTCACCTAGGATTGTCAATACAATCATAATTTTGAATGCATAATAAGTCAAGAAAGAGATTTACCTGTACATGTGTTCATGCTGTGCGCACAGAAAACATGCATATTGTATAATCCAGAAACAGTATGAGATTCTGAACACAGCCCGTGTCAATGATGTGTTTGGACAAGGTCATCTGTGACCTTCAAATTGAACCGTTACTAGTCGTAAATGTCAAGTTCAACAAGAGTGCTTTAAATAACCAGCAAGTACTCTTGTTCTCTCCGGGGAGTACAGGGATGGACAACAAATCTTCTGATATAGGTCAGAGATGACTGTAAAATTTCATTTGGTTTTACTAAGCTAAGGTGTTCGACAGAAAGAACAGCACACGCCATGGCACACTCTCTAGGGAGTGTGTAATTATTCTTGCCCCAACTTCTGTAAAATATTTCATTATTTTGGGTTAGATGTTTACGGATCCACAAACAATTCAGACGCTGCTCACTACACTCACAAAAGAACAAAATAAAAGCATAATTAATTTTTCATGCGCTGCACTCCATGCTGTTTTATGGCCATGAAACATTAAATATCTGCCGAGTCATGAAGCAAAAATAGTTCTGAACCACCCGATGGTGGATTTCAGCCTCTGCCACATAGAAATCAGTCTGCATAACCCACAGCATGGGTTTGACCTTAACATCCTCACGCATTATAAAATCACACATTATAAAATCACAATGACAAACTTTGCTGTAGGCTTCTGTGGTGCTTTTAGATTCATTTCTGGGGGTAGTCGTGGCCTAGTGGTGAGGGAGGCGGGCTTGTAACCTGAAGGTTGCTGGTTCTATTCCCACGCCGGCAGGAATTGAAAGTGGGGATTGTGAATGAACAGCACTCTCTCCACCTTCAATACCATGACTAAAAGTGCCCTTGAGCAAGACACCTGACCCATAACTGCTCCCCTTGTAAGTCGCTTTGGATAAAGTGTCTGCTAAATGATGAAAATGAAATTTCTCATCCATCATTTTCATGTACTGTAGATGATGAATGTCTGTCAATACGTCTTTATGTATTGTTGTAAGTTAAGTTTTGCTTAGAAATTTCTTTTCCCACCTTAAGATGTGGCTCTTTCTGAACGTAATTGACACTTGAGGGAGTCTTGACGGTTACTTTTTAGGCGTCGCGTTTCCAGTGTGATAGTGAAAGTGTGAGACATTGCAGTTTGAGGTTTCCTCACAAACGATTCTTTTATAACAGCTTCTATAGAAAGAACTGGAACGAAAAAGAACTACTGAGGATGGCACAGGGAGTGGGAATCTAAATACCATGTGTGCTCCATATAGACTGACCTATTTCCGCTTGAATAGATTTGTATGTTGTCTTGCCATGCAGTATATATGCAAATATTAACATGCTTTTGAGTTCATCCAGACTCAAGAAAGATACCTCTGATCTATTAAAAGTTACCTATTCCCAAAATGTGTTATCTTGTACTTTAAACTTTAATAATGCTTTAAAATGATTTACATTTTGGCAAATCTGGGAGTCGAAAATACATATTAAAAAAATTTAAAAGTATATATATGTAGTTGATCTACATCCCAGAAAAAGCCTACACTTGGGAATGATTTTGATTCATTCCAGTAACTTTGAATTGTTTGATTCTGTTCACCAAAAACATTCGTTCAATCAATTTTGTGATCATTACAATATAAGGTGGCAACAAGTGTGTGACTGAGTGTTATGAAAGAGTCACCCTACAGATTCATTCAATTACATCAAGTTGAAGAATTTGATATTTCACCATTTAAAGAGATAGGAGCTGTACTTCCATGACTGAAATAGCTGTCCAAGAGGAGTTTCAAAAATGGCTGCCGAGTGAAATGACTTGCCTTACAGGGACTTTGGTTTTAATCGTTGCATAAATGTTAGAGGCGGCTGACAAGCTTGAAAACTCTGCATATGATTAACTGACCAATCAGAGCAGATATTCAAATGAAGCAAACAAAATCAGCTTTCAATATCGCATTAGTGCGTCATCAAACTCTTGTTTGTTCAGTTAAGACAATGGGTAAAGAGAAATTCTGAGTCAAGATATTGATGAAATACAAATTAATAAATACAAATCTGCCGTAATGTCAGAAAATATAATTAATTTATATATAAATGTTTTTATACAGATCATAGGCTTTATATGACACTGCTACATATATTTTTGAGAGATTATAATGCATTAATTATTATTAAGGCTATTTTAAGATGTCATGGGCATATAATCAGTTAATGGGAGATTAATTATCATAACATGTATTAATATACATGGAATCGACTCTAAGAATCACATCCATCAATTCTGACTCAGAATTGGAATCAGTTCCAAAAAGTCTGGAATTGATCAGGGTAACACTTTATTTTGATGGTCCCCTTTAGACATTCTGTTGCAGCTACATGTCAACTAACTCTCATTATAGTATTAATACACTGTCTGCTTAACATCTGCTAACAATTTATTTTGATGCTCCCCAACAGACATTCTACTGATTATCAGGTTGCTTTCACACCTGCCTCATTTAGTTCAGTTGAATTGCACTAGAGTTCGTTGTCTGCCTTGGTGCGGTTCATTTGGGCAGGTGTGAATGCAGCAATCGCACTCAAGTGCGCACCAAAAGCAGACCAAACAAGCATCCACGAGACCTCCTTGAAGAGGTGGTTTCAGTACGCCTTCAAAAGATCTCTGGAGGGGTTTGCTTGAGATGTGAAAGCAATCCGACCCAATGAACCAAACAATATCATAGTTTATAATGAAAAATGTGTTATGAAAAAAGTGAGCACATTAGTTACCTTAGTTGAAAACCAAAGAGAGTCTCTTCATCTTAAAATGTTGTGTAATTGTGTTTCTCCATGCAAGAATACTATCCAGACGAAGCCTTGATTCCGGCTCTATCTGTATAATAACATTCATATATCTCGACACAGTTTGGATTTTGGACACTGTTGGGAGATCTAGAGAGAGCGTGTTTGACGTGTTTGAGCGTTAATACGAATGTAGCAAATCATTTAACAGAGGGAATGATGACTACATTCGTATAGTGTTTTTTGTGTGTGTCCACAGTTACAAATAAAGCCATGATAAGCTCATGGAGCTAACTTATCATTGATTTCGATGGATGATGCTGAGAAAACTCTGACCAATAAGACGACCGTTGTACTCACATGGGACTTTCATAAACACATTTTGGTATGCTTTGAAATGTTGCCTTGTGAAAGCGAACCGAACCAAGAAGACAATGCAACATTGTGACATATTTACTCCTTGTTTCAGAACAAAAGAAAGAATCCATAAGAGTGAAAACACCCTTAATTTGAAATGACATTTATTATACTAACCCCAACTCTTTCCTCAACAGTCTTCTAATGCTCAACTAATATTCAACTGAGAGTTTCCAAGGCTGATAGTTCAGCTGGTTCATTTGTAAAACAAAAGAGGGACATTAGAAGCCACAAACACCAGCCTCATGCTACAGCATGGCTTTCAGCTTGACACTCTGTATAAATGTGATTCTTTAGTTAATCTAATTGTCTTATAATAGAGAAGAGAGTAAGTTAATTACTCATGTTTTCTCTGGACCTCTCACCACTGGAGCGGAGAGAGAAATATATAGAGCAGGCAGAGAGAAGATGGAGTATCAGAGGTCTGCTGCCTTTTCCAGTTGGCACAGGATGAATGCCTAATGACAGAGAGCACCGGCAGCAGTTCCAGCAGATTTCTGGTGATATGTTTACATGACTTGATGCCAGCTTACGCTTGATTAAAGTACATTGCAAGGACTGGTGGTCATGAATTCTTGGCACTACCCAAGCAGACAAAAAAAAGTGTTGACTGTTGTTAGTTAAGCTCAACTGGCATGATGCTAATAATGCAAAGATCCTTAAATGACTCATTGTAGGCACTGTATGTCGTTTTGAATTGTGTAGAATGCATAAATGAAATGTAATTTATTGTCTGTTTAAAGCTGGCAAGGTCTTTTCTTTCCATTTTGTCTTTTTGTGATGAATATCTGAGCTTCTTGAACAAGAAAAAAAATTGTATGGGACTTAATTTTGACATCGTGAATTGATTGGATGGTTGGATAGTTGTGGTTTTCTATTGGTCGATCTCATGTGAGTGACGGGTTGCCCCGCCCTTGTTCCAGTAAAAACGTCATCAGAGAAGCGAATGGATGTCACTGCAAGAGGGAGGGGAAGTTATTTTGATTATTTATTACGAGAGCACGTGAATTTTTTAAAATTATGATGTTCAGAGAGAACTAATTTATTAAACTGCTATTTTCCATAAAAACATTTTGATTGCATGGTGGCTTTAAAAAGACACATTCTATATTACTAAAATGGTAAATCTTGACAAAATCTTTGATTGGTCCCTATGACGATCAACAGTAGGCAGATCGTCTTCTGTGCCAGGAGATGAGGAATATAAGGGAAACATGCCAGTGCCAGGATGCCAAGATGATGCTGAAGCCAACATTACACACTTGTATCCAATGCTTTTCTACATTTCAACTAGACTATAAAGACATATTATATGTTTGTGCTTGAGTTTCAGTGAAAAGAATAAATTATCTCAAGGTACATGAGACACACTGTGGCATTTATAAAAGCATTCAAGGCCTTTAACACAGACAGTTGTCACATATGTATAATTTCAGCGAACAATCTTTGAAATGACCCTGTGGTCAGTCTAGATAGAGCAGTTGTCTTTCAAGTCAACATTAAAAGGTACTAATGACCCATTTTATATCTGTTATCAGATGTATTTTTGACTATGTAGGATGGTGCTTAAATTTATCCATCGTAGTTTGACATCAGCCAAAAGTAAAGTTGTTTCTTTTTTTCTTTAATATAATAAATTGTGCACAATAATATCAGGAATGTGCATTTAGAAATTTAATGGTCGGTTTTGTTGACCATAAGTTGGCTGGACTGCGGTATCTTTTATAGTAGCAATGAATTCATACTGTAATTCTCAGTACACATCTTGCAGGATATCTCTTTCTCTCTTTTGTGAGCTTTGAGAAACCAGAGTCCTTGAATTGATGAGTCTATTTCTGAGAATGAGTCTGAATATATTGACTGCCACACAATACTTGCCCGATCATTGTCTTCAAAGAGAAGTGGAATAAAATGTGATGCACATTCATGTTATTCAGCTCTTTGTGAGTCACTTATAAATTCTGATTGTTCATTCAACAATATGTTATTGAACTTTTTGTGCACCAGCTCTATCTGGAGTACTCGTTTCGGTACGTCTTTGTTGACATAGCCTAACACATAGCATTTTTCATCTCTTTTCCAGCCTTCAAGTAAGAGCAACACTTCCCATTTAGAGGCAAGTACCTCATCCCTCCTACAGCCATGGCAGATGATTCGGACATGCGCAATGAGCTGACGGACATGCAGGCCAAAGCTGATCAGCTGGCCGATGAGGTAAGTACACCTTCAACCTCCATGGGCGGCACACGTCTAAAAATAAACCCTAAATACGACAGCATCTGTATATAAATAGACCCGTCCCAGCATGAAGGAGAACGAACACACTGTGACTTCCAGACGTGCAGTAGAAGACAGAACCACTCTAAAGAGCATCTCTGAATTAATAAATCCGTTTTGTGCAAAAAGAAGCAGCTCTATATTAAGACTGCTCATCCATTTGTCATGGAGCAGGGGAGGCTGCTCAGTTACCAGGCAGAAGCAGTGGTGATCAGTGAGAGGTTCGACACACCACTCTCGTTTCAGATAGAAACGGCCTCCCTCACAGCACCTGCCCAGTGGGGGTTCTGCACTAGCTTTGACAGACGACCAGTGTGATTACAGGTCTATCAAAGCTAGTGCAGAACCCTCCTTCTGAACAATCAGAACTTTGACACACAACTCCAAGTGGGAGGGTTAACACAGGTGATTGGCCATGTCATTAAAATTTTAGTGCAAATGGGATTATTATGAACATGGCCTATTGCACTAAACATTTCACCCAGAAATAAAACTCACACCCTCATGTCATTCCAAACCTGCATACAACAAACAAAGATATTATCCATCAAATGAAAATGACGCACAAAACAACACTGGACCGCCATCGTATGGAAGTTGTTCCACAGAAGAGAGAAAGTTATGTGGGGTTGGAACAAACTTGAGAGTGAGTAAATTCATTTTTGGGTGACCTATCACTTTTTTTTCTATCTCAACCAATCTAAAAATAATACAATTTTTATTTTATCACTACTTGACAGTGTTGAGGAGTAGGGTGAACGAGATTTTACCAAGTCCATCATGTTCTTGGATCAACATCTTATCCTTTAATAACATTCCAATCAACCAATCAGATTTCAGAGTTGAGTTCAGTTTGTGTACAACAGGGGTGGGTCGTCAAGTCCTGGAGAGCCACAATCCAATCCTGTTTAGCTCCAGCTCTGATAAAAAAAAAAACTCCCACCTAGCTTTTCTATAACCCTAAGACCTTGATTAGCTTGTTGTTCAGGTGTTTTTTTTTAGGGGGTTGGAGCAAAGATTTGCATTGTGGCTCTCTCCCAGGACGACGTTGGCCACCCCTGTGTAACAACAAGGATTAAGGGCTTCTATACCATTTTTATTCTCATTCATTATATGTAGTGTTAGGTTTAAGGATAGGGTTAGGACTAAATATTTGGACAGGAATGTTGTTGAACATGTCTTACTTCGCAAAATCACGGTGACCTGAGAAGTAGGTAACTACAAGTAGTGATACTACTAACCTAACTTCAATTTTCAGTAGCTTGACAGTAGCTCAGTTGCTTTTTAAAAAGTGTAGCTTTTCCAGTAGCTAACTTATTGTTTTATCATGCCTCTTGCGGCTTTACGGTTCACTGAGAAGAAATCGTGTGATGATTGTATAAACGACGGGTGGGTTGATATTTTACATAAATCGACTGGTAAAGGTTACACTTTTGTATGTAAGCTATGCAAACCAAAGATAAAACGCTATCTACATCAAAGACTTCAAGCTCAAATTTTAGGACGCACATACAGGTGAGTAATAGAATAATTATCCTGCTTTATTGCACTCTATATCCAATGTGTATTTCTGTTTTAATTACATTGATGAATCAGTGCTTCCCATAATTACATAGACTGAAAATGAACCTAAAAGATCACTAACGTTGTGTTTTGTGCCATCTGTCAACTGAACAAAAAACAAATTTGCGATCTGACCAATCATAACTACGAATTTGCCATTTTGTCTGACAAAGCAGTCGGGGTAGTTAGTAGATTAACGTTGGTAACTTGAACTTGAAAATTGTGTACTCGCGTCTCTCCGCGCTTGAAACAACATTCCTTCTGATGTTCATTCATGTTTATTTGATGCTAAAAATGAACTAGTATGAAGAGATGGTCGGTTCACGAGCCGCTTGAAGGAGCTACAGCGATCTGTCCCGACACATTAAAGAGCCACTATACAGTATTTATTGTTTAAACTTCTTTAAAAACTTACGATATATTTAATATGAAACTGTTTCATATGTCTGTCGACACGTTGTCAGTGTCCTCTTTGCTCCATGTTGTATTTTTCACGTGAGAGCGCATGGCTCGTCGGAGAAAGCAAAAGTAACTAAAGGGGGCGGGTCTATGCAAAGGGTCAATTATTTAACTCAAAACATTCTTCATTAACAATTATTCAGTTATATGTAACATACAATCTTTTATCTTGTAGTGTTGCTAACTATTTTTTCAGCATGACTGTATCTTGACTACTTTGACTTATGAGTAGCTTGTAGCTTGTCCAACTACAGTTTCAGAGTAGCTTCCCCAACACCACTAGAGGCACTGAAAGGAATTACAAAATATACTTGTTTCCAGACAGGTGTCCGAAACAAAATCAATCCACTGATACAATGATACGATGTCCTACCATATGTATATTTGTCAACGTATGTATATTTATAACTCTCTGCATCCTGCTCGCGCAGACATCATTCGTCACCAGCGCGTTTCATGCTATGCAGAGTTAGACAGACGTCAACCAAAACAGCAGCCACCTTTTACAGTTCCTCCTGAACCAAAACAACAAGCTTATGCAGTGTTTAAGCAATAAATACTGTAATTTGGAAGCCGTTGACGTTGTACTGCGGGCGGTTTGTGACTCGAATTTATGCGTTTCAATGGCAACGCTATCAGTGCTGAAATGAATCTGCAGCAGTCAGGTGGTACAGGTCAGTGCTCTTTAAGTTGTTTATGTTCATTATTATGGTAATGTTATGTGCTTGGAGACATGAGGTAGTTTAACACCGTCTCTCGTGGTGCTTTTGTTTGCTCCCTGTTGTACGTGTTCGCGTGTTATAAAGGAGGCGAGGCTTTGGAGATATGTTTGTCTTATGTTTTCAAAGCTAGCCTCTCTGAAAATTGCCTACCCTACCTTTAACTAAAATTAAAAATACACAGCGGCGGGCATATGAGTTTTTTCTGGAGGACTTAGAATGACTTCTAGTTGTTTCCGCACATAAAAATTGCATAGGAAACAGTATTAATATTGAAAAAATGACACGCCTCACATTGACTAGTTGGTGTATGGTTCCATATGATATATGGTATGAAGCTTGATGATAGCTCTCTAAAAAGAAAATCAAGATCACAATAATGATCTTTAATCCCGGCCTGCTATTGAGCGTCCTGTGGCGCTGCGCAGTCATATTTCTTCAGCTCAGATATGTACACTAGACTGGAATGGGAAAGCTTTAAATATTCATGAGTGGATAATACTATCTTGAGCTTTCTTTGAAGGAACAGGAAGGAAGGGAGGGGGAAGAGAAATGGCTGTACATTCAGCTCAGTCTGAACTTGGCAGCCATTAGTAACATGCTGTCAGAACTGACATTATGGCCTTGTATCAACTGTAGTGCTGAACACATAGCATTCAAATAATATACAATATGAAAAACAAGCAGGATCATATTAGCTGTTTTGGTTATTGTGAATAATAATAAGTATATTTTTCTTTCTACAGTCTTTGGAGAGTACTCGCCGCATGCTGCAGCTGGTTGAAGAGGTAAGATATTGATTTAATATTGAGTAACAGCGGAAAACTGGGAATTATACACTGTGATCATTAGGACATATTCTAACTCAGTTTGGCTATATAATGAAAGGTGTATGTGAAAATTCAGAGGTTGTTTAAGTTCCTGTTTTCAAGGCCTCTGAAGGTCAGAAATCGAGACAGTGAAACAGCACCAAATTTCCGCTCTGTGATAAAAATCAATAATGATTTCAGAGAAACTCCATCTATGTGTTACTGATAGGGCAGCGGTGAGACACACGAGAGAAAATGAGTCTTTCTAGTGTCTAATAGGGATCAAAAACTCCTTACCCCACATGTGGAGATACTGTTCAGAAAAGATTGTGGTTGGTTTGCCATTATAAAGATAAGAAACCTGAAAAATATAAATCATATGGTTTATTTTTTTTTTTTTATTTAAGAAGCTCACACACATAATAGAAGATACTTTATTTAGAGGTCAAATGCAAAGGCAATGTCTTCAATTCACATGGTCATAGTGTTGTAATAGACAACGCACACCTGTTTCTTTCCTTCCGACACTAACATTCATAAGTATAAAAATTATGTAGAAATTATACAATGTCACAAGTCAGGCTTGAACTCAGGTCTCTAGGGTGAGGGCTTAGAGATCTACCACATAGCTACATGTGGTGAGTTTAGACCCAAAAGATAATAGTGTACATTTATTTATTAAAAAAAAAAAAAAAAAAAAAAGGTTTAGCAAGAATCATCTAACAAAAGTTCTTCTAAGATTGAGGAAGATTGAGGTATAAATAACAAGAACACAAATGAGAAAATAAAAACTCCACGAGGGGAGAAAACAAAGCCAGAGAACAATTTCAAACAAAGCAAGGAACTCAAGATACCTTAGCTAGAGAGGCTTCAGCGATACCAGGCAGGAAACACAGGGCAACGACTCAAAAACTCAGTGAGGGACCAAGGGAAAAATACACAACTTAAAAACACTGGGGAGGAAACGGTGAACAGGTGAGCTGGATAACGCTAACAAGGTTACGCGAGGAAGAACTAAGGCAGAGGAGAACACAGGAGACCTCTGGAGACACAATACAGGAGGTAGGATGCTGACATACAAAGGTTGCATTTTTTTACATTTATACAAGTTGCATTTGGCCTCTGAATAAAGTGTTTTTTGTAAGAAATCTTCTACTATTGTGCAAACTGTTTTTTGAGCTTATGCATCTAAGTAATTTTTTAAATATTTGGTGTGGAGGTTCTACAGCTTTTCAGCTGTTTTATGGGTATTTCATAATGATCAAATTATATCAGAATGCATATTTGTTCAACTGACGTAACTGATGTTCAAAATCAGCAAGATTTTGTAATGATTTTGAAAGAAGTCTCTTGTGCTCACCAATGCTGCATTTATTTGATCAGAAATACAGTAATAACTGTTAAAATAACTGTTCTGTATTTTGATATATTTAAAAATATGTTGGCATAGCTGAATTTTTAGCATCATTCCTCCAGTCTTCAGTGTCACATGATGCTTCAGAAATCATTCTAATATGCTGAAAGAAACATTTATTAGTATTATCAATGTTGAAAACAGTTGTACTGCTTACTATTTTTATTGATTTATTTTCCGTTCCTTTGTTCAATAGATATAACAATAAAAAAATTGATTTTTTTTTTCAACAGTGTGTTTACAAAGACTTTATTGTATTTTTTCAGTCAATTGAATGCATTCTTGCTTTAAAATTAATGACAGTATATCTTGATGATTACTGAAAACAGTACCAGAAGTAGTAAATTACATCATGAAATTGGTTATTCAAAGTTGTGAACAAATCATTCACCCGCTTCATTTTAGCCATTGTTGGAAAAAAAAATTGCATACTTGGCTTGCTAATGAACTTCAAAGTTCAGCAGTGCTGAACAAATATCATGTTCCCATCTGGCACTTGCATCTGATATCATATAAGGCGCTTCCAGTTTCCATTATGCCACATGTCAATTTAAATGCTGAGTAAATGCATATACCTGTTATTATTAGTATAAAATGAGTTGACAGACCTGAAAATGGGGTATGTTTGACAAAATTAAATCAATTTTTAGATTCCTATACATACTTGGTGCTATGATAACATACCACAGCCGGGCTTGATCATCTAGTTAAAATAATGAGGAGTTGTGGGATTCTGAATAAATAAAAATCAGCTGTTTTATTTAGGTCAATAGAACCTGCGTGTGCCTCAGAGAACAGCTCGCCATATTGCTCAAACATCCTCTAGTACCATTAGAGTTCAATCCAGCGCTCTGTTTACAATCCTGATCTAATTTTAGCTCCATACTGTCTGCCACCTCGTAGCCTTCTTTTAATTACCTGCCAAATGATAAAAAAAAAGCACTTCTGAAGAATTTCAATAGTTGTGATAATGCTGCGTTACAGTCGGTACTCTCCCGAGATCCTCTTTTATTCCCTGCTGTTCTTTTCTCTTCTTATATCTGACCTGAATATGTGTGAATGTCATCTTCACCTGTAGGCTTCTCTCATTTGTATGTTATTTCCTCTTTTTTCTTGCTTTACCATTCTTGATGGATTAGAGTAAAGATGCTGGTATCAGAACTTTGGTTATGCTGGATGAACAGGGAGGTAAGTTACGGCGAAAAACACATTGTGGAATCATTTAATAAGGTTGTGCAGTAAGTCATTTTTATTTGCTTATAGTCATTTAAAGGTTACGCATAATGCTTTTCAAGACTATCTATTTTGCAGATTAACGAAATTATGCATAAGGACGATTTAACATAGTTTATGATCATAAACATCAGGCCGTCTTGTCAGAAGTGAAGCTTTGAGAGTCATGTAAGAGGTAAATTGAACGATCGATGTTGCTGGTAATGACAAACAGTTCTCCTCTTCACCAGATGAAATATATCTGTGTACAATCCCTGGGGTGAAAGACTTTGCAGTTAACACTCATTGCTATTTTAGGATAATTAGGCAAACACACTCACTTCCACAAACAGCATAGGCATTTTAATGAAAAATAAAACAATAATTGATTTATCAATGATGTGACAGTTTAATAGAAGCAGTCACGTTTCAATTGATAAATTAAGCCCTTATTATGCTTCAGGCTTTATTCAGTTTTATGTGGATAATAAGAAGTGTAGAGCTCCTTTCCACATGGAAGAGAAATTTTAATTAGTCTGTCAAAACAACATACAGCCCTTCCTCTCATTGTGTTAAATTATAGATGTTGTGTTCCTCAGACTGCCTCAGGACAATCCATTTCCTGCCTTAAATGATCCCGCCACCTTTCTTGCCTCCAGTTTTAGAGCAGAAAAACAGCACATCCCATACGTAAAGCTGTGCTCTGATTGCTGCATGCAACAGTCTCCTAGAGCTTAGGAGGCTTCCAGTTAGCAGTTTACTAGTCATATAAAGGGAGCAAACAAAATGTCTTTTTTAAAGGAAAAACTAAATTCCCGTTCTTGCTGTAACAAACTGAAGTCAGTCTAACTCAAGGGCAGAGTGGTAGTAGCTCATTAATCACATTTTCAGCCTACAACCTCTGGGTAACAGCCTATGTTGTTAACCATCCCAAAGGAACGCTACACCATCTGTTTTATTTACAGGTAGAACATGTTGAGATTTTCACTATTATTTGAAGAATCCTTGTATTTAACAAGCAAGATTTGTATAATTAAGTACATTTTAAATTTATTTATGATATAGGACCCACAAGGATTTTCAGTCCATGAACTTAACAATTAGCCCATTTAAAGTGCCTGTTTTCTCTCATCTCTATAAGATAAAGCAGCTTTTTCCTGTATTAATTCATTCTAGAATTGACATTTTCTACCAGGAGTGGGGTTTGAACCCACGAGGACATGTGTCCATTGGATCTTAAGTCCAACACCTTAACCACTCGGTCATCCTGGTGACTTTATTAGGTTACAAAACACAATTGTTCTTGAGAAACGCTCTGTAAGTAACACAATGAGATACAGATGCATTACTATGATCTTTTTCAAATATACACTAATCTACCAGGAGTGGGGTTTGAACCCACGAGGACATGTGTCCATTGGATCTTAAGTCCAACACCTTAACCACTCGGTCATCCTGGTGACTTTATTAGGTTACAAAACACAATTGTTCTTGAGAAACGCTCTGTAAGTAACACAATGAGATACAGATGCACTACTATGATCTTTTTAAAATATACATTAGTCTACCAGGAGTGGGGTTTGAACCCACGAGGACATGTGTCCATTGGATCTTAAGTCCAACACCTTAACCACTCGGTCATCCTGGTGACTTTACTAGGTTACAAAACACCATTGTTCTTGAGAAACTCTCTGTTGGTAACACAATGAGATACAGAAGCATTACTATGATCTTTTTAAAATATACACTAATCTACCAGGAGTGGGGTTTGAACCCACGAGGACATGTGTCCATTGGATCTTAAGTCCAACACCTTAACCACTCGGTCATCCTGGTGACTTTATTAGGTTACAAAACACCATTGTTCTTGAGAAACGCTCTGCTAGTAACACAATGAGATACAGAAGCATTACTATGATCTTTTTAAAATATACATTAGTCTACCAGGAGTGGGGTTTGAACCCACGAGGACATGTGTCCATTGGATCTTAAGTCCAACACCTTAACCACTCGGTCATCCTGGTGACTTTATTAGGTTACAAAACACCATTGTTCTTGAGAAACGCTCTGTAAGTAACACAATGAGATACAGATGCACTACTATGATTTTTTTAAAATATACATTAGTCTACCAGGAGTGGGGTTTGAACCCACGAGGACATGTGTCCATTGGATCTTAAGTCCAACACCTTAACCACTCGGTCATCCTGGTGACTTTATTAGGGTACAAAACACCATTGTTCTTGAGAAACGCTCTGTTAGTAACACAATGAGATAGAGATGCACTACTATGATCTTTTTAAAATATACATTAGTCTACCAGGAGTGGGGTTTGAACCCACGAGGACATGTGTCCATTGGATCTTAAGTCCAACACCTTAACCACTCGGTCATCCTGGTGACTTTATTAGGTTACAAAACACAATTGTTCTTGAGAAACGCTCTGTTAGTAACACAATGAGATAGAGATGCACTACTATGATCTTTTTAAAATATACATTAGTCTACCAGGAGTGGGGTTTGAACCCACGAGGACATGTGTCCATTGGATCTTAAGTCCAACACCTTAACCACTCGGTCATCCTGGTGACTTTATTAGGTTACAAAACACCATTGTTCTTGAGAAACGCTCTGTAAGTAACACAATGAGATACAGATGCACTACTATGATTTTTTTAAAATATACATTAGTCTACCAGGAGTGGGGTTTGAACCCACGAGGACATGTGTCCATTGGATCTTAAGTCCAACACCTTAACCACTCGGTCATCCTGGTGACTTTATTAGGGTACAAAACACCATTGTTCTTGAGAAACGCTCTGTTAGTAACACAATGAGATAGAGATGCACTACTATGATCTTTTTAAAATATACATTAGTCTACCAGGAGTGGGGTTTGAACCCACGAGGACATGTGTCCATTGGATCTTAAGTCCAACACCTTAACCACTCGGTCATCCTGGTGACTTTATTAGGTTACAAAACACCATTGTTCTTGAGAAACGCTCTGTTAGTAACACAATGAGATAGAGATGCACTACTATGATCTTTTTAAAATATACATTAGTCTACCAGGAGTGGGGTTTGAACCCACAAGGACATGTGTCCATTGGATCTTAAGTCCAACACCTTAACCACTCGGTCATCCTGGTGACTTTACTAGGTTACAAAACACAATTGTTCTTGAGAAACTCTCTGTTGGTAACACAATGAGATAGAGATGCATTACTATGATCTTTTTAAAATATACATTAGTCTACCAGGAGTGGGGTTTGAACCCACGAGGACATGTGTCCATTGGATTTTAAGTCGAACGCCTTAACCACTCGGCGATAGTTTGTTTGTCTAATAGACTAAAAGACTTTTCCTGGATTAATTCCTTCCAGAATTGACATTTACTACCAGGAATGGGGGTTTAACAACTGAGGAGATTTGTCTCTTGGATCTTTTGTCAACACCTAAAGCACTCAGCCAACCTGGTTAATTTGAACAGGTTGTAGTTGTAGAAACTGCTTCTCTAATATGCATTTAAGAGTCTGGATTCCGTTCCTATATAAATTATACATAAAATAGACTTAATTGCTACCAGGAGTGGGGTTTGAACCCACGAGGACATCTGTCCATTGGATCTTAAGTCCAACGCCTTAACCACTCGGCCATCCTGGTGTCTGTAAACAAAAACAAAATCCAAAATTCTGTTTTCTCTCATCTTTATATTGTGAAGCAAAATTACTAATTCAGTTAGTATTATGTTTCAATTAATTGTCCTTGTCATGGCAGGCACATCTGCCAGCCTATTCTCGTCCATTTAAAAGGGTACTGTTGGTTTTATCAGTACAATATTAAACAAACGTTACCAGGAGTAGCAATTGAACCCATGAGGGAACCAGTCCATTAGATCATAAGTCCGATGTCTTGACCACTCAGCCGATTTCTAGCTGCTTGGAAAGGCACTAAAGCAGGTAGCTGGATGTGCCACAATCTGTGTGCCATCACACACTAGGCTCAGTCCTGGTATTCTTCCACTTACATGCAAAAAAGTAAATATGTGCACTACATCACTATCAGCCAATGACGAGATGACTCCCTCACTGTCTCTTTCTCACCCCTTCCCCCTCTTTCTTCAGTCACGCTGCCACTCATGGGATTAGCAGCAAAGCCCAATTAGCCGTTTTTCTTTTTGTCGCTATAAGGTAGTAACCTCACACTAAACCATGTCAGTTGTGTTTAAACTAGAGGAATAAAATGAAGGGCAGATGAACATGAATGAAGTGATTCTTATTATTGTTATTCATTTTCATAAAATTGCAACATCTGTTTTGCTCCCCCAGGGATTTTACAGTTTTCTAAAGCCCTAAAGGAATGTTTATCCCTTCAGTCAGTTGTTCATTTCAATTCATGAATGATCAACCATTACATTCTCCAGACTACTTCCCCAAAACTAATACTTATGCTTCATATTTCATTCTCTTTTGTTCTGTATTTCGGTTCTGTTTCTGATCATCTTCTCTCTTTCTCAGCATTTGCTCATGATGCCATGTTCATTAACACCCTGACTGTTTTTTTCCCAGTTTAGCTCAGACAGGGTGGCTCAGTTACTCAGGGGTGGAAAGATATACGAAGTAAAAATATACTAAATTAAAAGTACTATTATGTCGCCATAGAAATGTAGTATGAGTAGAAGTAAAAAAATGAATTATTCTACTTGAGTAAGAGTAGCTTATTTCATGAGTAGTGAGTACTGAGCTGTGTATTCTGCCCACTTATAATAAACACCGTACACTGCAGTTAAAAAATGTAGAAAACAGTGTATATGCTGTAATTCACATTATCTTTGTTGTGTGTCAGATATATCAGTCAATATTTTTCATAGCTATCATATCTATCAATATTTATCATCCAACAGTTTAACTTTTGACTGCCAACCTTTTATAATACTTCAAAACAACACAGAAAGACTATTTCTGAGATTTTTTTTATTTTTGATAGGTTAAAAATCAGCTGTAAGGCCTTACACTGAGCAAGCTATTGTTGGACAAAAAATAGTGTAAAGAATACAAGATAAAAGAGTTCAGCATCACACACCAGAGATGGGTTAAAATGAGAGAGATTTAAAAAGGGCCAATTTCTTTGCCAGTTTTAGCGTTTTGTGATAAAAAAAAGAGAATATAATAGTTTACCTCAGCTTAATGCACTGAAATGGGCTATAGATGACACAGAATATTGTAATTCCATTCCATCGTATATGTTATAATTATAAATGCACATTGTTCTAAAGGGGGGCGGGGTCATCCTCTACCTTTTACATAGCTACATTTCAAATTGTTACACTGACAAAATTATTTGTAAGGAAAAGATTACATTAAATATGGAAGTATTTCCGGGGAAACTTTTTCAATAAATAAAATACTCCATATACGAATGCACATTTCAAAGAGCTGCATCAATGTACTTGTTAAATGAAAGCAAATTGTATGAAATGGATAAAACAAGTGGAAAAAAAAAAAACATTGTTTGTAGCTTGATCGCATCACGTGCTGATAGAGATATAACAGAGTATAATTCCATGGGTCATCAATAAGGTACTGAATTTGGTCCTCCAATTTCAGTACATTAAGCCATGGTAAGATGTTTTTCCACATTAAGCGGTTTAGGATGTACCCAACATACTTTTTCTAATACTGCCGACTGCTGCAGGACGATTGCAATGGAGAGTGTAGATCGTCTCTCTATATGCTGAAGTAAATAAATGGGATTTCAAACATTATGAAATTGGCACTTCCGAGAGTTGTCAACATTGTACACAATACCTGCAACTTCTCAACAATTTCAGGTGCTGTAGATAGCCTATAAACAGATCATTTAGTAAAGGCACCCACACACTACAAATTTAATTAGGTCGCTTCTGACAATCCAAGGTAAAGCCTGATTATCTTGATGGTTCTACAGATTATCGTATCCGATTTTCCTGGTGTGATGTGTGTTAAGAGTCATTGAATCCGCTTGGAAGAACGATCTCAAATCGCTCATTAGAAATCCTGTTGATTGGAGGAAACCGCGAGCACTCTGTTGATTGTCATGTGGAACGAAATGATACTCAATGATAAAGGATAAATGATGACGGAAGCATAACACAAAATCCTCCAAACAGTTTTCTTTTAACAAACATTATTATCACCATTTCTTCTTGCCCGTCGTCCGCCATGTTTGTTTACTCTAAAGTCACGTTTGACCGAGAGATTTTGTGTCATTTCCCATGTTCACAGTCGAGACTCTGGTTATTTGGGAATGTATACAAATAAAATGAACACAAGCATGTAACGACCACAAACAAAAGGAAAATGGCCGAGTCAAAGTACAAATGCATCATTTAAAATGTACTCAAGTAAAAGTAAAAGTAGACAACTACTTTAAATTGTACAATGTTTGAAAAAAAACGACATTATTAGCCTACTGTAAACATGTGTATTTGTAATTCGTCACTTCACACCCCCGCAATTACTGCCTAGTCATGCCAACAACCACTGGATTCCCTAAAGCTATAAACTTATTGCCTTTTAAAAACAGATAGTTCACCCACAAATGTTGTTCTGAACCTATATGTCTTTGGAAATGTGATGCTACTTTTACAGTGTTTTTTTTTTTTTTTTTTTTAATTTTTTTATTTTAGAGATTTTGAAGCTTGACAGCCCAAGTTATTCCCCTTTTTCTTTCATTATGTGGAAAAAAGGGATATTTTAAATTCCTCTTTTTGTGTTATTTGTCATATGGGTTTGGAACAACACGAGGGTGAGTAAACGATTGACAGAATTTTCATTTTGGGGTGAATTATTTCTTTAATTACTGCTGTAATTCAATTGAGGCAAATTGTCAAATTGAGCATGAATTAAACAGGTAAATGCATTTGGGTTGAAAAGACACTTATTATTTGCATATGTGCTCTACGCCTCATAGACCATCTTCTCTGCACCACCTAACATAACCACCCACCGCCATCATTCAAATGTCTGACACGTTTTGAGTAGATGTGTTTCTGGACAACTTAGATGTCATTTGTCATCATCGTTTGTCTGCCAGGATGCAAAGTCTCATTTCATTGCTGTCACCCCTTTGTCCTGACCAGAACAACTCGAGCGTGTTGAAGATGGCATGAACCATATCAACAAAGACATGATGGAAGCTGAGAAAAGTTTAAAAGATGTAGGCAAATGCTGTGGACTTGTATGTCCCTGCGACAAGTAGGTACTGGTGAAGCGTCCAAGGCTTTCACCTGTCTGCTGCTGTCTGACTGTCTCTTGTCACTGTGAATGTTTAAGCCTCTCTCTTTCTTTTTGTCCCTCTTTTCCTCCTTGCCTTTCCTTTCTCTTTCTCTCCTTGTTCCTTTTCCGCACTCTTTAATTTCTTTTGGGGGCATAATTGACTAATGTATAAATCAGAACAACTGGAACGCATCGAAGAGGGAATGGATCAGATCAATAAGGACATGAAAGAAGCAGAAAAGAATTTGACGGATCTAGGAAATCTCTGTGGTCTATGTCCGTGTCCATGTAACAAGTAGGTGATGCCTGTCGCCTGCCTGCCTGCTTGCCTGCCTGAACCCGACAAATAGGAAATAAAAGCACGTGGCCAGTTTGCACGCTCGCTCCTGCTCGCTCCGTAGCTGCGACTTCCCCCACTGCGCTCTGCCTGGACTACTTCTCTGTGCATGGGGATGGTGGTAGAGCTAAGTCCGTCTGCGGCGGCACTGGTTAACCCATAGTTGTAGCTGTAGGCCCTGCTCTCTGCCGGCTGAATGCGCAAATATGCTGGGCTCCATGCTTCAGTGATCCGTTGGGCCAGGACTGTTGTACTTAAATGTTAAGTGCCTGCTTAATATGCATGTGCTACTTTTCGAAATGCAAGCATTACACACTCCTTGAATGAACATTGTGGACCGCAGATTAGAAATTCACGCTTTATTTACTCTACGCTGGCAGAGCTGGCTTCTTATAGGGCTTTCCTTGAAAGGCATAGCATGTCACTGCATGTGGGTAAAATGGTGAAAAATGTTATCTTGGCTATATAAATGGCCAATGTAATTGATTATAGAACAGATGATTTCTAATTATGTGCTATTCGTATCTTATTAAAGGTGCACTTTAAGTCATTTTTTCTTTTATTTGAAACAGTTAGTTCTGGTCCTCAAATCTTTGTTCAGGAACAAAACAAGTGACTAACTACGAGTGAGTCTTTGAATCATTTTCTCAACTGATTCATTCAACACTGATGCATTCAGTAACAAATCAATTGACTCTTTAAGTGAGTCATTGAATCATTCATCCAGGAACTAAACAAGTGATTGTCTTTATGAGCCATTAAAACGTTTTTTTGTTGTTGTTGTTGTTGTTTTTAAACGGATCCATTCAAAAACACTGATTTTTTTCAGAAAAAAAACAAGTCATTATCAGAGAGCCATTGCTATTATTGGAAACAACAGTGTGATGTTGCCTAATTTTATGGCTTCAACGTGGCTTATCGAATCAGAATTAAGAGTAGAAACACCTTGTTTTATAAAATGCCATATATGCAAAGTTTATTTAAACACATTATTGAATATTTACACTGTTATATACATTAGGTCATTCATAATGCTTTAAGGGAATAGTCAGTACCAGTTTTTCTTTTGCTTATTACAAATTTTCTGATTGATGGATATTGCTTGAGCGCTGTGGGTTGTTTAACTCTTTACTGGAAATTTGGTCTTTAAAGTTGGGTGGAAAAAATGACTTAGTGCACCTTTAAACCATGTGAATACACAGCACATTCAGTCACGTTTTCAGTAATATCCAAGTGGACACAGACGTTGGTTCTCATTATTCTGTGTTTCATGAGTTGCAAATATTATGTTAATGATATTCTGTGTTACCAACTCTTGCATAATGGTGCAGGCACTGCATAAATACTCATGTGAGCAACTGTCACTGGCTAAAAAGTGTTGAATGACCATCAGTAGTAATGCAGGCCATCGCCAAACGCCAGTTGTTAGATGAAGTATTTATGAATTTTAACTGCTGGGTAGTTTGTTATGCCTTTTATGTATTTGGGGTTGAAATAATCAAAGTGTAACAGAATAGAACATTACATGTATTTTATTTTGCACTTTTAAAGTCAACATGAAAGGGAATTCACATTTTTATTTCTGTGATTCAGAGGTTGTATATTGACTACCCAATGGGGGAAAAAAAATGATGGGTTGGTGTTTGATTTTTATGCATCAGGAATTAATTGAATTGGGAAAAGTGATCTTTACATGACAGGTAGTTTGATGGGAGGGCTTATCAACTGAAAAGAAAAGTCGTTTCAAGGGTGATGCAAGTTATTACATTTTGATGAATAATAAAGAAATAATTGAAATAATGAATCATGCACAGTAAGACCAGAACATGTATTAAGAAAATAAACATAGTTCAGTTTAATATCATGTTGACTTTAAAGTATGGGCAGATTAATATAAAGAAGATTTTGGCCAACCTCAGAACTTTTTATTCATGGTTCTTTTTAAAGACACGCACCTGTTTCTCTGTCAGTAAGGATTAAGGTCACGGTTGAGTCTAACTGCCTCTGGTCAGAGCATTTCATGTCATCTCCTGTAATCACGATGGCAGTGGCATAAGGCAATGCATACCATAAAATCTATATTAAAAAAAAAATGAAAAAAACCCCCAGCCCTATCTTACATAAAAGGTTGAAATAAAGGTAAGAGCTTATAGCAAATCACTTGCATTGCTTAGAGAGTTGCTATGAACTTAAGCTTTGTTCAGACAGAAAAAAAACGTAAACCTGTATAGCAGGTGAAATCCAGTTTCTACAAACTTGACTCAAATATATATGGCTCGAAATCTAATTTAATTCAGATTTTTTTTTTTTTTTGAAGTTCAATCTGTTTTTTCTTATTTGGCTACTTAAAGAGCCTGAGGGAGGGTGGACTCATCAGTAAAATTATATGTATGTGTGTATGTATGTATATATATATATATATATATATATATATATATATATATATATATATATATATATTTATTTATATTTATATATTTATTTATTTATTTTATTTATTTTTTTTTTTTTTTTTGGCCTTGTGAATTTTAGCAACATCTCGCTGTAGTTGTGGAAGATTCTACTGAATTCTCTTGGGGTCATGTGACACTTAAAGGGATAGTTCACAGCAACATGAATACTCTGTCATCATTTATTTACCCTCATGTCATTCTAAACCTGTATGATTTTTTCATCTACACAAAAGATAAGTTTAAACTCTTTTTGTCCATACTAATAAATCATTGGTAGTGTTATTTACATAGCCTACTATTATAGTATTTTTAATATTTAGATTTAGCTTTTATTTTTATATTTTCAGTTTAATTTTACTTTACGTTTCAGTCATTTTGGCATGTTTTTGTTATTTTTATTAGTTCATATTTATGTTTAGCTTTAATTTATTTTTATTTCAGTTCTAGTTTTAGTAATTCTAGTACTACCAGTCATTGTATGGAAAAAAAAAACACTCAATCTTATTTCAAAGTATTTTATTGTGTGTTCCACAGAGTCTGTAAACACAGGTCTCTAATGACATGGGGATGAATAAATGGTGACAATTTTCATATTTGGTTGAACTGTCCCTTTAAGTGATACATTGACTGTCTGAACAAAACAGATCACTTGCTAAAGATGATATTTGAAAATTGGGTGCGGTGTGAACAAAGCCTACTGTATGCATACTGTTACTAAACACAGCCTAATTCCCCTTCCCTGCCTGAATGCAATGCATGTTACTTGTTATTATAAAAGCTTTTTATTGGTCTATTGATTTCATTTTAGATCTAACAAACTGTATCTAAATGGTTAATGAATGCACATTATATGTTTGGGAATAGGTCTGTTCTGTACCCTCACTGAGAACATGTTACTTCTGAATGCTTCTCTTTATCTCTTCACCTTTATAATTGTTGTGAACCTCCTTCAATTAACTTGTCACACCTCCATCAGTGTCTGTGTAATTGTCTGTCATGCCCCACAGTACGTGACGTGTGTACGTTAGTTCCAGGAAAGCGATACGCTATGTGTCGTTCATTTATTCATGAACACCTTTAGTGCATGTAATTGCATAAAATGCAGACAATCCTGACCATTTCCCGTTTTAAGTGTTATATCTTCATGTAGTTCCTCTCAGTGCATGTCTAGTAGTCACTCAGCTTCTCACCCTCTCTCTCACTTCCTGTGGTTGTTCAGGCTGAAAGGTGGTGGCCAGTCCTGGGGTAATAACCAGGATGGGGTGGTGTCCAGCCAGCCGGCCCGTGTGGTCGATGAACGTGAGCAGATGGCCATCAGCGGAGGATTCATCCGCAGGTCAGTTGCCTCTAAGAGAAAGACTCTAAATATATACATTAAAATAAATAATAGACTTATATTTTGACAAATGATATCATTTGTCATTAGGCATTAATATATATATATATATATATATATATATTATAAAGGCATATCTATCTATCTATTATTTAATAAATAAGGGGATGACTTTTATGCATTGAGACACTTTTTTCATCACAATTAGGCAAAACTCCAATAATCATGATGATTGATATCTTCTTCACATTAAAAGGTAACACTTTATTTTACAGTATCATTGTGACATATGTTACATGTAGTTACAGTCGCAATAACTATACATGAGGAATAATTTCATGCAACTAAACCAAACCAAACCCTAATCTTAAACCTATAGCAAGTACATATAGTTACTTAATATTACTCAGTACTTAAATGTATAATTACAGTGTAACAAATGTATAAAAAAGATTGTTATTCTTTATTGTAAGGTGTCAGTATTACAGTGTAATAAAACATTTAATTACTGAGTAATAATAATTAACTGCATGTACCCTATAGGGTTTAGGGTTAACTAAATGCAATTATGCTTAATTTCTAGTTATTACTACAGTAACTACATGTAACGTGTAACAATGACACTGTAATATAAAGTGTTACCAAAAATATTTATTATTTAATTGTTCAATTGTAAATTTAAAAACTTGGTAATATTTGTTTATAATGTCCTAAATTTGTTTCATTAAAAAATTGTATTATAAAACGGTATATACTGTATTATATTATTATAATACAGATTTTTAAAAAGTGTAGTGTAGCATTTAAGTGCAATAGAAGTGACTAGAAGGAAAAGTCGTTGAGAGGATGAAAGTCTTGTGCTGCATCCCAAATCGATTACTTATCCTATGCCCTAAAAGAATGAACTATTTTTGTGAAGAAAAACTACATGCTTTTGAGTGTGTAGCAGAATTGTAGGCAAACTTTGGCACATACTTCATAGTTCATAATTGTGTCTTTAATGGACTGCTCTCTCACTTAATTACGGTATGTGCATTAAACTTCCTAGTGAAAAATGGATACCAAAATGTATTTGAATTTATTTTATACTAAGTATACTATAAATACATTTACATATTTATGTAATTAATATAAATCTGCTAAATTGGAACACCTAATTTTGTACTTAATGCACTTTAGTTATCCGTAAGTAGTCCTGAGGTATACTGAGGTATATCTGATTGTGCTACACTTTATTTAAAGACTGATATTATACAGAGATCATACTATCCTCACTAATAGTGATATTAAAACACATTTTAGGCTTGATATTAAGAAATGTGCATTTGTGCAGTAAAGAAGTCAGTGGATTTGTACTATAAATGTATTTTAAATACATTTTGGTAAAGATTTTTTTTTCACTAGGGCTGCCCTGTTCATCATCTTGTCACAGTTAAAATCCTCCATATTCAATTTAATTGAATTTCCTACCATTTTGGAGAGAAATGTAGCACGTTGATATGCCAGTCATCCGTCTTTCATGCAGAGAACCCTCACCATGGGTTCGCATAATGATGCATTTAAAAGTTACACCAAACGTATCTTTATGAAAGTTCACAATGTTATTGCTAATTAAATATAATGTGAATAGCAATGAATAAATAGTTTTTTCACCATGTTTGTAGTTCTTATCAAATCCTTGCCCAGCGTACAATGATTTGAGGGCAATGTTATCTATTTAGAGTGAGCGTACATAGATCTGCAGAAATAAACCATCTGAGTATCTTTGGAATACTTACTTCAACGTACTATGATTTGGGAGACATTCTAATTTCATATACTATTTAGGACGGATTTTATGCGCATTGGGATACAACATTGGTATTTCCACACTAATTAAAGAAGGGGACTGACTTACACAGTCACCTGTTCTTTCAGATATTATCTGATCATCAGTTTTTGTCCGGTGTTGTGTGGATAGAACCATTTAAGAGACATGTTAGGAAATACAGCTGTCAGTCCCAGAAGCTGACTGTGAGAGCATGGCCAAATAGTACTGTTGGTGTTTTCATCTATCTAGTGTATCGGCAGTAAGTGCAGCACACTTCAGTTGTCAGTGAGTCACAAGCATCTCTATAATTGTCTGTTGAAGTCGGATGTCCGCTTTGTGCCAGACTGTAGCTTCAGGCACATCAGGGATGGTCATGAAACCACTGAGCTGTTGTTGGTCCTCTGTCTCAAAATATCCCATGTCAGTCCGCAAACAAAATGGGATGTTCAGTTAGAAACCATATACAACTTAATTGGTTTAGACAGTTCAGCGTAGACAAAATCCACAGGAGAGATAATGTGAGAAACAGAATCGCCCACTGTATCGTTATGTGTTTAATGTCCTTTTTCTGTCCTGTACAACCCATCAGACAGAATAAGATCAACATGAAATCAAAATTGACAATATTTATTTATATAACACCATTAGTGCATGTTATTTTACTAGAAAAAAAAGTCTTTCTTTGAAATCAGAATATACTAAATAAATGTTTAAATATGTTGCATTATGGACGTAAAATGGGTTGCGAATGGATTTTCATGTTGACTGTAATTTAGAAATGATCCTGAGGATATTGTGCCCATCTCAGTCAGTGCTCTCAATAAACCCAGACTGTTTTTTTGTGTATCTTAAGGGTAACAAATGATGCACGAGAGAACGAAATGGATGAGAATTTGGAACAGGTGGGAGGTATCATCGGTAACCTACGCCACATGGCTCTCGATATGGGCAACGAGATCGACACCCAAAACCGTCAAATCGACAGGATTATGGACATGGTAAGATCAAGACATTGTAAAATTGCTCAGTTATTACTTAACACAAGAGCCTGAATACTGACTGCAAACTCTCTTGTGAGATAAGACCTTCTAATAATAACTAAACATGCTTGTTGGTGCTTGTACACATCCCACTGTAAAAATTACTTTTGAGATGAATGTTTGCTCGTGCGAGTCGTGCGTTAATGAATTCTGGGTCTTAGATGTTCATTATTATTTAATAAACTATTTTAAACATTATTATTATTATCAAACATTTCACTTCTCCCGGAAGTCTCCCAAGTGAAATCCCTCACCTTCAAGTTGTTCTAAACCTGTAGGATTTTTTTTCTTCTGCTGAATGTCGGTAACCAGACACTTCATGATCCCCATTGACTTCCATAGTATTTTTTTTTTCCCATTAGTCAGTGGGGACATCACCTGTTTGTTTACCCATATTCTTCAAAATATCTTCTTTTGTGTTCAACACAAGAAATAAATTCATACAGGTTTGGAACAATTTGAGGGCATGAATTTTCATTTTTGGGTGAACTATCCCTTTAAGATGTGTTTTCAGTGATCTGATCACAAATACGGCTTCTGTGACCACTTGCGTTCATAGTTTGTCATTACTATTATTATTTTTATTATTATTGTTATATTCAAGTACTCCATCTTAACTTAAATAGCTATTACTGAAGAAAATTTTTCTTTAAAACATCTGGTATCACAACGTGAATCAATGTTAATTAATTTAATCTCCCCCAGTTTCTGTTTGAAAGCAGTTGAAGAACAGCTCTTGGAATTTCTGTAATCACAAAATGAACTGTGGTTAAATAATTTAACATATCAACTCTCCCAGTTTATGTTTGAAAACAAGTAGCTTTGTCATAATACTGGAGAAAATACCCACTGTATCCATTATCTTTGACTTCCAGGCTGATTCCAACAAAACCAGGATCGACGAAGCCAACCAGCGCGCCACAAAGATGTTGGGAAGTGGCTAAATCCATACAAGAAGTGCTTTGTCACCTTTTCCCCTCCCTGCTGTACCTGCAACAGTGCACATGTGCTTTTACCACGGTACTCACCCGACCGGTTTGCACATATGCACTTATCACCCCCTCCACGCTCTATCTAGAAAGTGTCGTCGTGTGTCTGTCTTAACTGATAGTCTAGTAAATGGTCACATTTACTCTGTATCTTTCTCTCCAAAGGTTAAATGTACATAGTGCATATTTGATGGCTAGAGCTCACGTGTGAAGTTTCTTCTTCTTCTTCTTCTTTTTCCTTCTTTTTTTGGTTGGTTTCTTTGTTTTTTTAAAGTGTATATTTATTAAATATATATACACACATTTTTGGATGAAATTTCTTAAAGGTTTTCAGTCACCTGTGTGTCCATGCTCTGTGTTTTACTCAATATAAGCCATGCTTCATGTTCACATGTAGTGAGACAGGAGACGAATTAGACTGTGAGGTGCAGGAGATCACATGACTGATTGCTTATCTTAGCCTGCTATTTTGTAATCGCCTTTAGACAGTGAGTGTCCAGTAACGATTATTCCACCTGAAGTGGTCATATATGTATTCAGCGTGTCACTTTATTATTATTACCCAAGTCGTTCCCGATGTGTAGACATTACTGTACAGCATGGGCATGGTCAGTACATGCGTTCGGTTTGAAGTACCACAGTTCTGCATCATCACGATAGTGCCACACTTTTTATTTCTGTGCATCTGCAAAAATGTGTCAGTTGTTGTAAAATAAGTATAAGAAATGCCAATAAAAACTAATCAAACCTGAATCTATTGTTTGCTTGATCTGATTTAATATCTTCCTAGCACAAGTGGAGCAGAGACAATAGCGAGCGTTTGGATACAAGAGTGTTAGAGTATCTGTACGCTGTACTAACGGAGATCCTCTTTGAACCAGAGGCTTTACATGGATTATGCCTGGCAACGTCACTAAGTACATCCAAATGATGAACTACACAAGTACACACACACTGGTTCAACACACACAGCATGGATAAACACTCACATGTGTAAACTAGGTGTTAAGGGACTGCTGTGCAATCGTGATTACTCAAGTCAGCTGCCAGTAATGTAAGGCAACATTATTAATGGGCTGGAAAAATGTAAATCATTTGGGAAGATCATTACAGATCATATCCATAATCATGATCGAGATAATAATAGTATATCTAATCTTTGATAAAATTATTAAACTCATAATTTTAAAAAGCAGAAATAAGTTATGTTTATTGTATAACAAAAAATGAAAGTAATAATATTTGAAACTATTTTTATGTTTGTTGTTTGTGTGGTGCACTAATTTGTAACAAGAAAAACGGTGCAGTTTCATGTGCTATAAGAAATTTCCTACTCAATATTTCCTACTAGGAATCATGAAGGACACCAGATTTATTCTTGCATATTTATTGGGAAAATCTTATTAAATCAAAAATGATATTTATGCCATTTTTAAAGTTTATGGCCCTATTCTGGAACATCAAAATTATCCTAGAGCTTCCCAGTGGTAAATACGACTTGAGAGGACATTCACGTCCAAATTCTAACTAGGAAACAGGTATTTACGATCATTCTGATAGCACATAAACCCAGTATTAGATTTGAAGAATCAGCATATCAGCATATTACTGTCAGGATTATGTGTTTAAGTCTTATTCATTGTATTTTGGTTTGGTTCTTTCCAATTTCTGTTACCCTGTCATTTGTATCCTGACCTAGTTTCCCTGTGTTTGTCTGTTAGTCTAATTATAAGTTCACCTGTTGATCATTGTGTTTCCTCATTTAGCTCTCTGTATTTAAGTCCTGAGTTTTGTTCCTCAGTGTTCCCATGTTTTTGGTTCTGTCAAATAAATACCATATTGCTGCAGAAATATCACTATTTGTACTTCGTTGCAACCAAATTATGACAGAAGAATGGATCTTTAAAATGGATATAGCAGCTATTAATATAGCCCCAGTCGGAGGTTTTCAGAGGCCAAAAGGGACTGGTCATTTTATTTTTCAAGACGGCAAATCTGGAGGTCTATGTGGAGGAGTTTATTAACATCAGCCACCTGGCCACCCTTGTGGAAGGTTTCAGGTGCGGTCTGGGATCCGGGATTAGATCTGACTGCTGATACCAAGAGGGGATCCCTTTTGGACCTTGGCACAGCGCATTACTATTGCTCTGTGATTGAATGGGTCCTCTTTTACAGAGGGGGAAACGGAACAGGACACCATCCCCATCATTCAGCCCCACCTCACACCCGTAACCACTCTGAACACAGAGCACAGCCAGGCATCGCCCGGCTGCACGGATACGACACCAGAGCCCACCGCAGACAGAGAACTCGAGCATGCCACGATGCATGAGCCAGTGCCAGTGGAGAAATGGACTAAGCCAGTCATGTTCCAGAAGCCTATATGGCTCCATCTTCCCTCTGGCTCCACCTCTGTCCTCAGTTCCACCAGCTCCACCTCAGCCCTCTGCCACACTGTATCTGCCTCAGACACTCATCGCTGCGGCTCCGCCTTGGCCTCCAGGTCCATCAGTGTCACCTGGTCCCATCTGCTCTTCATTTTCACCTTGGGCTCCACTTCCATTGGCTTTGTCTCCCTGAGACATCATTGAAAACAAATGAGAGGCATATGATTTATGAAAATGTAGACTTAATAAAGTAAAATTATCATAACAGAATAATAGAAACCAACTTCCAATATCTCTGAAATATTGAACTCCAAAATCTAAGTATCATCTACGAAAATTGTCACAATCTTAATCAGACGTCTAGTAAAATGTTGACCAAAAATCCGATTAAAACATTTCCTGAAAATCTAAGTATAAATCTATAAGTAAGTCTATAAGCATGTAAATCTATAAATCTGAGTAAAATGCTCTTGCCTAAAGAAAGTAAAGTTAGACGAGATCTCACTGTTGCAAAATGCAAAGAGCAAAAATCGAGTGCAAAAATGCAATCTTCGAGGAAGATTGACCCTCTTATATACTATAAAAACTGAACACATCAGCAAGTTCCATTTTATGCATGTATTCAAAACCAATAAACCACAAAAGTTATTTAAAAAGTTTAAAAAAAAGTTATGAAATTAAACTTAAGATATCAAATTGTAGGTGTATCAGCATTTTGGAGGTCCAAAGTACAATTAAATCATGGTGCTAGATGACGTGATAGAAAATTGAGGGGTTGGTTCTCTTTTTCATGGAAGTCAAATGCACCTGTGAAAACATAGTCCTATAAAAACGTCCTCTGTGACCTTTGTTCAAACCATGCACATGTCTACTTCTGCAGACGTGGCCTTTAAAAATATCTATCTATGCATATGCCAGTGGAAACGTTCAGAAACCTAATGTATGCGTGTGCAGCAGAATTAGAAAACCAACAAAAGTCAACTGTATAGCTTTGAGAAACAGTTCAAGAAGAGAAACACTAAATAGACATTTGCTCCATACAAAAATATATATTTCTATAAAAATATACTTAAGATGTTAAAACATAAACACAAGGAATATTAATCTTCTATTAACCTTCGTCAGTTATCCTGTCATGTGTATCCTGACCTGTGTTTTCCTGTTTGTCAAATTAAGTTCACATGTTGTTCAGTGAGTTTCCTCATTTACTGCTCTATGTTTAAGTCCTGAGTTTCTCTTGTTCATTTTCCTCATTCTGGATCGTGTATATTGCCAGCACTTTTCAGTGCTGTTAGATACTATACTGCTACAAAATATCCTTATTTTTCCTTTGTTGCTACAAAAGTGTTAGGACAAAATTAGTTGGTTTGTTATTATTTCATCGCGTTTGATAAAATTTACTGGAATGAGATTCTTACAATTTAAAAAAAAAAAAAAAAAACTTACCTTGACTTCCACCGATGCAAATTCTCAATGACAAAGAAGAAAAAATGAAAGGGTTACTTCACCCAAAAATTAAAATTCTGTAATTTATTACTCATCCTCTTGTCATTAGACACCCGTAAGACCTTTGTTCATACACAAATTAAGATATTTATTTACAAGCGCTTCCAGGTTCTACACATGTGTGTGATGCTCGAGCCGACCAATACTGAGCCCTTCTGTCGTAGAACCTGGAAGCGCTGCACGCTGAATAAAGTCATTATTTTTGTTTTGTTTTTCCACACAAAAAGTATTGCTTCACAACATTAAGGTTGAACCGCTGTCACACAGACTATTTTAACGATGTCTTTAGTACCTTTCTGGACCTTGAAAGTGGTGGTCAAATTGTTGTCAATGGAAGAGTCATTTACCTCTCGGATTTCATCCAAAAAAAAACCCTTTAATTTGTGTTCCGAAGATGAATGAAGGTCTTACGGATGTGGAACGACACGAGGGTGAGTAATTAATTTTCAATTTTGGGTGAACTAACCCCTGAACACACAATACACGAGTATATACAAGCAAGAGTTCATTGTTAGTCACCAGCAGCACACACTCAATAACACTGTTACTCACATATGGAGCAGAAACAATACAAATGTTTTAGAGTCCATTTTCAGGCCTTAGCCTTGAAAAGCTTTTAATATCAAAGCAGGCCCTAAAGCTCTGGTCTGATCATAACCCTTCTTTTTTCAGTGATATTCCTCTGACCTTTTCCTCAAATATCTCTCTTTCTCTCCCTCTCTCTTACTCCATAATGAGAGTAAACACCCTTCTACTGCGGAAGTTTGTTGTGGTGCTCGGTTGGATCCATTTTCAACATTGTTTTTCAAAAATTGCTAACTAAACCTTTAAAGCTGAGCAGCACAACATCCTAGAACACAATCTTTTGCTGGTGACCATTTATGCAGCAGAAAAATCCTGTTTTTTGCTTTCCTCTTGGTTGTGGAGAAGGAAGCACAATGCTGCTATCGTCAGACGGAGATAATGTCCTTTGCTGTCCAAGCTGAAAGGGACATTCTCATCCATAGCCTGACCTTCATATGGCACACTTATCGCACAAAATGCACATGAAAGCACTGTCAGCCAAGACTGCAATATCAGAGCTGTGCGTCTCTACTGCTCGGCATTCTCTTGATGATTTTCTTCTGCCAAACCACAGTTGTGGAAATGCATTTGGCAGATGCATCAGTGACTTGTAGATGTACACTGATACAGTATTGTACAGTACTAAGCTGGAAAATGGTCTCTAGAGGATGCTGACATCAGACCGCAAAATGAATTCATGCAAGTACAATAATCAAGTGGTTCTGTTTTCATTTCTGGAGACTGATTAGGCATAATCAAAAGAGCCTGTGAAATCCCTTGACAAGCACATGCAGCTTCTGTTCTTGTGTTGTTCCGACTGAAAATAGTTATATCTTTAAATAGCCGAAAGGGTTAATTCACGTCACAGCCACTCTGCAAAAACATCAGATTCTTAATGAATATTGTCTTCCATTTTGCTTTTAAAAGATTACATCTTCTCTCATTCTTTGGAGGAGTGCATAACATATTTTTGTGAGAAAAGTATTTTCACGCTGGTTCTGTTAGATCATTTCTGGAAATGTTATGATATTTAAAAACAAGATGTAATTAAGATGCAATAATGCAAAATTAAAACTTGTGTCATGTCAGATTGTCACTTTCACCTGTTTTGAGAATAAAATGTGCTTATATTCAAGATACAATGTATGAAAATGAATTATAATCACTTTAATAATTATATAACAATTGAGTATATATCCCTTCATTTGGCTGATTTGTACATATTTTTTCTGGAAAATAAAAATGCATTAGATAAAGAATATAAAATAGTCATTTTTGCAGTACATAAAATTTGCTACTTGATATTGCCAGTCAGAAGCAGGTGGTCTCGTTCATATGCATGCAAAATTAATCAATTTTTTTTATCATTTTTATATGTGTATATCTGGTCAACTTTTAGAAGTATGAAAGCCAAAAAATATTTCTCAGCTTCTTCAAACGCAATATCAAATTAAGTTTTTGCTAAAATTCTTCATTTAATTTCTGCCAGAGATTTCTATTTGAATACTCCTGCTCTCTCAGGCTGAAATGTCACCTGTGATCGGTAACCTTATTTTGTGTGAGAGGCAGACGGGATGTGACAATTCTTTGATACATAATTTGCTCTTCAGCGTGCAGGTGCTGATTGAACAGGATCATTATTCAAAGATTGACACCCACTCTCACCACCCTCTCCTCTGAGTCACAGCCCTCCGCTGGCCTGTTCTTCATCTCTAAGTGCAGTCTCTCCCAGCCCACCTCCTCATCGCCCCCTTTACATTTTGCATCCCCTGTTCACGCTTCTATACACATATACCGTCTCCAGCGTCCTTTTGCCAACTCATTAACAAATGCTGACAGCAATTCCAAAGGCTCTCCAACTCTGACTCACTGGGTTTTTGCAATAGTCTGAATGCATTTGTACATCATATATCATTTGAATAATCATTTAAATACACAAATACTTGCATATATCCCTCATTTTAACACTGTTCTTATAGATATATTAATGCATCCTTCCTGGGATTCGTATTCATTCACTCAGACAAATCAGTGATGGGGAAGACGAGGATGTGTGGGGGAAGGGTATCGGGAATTGCATAACCTTGGAGCTCCATCTTAGCAAAGTGGTCATAAGAAAAGGAAAAAAGGAGAGAACACAGAGGAGAAAATAAAAAGAAAAGCAGGAGAGAGTATGAGAGAGAAAGAGAGAGTCTCCATTTGCCCTTTATCCTTATAGTGAAAGGTGCAAAAATAAAATTAAGCTACAATCAGAGGTGTGAAAAAGGGATGACTGGGACAATAATGTACAGTTCCAGTGTGTTTATTCCAAAAACCCATCTATCTATCTATCTATCCATCCATCCATCCATCCATCCATCCATCCATCCATCCATCCATCCATCTATCTATCTATCCATCCATCCATCCATCTATCTATCTATCTATCTATCTATCTATCTATCTATCTATCTATCTATCTATCTATCCATCAATCTATCTATCTATCTATCTATCTGTGCATGCAAAAATATATTCACAGTGCAAAAAAGAGTTTTATACAGCTTAGTTCCTCCCACCAAGGACCATTAAAATGGTAAATAAATACAGAACAGAAAGAGAAAACACATTAAAAATATAATTATGTGAATAATGTTTCCACTCTGTAAATTTATTTTCATTATTTATCACAACATTTCTTTCTTTTATCAAATCAACTTAGATAATTAATGCAGTTCAGATAACATACTATTTAAAGTTTCAATCGATTAAATCAGTCGCATTCATATTACAGTAAATCAAATTTTTAATTTCAAAGAACAACATTGTAAGGCAATTAAGTAGCTTACTTTTTACAGTTAAACCAACAATTCTTTTTACAGTGCATAAGCAATTCACCAACAATTTACATCACACAAAGTGTTGAAAAAAACATAGCATGTTTGGGTATAAAATTGTATATATACATTTGACTTTGTATTGTAATACTGAATGCTTGCCATATATTATGCTATGGTTTTTACTGCACGTACTACACCGAAATAATTTTAAGAATACCATTTATGGGTATACAGCGGGGTCAAAAATTTGGGATTTAAAATCTAATCTACTCTTTTTAAGCTATTTTTTCTTTATGCTATTTCAATGTATGTCAAGAAACACAAGTTCCAACCTTTTCAAGTGATGTTTGCACATTAATGTGTTGGGGACTGACATCTAGTGTTCAAAGGGACTAGTTACACAGGCAACTTCTAACATCTAAATTAATGGAACCAATACAGGCACCAGATATTTATTGAATATTTTCACAAAAACTGAGTAATTGAAAAAAAGTTTACTTGAAATCACCAAGTAAAGATCATAGGATATAAAACTATTTGATGTGTATATTTACTGTTTTTATGTCTTTTTGAAGTATACTTGGGATTATTAGTATTATTAGAAGTGTTAGTATTTATGGTAACACTTTACAATAAGGTTCATTAGTTAACATTAGTTAACAACATTAGTTAACATGAACTAATAATGAACTGCACTTATACAGCATTTATTCATCTTTGTTAATGTTAATTTCGACATTTACTAATACATTATTAAAACAATTAATACACTGTGGACAAACATGAACAAACAATGAACAACTGTATTTTAATTAACTAACATTAACGAAGATTAGTAAATATAGTAACAAATGTATTGCTCATGGTTAGTTCATGTTAGTTAATATATCAACCTTACTGTAAAGTGTTACCGTATTTATTTGTATAAATATATTTACTCAGCTAATTATCGAATTTATGAGTTAAAGCAATTAATATGACTAAAAATTAAAAAAGCACATAAAAATGTTATTATTTGTACAGCTATAGTTTTGTTGTACAGCTTATACTTTTATTAAGTAACTTCATTAATAAACGTGGAGGCAAGGCCAGGATATGAAAACCCCCGTAATTTCCCTGGTCAAGGGCAGCTGCTTAAAATCTCGCGATACTATGTGTGGCGCGGGATTTGGCTGAAGCAGATGAATGCGCAGTAGTCGTTCTGCAGCGCTATGGAAATGGCGCCTGCGTTCAAGCAGCAGTAGTCGGCAGTTATAACGTTTTACACTGAAGTGACTGGAATTTAAGTTTTCTCATTGCCCCTGCTTTAAAGTTGAACACAACTAGACTACGAGATTTTATCCGTACGAGCGGAGTCCGGATTATGACCGGAAAAGAGTTGCCACGAAAGTCGTGTTTGAAGTAGATGCAGTTTTCTTGAGGGCCGTCATCAGCACGCAGGTACAACGCTGTTGTCTGTCATCCTTTTCAGCTGTCTGTGTCATATTAGGATATTCTAGAGCATCGTGCGTGTTTCTGTGGCTCGATGCGATTTAACGCTCATTTGAGTGGTTTCTAGGGTGTTGAAAGCGGTTCTGAGTGAGTCTCGTGCTGTGACCGTTAGCTACGGTTAGCCAGTGCTGCTAATCTGAAGGGCTCTTGGTAACCGCCTGCGTGGGCTTAACTCGCACAACAACACGGTGTACCAGACGAATGTTTCATTACACGTCGCAGTAAGCTTTTTAAATCAGTTAATCTCCAGTCGTCCTTGTAACTGGAGTCTCTTGTTTGTTTTTTTATGTATTGTGTGTCGCTATTAACGGAACCATTTCGTTGCTAGCGGTGCTACTGACGTGCTGTGCTTGACAGAACAAACTTTCCAGCAAAGCTTTGTTACATGCAAAATGAATGTTTTATGTAAACTATACAAGGGACAGTCATGAATGTACGCTTTTATTTTGCCTGGAGAAGACCGCTGTGTTTGTCTGCTATCATTTGAATGCACTGTGAAGAGTTGTCTGCTAAGATTTTAAAGTGACAGTTCAAGTAATGACAAAGCATAACGGCTGGTTTATCATATTATAACGAAACAGAAATTGCTGCCGACGCCTGATTTAGTGTACTTGGTGTAGTTTAACTTACTTTTTGAATATTTTGAATAAATAATGAACAAAAGTGGATTTCAGGTCGCGGTTTCGCCATGTGAGTCTCAAGCATGGGTGGGACATGCAGCCCGCGCGGGCACAAGGATGAGTCCTATAGGCTGCATCTGTTTTCATTAGATGACCATCCTTTTCCAGGGGGCAGTATTGCATGAGCCAATGAATAATAACCTTTACAAACACAGACTGTAGGCCAACCCATGGGCTCCAGCAGAACGTGTAATTACTCATTACAAACACGTTATTTCATGTTTGTTTTTTTAATTTTCAGTCATATGATCATGTTTTTTTTAAATGGATGTCTAAGCTATTTCACTACTCGAATAGCTGTCCTTGTGGAAAATCTTTTCCTAGTCCAGTAGTCATGTAATTCAGCCTTTTAGCTAAGCTTATTAGTCATCGTGTGTTTTTTCTAGATAGTGTTATCATGGCTATGCCACATATCTTAAAGCTGGTAAACATAAAGGCAATGTGATCATCCTGGTAGTTTACATTAGGGTGATCAAATACCTGTCCTAAAAGTTACATGTTTTTATTATTAATAATTTCTCTTTGTGGTTTTGAGAATTTGTCAAATGTTCTCTTTGATGCATTTTATTGCAATGAATTGTTTTCATAGAATATCCTCTAGCAACTTTTTTTAGCTGTGAAACATAAGCTAAATGGCAATAAACACATTGTTTATTCCAAAATAAGTCTTTAAAACTGAACATTAAAATGTATGAGTATTGTTACCATAAACTTTAAAAGGATTTACTGTTTATTTTCTAAACATCTTGTGAATAATTCACTGCACACAAGTTAATTTTGGTTGGTACAAGCCTGACCTGTAATTATTACTGTAGTGTAGTCCATTTATGTTGTTTTACCTTGATTTATATTTTTGAGAATGAAGTCTTCCATGTTGGTTAATTCCTAGCAAACAGTGTTATTTATATATTAGTATTTATACTACTAATATTTATTAAAGGGATGGTTCACTCAAAAATAAATTCTATCATCTACTCACCCTCAAGTTGTTCTAAACCTGTATGAATTTCTTTCTTCTGCTGAGCACAAAAGAAGGTATTTTTGAAGAATGTGGAAGAAAATTCTATGAAGGTCTTTGGGGCCCATGAACTGCTTGGTTACCGAAATTCATCAAAACATCATCTTTTGTGTTCAGCAGAAGAAAGAAATTCATACAAAGCTTCATGCCTTTTTTTTTTGTCCACATGAGTTGGATTACTTCTGTGAAGCATATTTGGAGTTTCTGCGCTCTCCGGGTTCCAGTATGAATAAAACAGACGTGAGTTTAGCACTCAGTAATGCTCACTCCATCCTATTTTGAGTAAAAAATAGGAAAAATAATGTTTGTCTCTAAAAAAATTAATTTATAAATTTTTCTCCAGTGTAGAGTTATTTTTCCCCCCATAGTGGATGCATAAGAGGGCTCATATTTCACATTAATGACATGGACTTTTTGCATACTTCCTCACAACAATTTAGAAATTGTCACTTTTATTCATATAATATTTTATAATAAATCCTTAGACCTAATGATTTATTGTCTTAGGCTGCCTACATGTTAACAGGTAGACCTTACCCTGCAGTTTTTTGTTAAATAAGTTTATTTCTTTAATACACCTTTTAATATTTTTATTTAGCAATAATAATAATTAGCCTAGTCATATTAATTACCATAAGCACACTAATACTTTAGCTTCACTTGGATGTGCGCCGATTAATAGTGTACGTTCATCTAGGTTAACGTTAGAGCGAGCAGACATGTAAAGTTGCTACTTGCATGTTCCAAATGATAAGCCTTATTTGAGGATGATGGGTGAACATTTGGATTTCCTGCACAAGATACTGTAATTACAACAAGGACTCTCCGTTAAAAACAATCTCCTCATAAAGTCTCATTTGTTAACATTTGTCAATGCATTAGAACATCAACTAACAATGAGCAATACATTTGTTACAGTATTTTTTTTTTTTTTTTCATTTTTGTTAGTTAATAAAAATAAAGTTGTTCATTGTTTGTTCATGTTAGTGCATTAAGTAATGTTAACAAATACAAATCTTTAGTAGTACAAACATTAAAGACTAACGTTTAGTTGACCATAAGGGGCCAGCCCTAGTTAGTCGTTTTATTTTTATGTTTTAGCAGTGTTTTTCACCCCCTGGATCACTGACCATGAGGTCATCTGTGCAGACCCACCAGTTGATGATCACTGTTTCATTGTATGTTTAGAGGAAACACAAGTGTAGCACCTGCTCCAATAGAGCTGACAACTGCTGTTGTGTGTGGGGATCTATTGAATAATATTTTATGCCTGATGTTTCAGGGCAGACAGATTGATTTTAAGCACGTGTTCTCTCTTCAGTAAGCATGCGTGACCTGGCAGCCCAAGTCGCTAGCAGCTTGCTGCGCTTCCCAGAGGTAACGATAGACGCTCTAGGGGAAGATGAAGTTACTCTCGACTCTGTGCTGCATGGGAGATTTACTGTTGGTGAGTGTTGTTTTACTCTGTCTTGAAGTGTGATTCCATTTCATATTGGGCATGATTTAAGCTAATAAAGGAATTAATAATTATATTATCTTAATTATAATTAAGTAGTATTAATTTAATATGTTATAAATTTTCCTTTTATCTTCCGCTGATGTCTCTTATTTTTTGTGTGCAGGGAAGAGTGGACTGGCCTGGCTTGCTTGCGGGCCTCAATTGGAGGTCGTCCATGCCATTTCTGGAGAGCGTTTCTCTGCCTACCGCTTCAGCGGGGTGTCCGAGCACCAACCCACGGTGTTGTCTGTACGGGACTTCAGTTGGCTGAAGCGCACAGGGCTGCTCATTGGTTTGGCGGAGGCAGAGGGCAGTATGTTGTGTCTGTATGATCTTGGTATTTCCCGTGTTGTCAAGGCAGTGGTCATCCCAGGCAGAGTGAGTGCAGTCTTTGTTACGCGAGTATCATTGAGGTCTTTTTATAGTTTTAATATTTTGACTTTTTTTTTTTTCACATTATATATTTTGCATTTTTTTTAAATTTATAGTAATTTCGTTTTGTGTTTTTGAATATATTTAGCAGCATTTGATTTGAAGAGAACATTGCTTCTTCTACAGATCACAGCCATTGAGCCCCTGGTTAGCTACGGAGGGGCCAGTGCTAACACACAGCATCTGCATCAGAGTCTGCGCTGGTTCTTTGGTGTGGCTGCAGTGGTGACGGACATCGGTCACGTTCTGCTGGTTGATCTCTGTCTGGATGACCTGTCCTGTAGTCAGAGTGAACTGGAGGCTTCAGGTGAGAGCGACTATCCCCCCCAGATAGTCTAAAACTGTTATATTAATTGGTTAAATTTGTTGTTGTTGTTTTTTTTTTTTCTCTAGTAGGATGAAAAAAAAAAAGGATGAATCTCAAAATATTGTTTTTTTTTTTTTTTGCTACAGATCTGGAGGTGGTCAATAAGTCTCCGTCTGAGATCCCTCGGTTACGGGAGGGTGTGACACAGCAGGGTAGACATCTGTGTCTGCAGCTCAGCAGCCCCACAGGTACTGGAGCGACAGCCATGCAGTACATCCAACGCACCAACCAGCTCGCTGTCGGCTTCTCAGATGGCAACCTGCAACTCTGGAACCTTAAGACCCTCAAAAAAGAGTGAGCGAAAGATAACAGCAAGCTTGACTTGACTCATTTTTTGCCCATTCTGTTACATTAAAGTAGGCATGAAATTAGTGGTCAACCAGTTTATCGCCAAGGCCAAAATATCAGCATCGATTGATGAGAGTTTTGTTTGGCTGTTGAAAGTGGAATTTTTATTGACTGCTCTGAGAATACCCGCTCCTGAGAAAACTGCTCCCGTTCTCCTTCATTTGTTTATGGTCACTATTTAACAGTTCTGTCTAATACGTTTTTAGATAGCAGTGTTGTTTAATTTTATTTTCATTTTATAGTATTATAATATTCTATAAAATTATAATAATAATAATACTAACAATAATATTAAAAATATTTTTTTTACTTTTTGTGAAAAGTACTGTATTAGGATTACGGAATCAAGTTATCATCTCAAGTATAAGTCTGTTTATTTTACAGATTTGTATAATATTTAAATGATCTAGTTCTAATTTATTGAATATTAAGGGAATATGTATTTATCAGCTTTATGTTGGCCACCCTGCTCTCTAAGATATTGGCGTCGGCCATCAAAAAATCAATATCGGTCGACCACTACATAATCCATTTTCGATAAAACATTTCAATTGGATGTATGGGCACGAGGTCCGTCTCTACCTCTTGTTTTATCCCGACTATAATGTATTTTTGCACCAAATAAATTTGTTTCTGAATATGTCCTCTTACTCTCTAGATATCACTCCCAGCTAGAGGGTGGCAGAGTTCCTGTCTATGCATTTACCTTCCAGGAGCCAGAAAATGACCCTCGGAACTGCTGCTATTTGTGGGCAGTGCAGTCTGCACAGGATCAGTAAGTTTGCTGTTTCATGTGCTCATATCGACATAATCATCTGATTGTTTACTTTATCTGTTTTTGTACTGATTTTATTTTGGTGTACTTTGTCTTTGCAGGGAGGGGGATGTGGTCAGCCTCCATTTGTTACAATTGGCCTTTGGAGAGAGAAGGTGCTTGGCTTCAGGGAAAATTATTTATGAGGTACAGAGCTATGGAGGATTCTACATTCTCATAGATTCATTTGAATGAAGGACAGTCTTTACATCAATTTACAATGTTGTTGAAAAAAAATGATTGATTCTATGTGTGATGTTTGACTCTTAAGGGTCTGGAGTATTGTGAGGAGCGTTACAGTCAGGACTTGAATGGTACAGCGTTTCCCATGAGAGCTCAGGCCACCAATACCCGTTTGATCAGCTGTCAGACTATAGAAAAGTTTCGCCACCATCCTGATCGGGACGACAGTATGAATGAAGGTGTTTTTGCATGTCTGAAGCCAAATACTTTGCAGAGTGATTGACATACTTTCTATAATATCTGTTTTTCTCTTTCTTTAGTGGCATCTCCTGATACAAGTGTGTCAGTTTTCTGCTGGCAAGTCAAATCGTACGGACAAGGCCAACCATCGACCTTTGTAGGTGTTTTTGACATTAACAGATGGTACCATGCACAGATGCCAGATTCCTTGAGGTGAGTATGCAAGGAATAAAAATTAAGTGTTATTGGCGCATGTAAATAAATGCAGCTTGCATTAAAGTCCTTTTCTCTTTACTTGTCCAGAGCAGGAGAATCTTTACGGAACTGTCCGTATCTGGCCGTGTGGTCTCTTGACTCTGTGATCGAGACGACAGCTCCCTGTACTCTGTTGGACATCCTGATTCATGAGCGTAGTCTTAGCAGGGGTCTGCCCTACACCTGCCCTCCACCGGAACAGTTCTTCAATCCCACCACCTACAACTTTGGCAAGACATGTTTATTTCATTTGTATTTATTGCATTTATAATGGCTGTGTTGCGCTTGATTAAATAGTTATTAACCTTCATCTTTTTTTCTATTCTACCTAGATGGAAGTTGTTTGCTTAATGCTGGAATTGTGCACTTTACTTGCTCTGGCTATCAGAAAGAGGTTAGATTTTAGCCCACTGTCTACTATGCAATGCTGAGTCTTTATTAATCTGCTCCATTAATCTCTTACTGTTTACTCTCAGACCCTTAGCTACTTGAAGACGGTGGCGCCGAGTTTGGGTGAAAGCATTTCTAATGGATACTCACGCTGTCTCATGTCTGGCCTCCTGTCCTCTTGTCTGGCTGATGTCCAGCCCTCCAGCCTCTCACAGGTAATGCAACCTTTGTTTAACATTTCAGTAATAACTACACTCTTGTCTAATTTGTTTGCTTATTTGCTAAATGGATTTCACGCACATGTAGAACTATTGGTATCTAAATGTTTGTTTGTAGCTGTACATTTTTCATTGAATACCATGTGATTTGATTTCAGGAAGAGCAACTTGATGCCATTTTGTGCACTGCTGTGGAGACAAGCTCATTGGGACTCATCACTGGCTGTATTAAACAGTGGACCACTGAAGGTGAGGATGGGAGAAGTAATGCTTTCGTAATTTACAAAACCTTGTTTCATCTCTGAAAAGTTATTATTCAAAAGTTTGAGGTCTGTAAGGTGTTTTTGAAATGTTTCATATGCTCAAAGACCTTGTTTATTTGTTTAAAAATGATATGAAAGCAGTAATGTTGTGAAATTGATTAAACTTTAAAATATTTTTTTTGTGTGTGTGTGTGATGGCAAAGCTGAATTTTCAGCATCATTACTGGAGTCTGCAGTGTCACATGGTCCTCCAGAAATCACTCTAATAGGTTGATTTGGTGCTCAAACATTTCTTAATACTAAGGTTAAATTGTGCTGCGTAATATTTTTGTGGAAAACTGTGATTTTTTTTTTTTTCCAGGATTCTTTGAGCATTGAATTAATAGAATTGATTTGAAATCTTTTGTGATTTTAAAAAATTAAACTGCCCCCAAACTTTTGAATGGTAATGTACTTCATATAACTTCCTTTGCCACATTTCTGCACACAGAGCAACCAGGATCAGCAGTCAATCTGCGCTATATACTGGAGTGGGCCTGGAATAAGGTTGTGCACACCAAAGAAGAACTGGATGAATTATGTGAGTTTCCTGCACATTTCTCTCAATATGGTTGTATTGCAAATTTAACAGTGTTCTGATCATGTGCTTTCTGTGCATCCAGGTGCTCCGCTTTTTGACAGCTCGGCAAACTTCACAGATCCCCAGACACTGCAGCTGCTACAGCACAGTCAGCGCTTGCTGGCAAACCTCAGCACCATTTTCCACTGTTTGCTAAATGAGACCCAGGAGCTCACACAGAAAGGTGTCTGAGTATACTTAGAATCACACTTGCATATGTGAAGTTGAAAATCACTAGAATGACTGACTGTTTTTGGTTACATGCAGGGTTGATTGGACTCATGAACAAATGCATGGTGTCTAGTTTGATCTCCCAGTACGCTCAAGTGGTTTTGTGGTTCTGCCGGACCGGTCTGCTTCCAGAGGGCTTTGGTATGACTGTTCAAAGCTTTACTCAGACTCTCTGTGATTTTAAACAAATCTGTGCATTGCATATGCTGAACTTGGTGATCTTCTGTCAACAGATGATGAAGATGTGTTGCAGATATCAAGACCCTTTTACAGTCATTCTATTATAAAGAATTACTACATCGGCCAGAGGGAGGAAATGCGGAGACTGGCTAAGTAAGTTGCTGAATTTCCAAAGCACCATTGGGCTTTTATTTATTTGGCCTTTTATTTGTCTATTATGATTGTAATAATATAACATAATCATCCTTGCTTCCTAAGTCATTAAAAAAATATTTTCCTACCAATAGGGACAAGTGGTGTGCAGACTGCCTCCTGATTGACGGGCTGGTGAGTCAGTGTGGGGAACGCCTTACTGAACTTTGGAAAAGGGATGAGGGTGGAACAGGACTGTATCCTCCCCCATCACTTCACGTAAGTTAAGACTTAAAAAATGTGTATGCAACATTATGCTCAGCTGAGCTTAATTTTGTTTTTTTTTCTATGTCCCTGGTTTAGGCCTTGCTGGATATTTACCTCCTGGAAAACATTGAAGAATCTGCCAAACATGCTATTGTATCCTTTGGCGGTTTCTTTAGTACATCTAAACTTTCCATAAATATTTTGCTTTTTGCTGCTGGTTGGAAAAGATTATTCCTTGACTCAGCCTCTTAGGTTATTTACTTGCTACTGGATGTGATGTACTCATTTCCCAATAAAAGTGGGGCATCAGTGGAGTCTTTTCCCACAGCGTTCGCCATTCCCATTGGGTTGGTGAAACTGGTACAAGGCCTATGGTTGCTAGATCATCATGATCACGAGGTATAAAAATCAGTGTTGAGCTGCTTTCACATCGATGCTCTTATACTAGTATTTTTAGAAGAAACTTTAATGTGTGGCTTGATTTTATAAATGGTGTGAACTTTGTGAATATTTTATGGTGTTTAAAAGTTGTCTACTTCCAGATGTGGGAACTATATCAGTTTAAGCACTATTAGTATATTTTGTGTGTGAATGCAAGAGGTACAACATGATACTTCATAAATTATTTGTATGAAATGGTTTTCATCTCCACCAGAGCTCTCTTGAGCTGCTGTTGCACCCAGCCACAAGTCACTCTCTGTGGAGCTGGCAGCATGAGCGTGTCCTGCAGGCTTTGATGTGCCAGCAGAAACACAGCATCGCCCTGCGCTACCTGCATGTGATGAAGCCTCCCATGTGCAATACCAGCCAAGCCAAGCTGTGCCTCTCTGTCATGCTTCATAACAGGTACAAACGTAGTATACCAGGTAATTGATTTGTCCGCTTATGGTGAGTTTATTTACTTGACTCTTACTTTTGGTTTGTTTTGGGCCGGCCAGGTGTATTGTGGAGGCCTGGGCTTTGCTAAGGCAGCACTGTAATAAATTGAACATGGAGGAGATGATGAGGTTTCTCTTTGAGACCTGTCAGGAGCTGGGGTTGATGAAAGAGATGCTTAAACTGCCCCTTGGACGTGCAGAACAGGTGTGTAAATCTTTACAACACATAAAATTTAATGGATGTTAAAACACAAAATAAGTAGTTTTATTCACCAAGGACACAAACTTTATCAAAAGTGACTGTAAAAACTTCAGTTCAGACTGATGGTAAATGTGGTCCAAATACCAGTTTTTTCATATGTGATGCATCTTTTTTTGTCATGACAGTGTGAACCGTAAAAACCACATGGAATCTGATCTTTTCAATTCCAATTTGGGCCAATTCCATATATGATCCTTAATCTGAAACCGGTCAGCTATTTTGCAATCTGACCTCAATCTGAAGAGCAACATTAGTCACAATTCTATGTTCATGGCGGGCCCTTAAAGTCTTTGCATACCTGAAGTTATCAAGACACTTGCGAAAGGTGTCGGTGGAAAGATAGTATAGGCTCGTATCGTATAAATGTTTTAAAAATTCTCTTCTTTTTTTTTTCTCATACTCTTTCAAAAGCATCAAAACAAAATCTTAAACTTTCGAACAGTAGTGTATATTAGCACCGTTTTTGTTTTTAAACTTTAATTCAAATCTGCAGGAGTGTTTGGAGCGGTTCCTTCAAACCACCGGAGGTTTCCAGAATCGGGAGCTGCTCATGGTCCACTACCTCCAGCAGGCAAATTATGTGCCTGCCCTTCAACTCAACCAGACCCTCAAAGTGAACCTAGCAGTATGTTCAATTTCATAGTATAGTCTACATATGTTTTCGTTTTCTCTAGTTATTTTGTTTAAAAAGAACTCGTGTTCATTTTATTTTTAATTCAGGCTGATCGGGATCCTAAAATGAAGGAAAGGTCAAACACAAGGAACTCCATTCTCAATCAGTATGGGAAGGTTCTTCCTCGGGTTCAACGGAAATTAGCCATTGAACGAGCAAAACCATACCAACACCCTGCTACAATTCACAGAGAAGGTATCGATGAAAGTCATACTCACTGGGACGCAATTGTTAGAACTTGAAGCTTTTAGCAATTGACCTTAAATATGCTCTTCTCCTCTCTCACCCCCTAGTTAAAAGACCGCAGCCTCTGTCAACTGTTGCTAAACGTTCAGCCACTGAAAATGTGATGACCAGAGCAGCCTTTATCAATAATGTCCTCTCAAAGATCGAGGAAGTGTGGGTTGGCAAGAACACCACTCCCGAGTCGTCTCCTTTCAAAAGGTATTATACTAAACAGTTTTTCCCAAGCTTCATTTTCTGTTTGTAAGCTCTGAAATATTTTGTTTTTAAACTCTTCTGCTCTGAATATTTTGTTGGATTTCCTGTTCAGCCCCAAAGAGTCAGAGAAGCAAATGCCTAGCCTTCACCCTTCCTCTCCAAACCGATCTGAGGCTTTTGTAGGAACTCCCATCAACATGCTAACCAAGAGAATGTCTAGGTAAAACTGTCAGACTGGTTTGTATTGTAGTTTGTATTACTATGTATTTTAAGTTCCTTTTGAGACATTTTACAACTCAAAAGAAACGATCCACCTTATTTTTAATGTAAGAGCAGGCAAGGCTGTTTCTAACTTGAATGTTCAAAGGCTTCCAGTTAATTGTAATTCATCATCATCATCAACGCTAGTTTGTAGTGCAAATAGTTTTACTGTTTACAGTACGTTGTTGTTCTTCTAGTTTACCTGTAGTGGCTATTAAATTGGAGGTCTCATACAAAATAAAGTGGGTGGTAACAACTCCCTTGCTTTGTCACCAGGCTTCTGGATTTGGTTGTGCAGCCATCTTCCCAGAATTCTCCAGAAAGCTCAAATTTTCCTGGCACTCCCACAAGGTCCATTACCTCGTGGGCTGGCCCAAAGAGTGTCAGCAAGGCTCCGGAGCTCAGTTTACTGCAAACTCCTCAAGTGGTAAAGGTGAGACCCTATAGTTTTAAAACTTTGTACAAAACCTCACTGAAATATTTGTAACTTAGATTAAATTTTTACTTTATGTACTTAATGTGTTTATTACCCACCTCATTATAAACTTTTTGACTTTAGAGAGCTCGAGCCTTGGCATCAGGCCCGGTTTTCTCAGCCTTCACTCCACAGTCTATTCTGAGGAGCAGCTTACGTCCCACTCCTGTGGCTTCCCCTTCGGCCTCCCCAGGCAGATCAATCACTCCTCCTCTCCGCCCCAAAGAAAGCCGTATTACCTTCATAGAGGAGGCTGATTCTCCAGAAGTTCCCAAGGGCTCTGTCCACTGGAACAATGGGGTAACTCCTTTTCAACATTTTAAATCAAATGTTAAGATGAGCTGTCATAGGAAAAAGACATAATCTTTTAGATTTGTGCAGTAGTAACATTGCGGTTCTTTACAGATTGCGATTAACAGGAAGATCAATGTGCCTAAGAGATCTTCCCCTCCTCTGAAAGCAATTGAGTCCTGGAGTGAACATTCAGATGCTGAAGAGGAAGAAGCAGATGTAAAGAGGATGTATATACCTTCTCTTGAGGAGAAAGAGAATCCTGATCTAGAATCTGAGAGTGGCAACTCTGTCAAAGAGATCCCTGCAGCGGAGTCCACACAAGTGTTTCCCAGTCTTGTGCAACGGCCTAGTCTGGGGCAAGAAGCAAGTCTCGTATCCAATCAGTCCGATACCACTCTTGAGTTCCATGACGCTCCTACTCCAGAGGATCTTGTGGAAACACTGAAAGAACATCAAGCCAACAACAGCATGGATCGAGAGGTGACTGTAAGACTTCCAAACACTTCAGAGGAACATGTGCCTTCTGTAGAAAACAAAACAACGTCAGAATTACCTTCTGTTGCACTCCCTGAGAAAGAGCTAAATATAACTCATGAAATTGATGCCAAGGAAGACTTGTCCAATGGAGAAAGACCTTCAGACACACAGGAAGCCCAAAATGAGAGTGAGGAGCAGGTTAATATTGAGAAAGATCTTGTGAGGGAAGTAACTGAGGAGCAGCTTAAGGAAACTTTAGAGGCTCAGGTTCTCAAGCCAGATGTGGTTGTGGAACCAGAGCTTGTTCTTTCAGTTCAGGAACCAAGCTTAGAACCTTTGACTGAAATTTTAGAGCATCCAGAGATCCAGAAACCAACAGAAGCTGAAGAAACAATGAACACATCCTCAATTTTTGTTGAAGCTCTCAGTGTTCCTCCTACTTTAGAGCCTGTAAACAAATCCATGGAAGAAAATGCTGCTTATGACACTATTGGTGAATCCGCTGTCACCAGGGTATCAGAGGTAGTACCAGAAGAACTGGTCTGTGAGGCCTCGGTGTCTGAGATTCCAGGGGTAGAGTTGGTGAACCATGAACAAATGACAAGTGAACGTGAGATCAATGAAGAATGTGAAGGGGAATCTATGGAAACCTCAGAAGGTGTTATTCTTTTTTTTATTCCTTAACATACAATACTGTTCAAAAGCGTGGGGTCAGTAATGGATTTAACACTTTAAAATAAGGTTAATTAGTGCATTATTTCATACATGCATACAAGATTTTAATAATGTATTACTTAATGTTTACGTTAATATTAACAAAGATTAATAATAATTAATAATGCTGTATAAGTGCAGTTCATTATTAGTTCATGTTAACTTATTGAACCTTATTGTAAAGTGTTACAATTTTTATTTTATTTATCAAAAGTGACAGGCATTTGTAAGGTTACAAAAAAATTGTATTTCAAATATATATATATATATATATATATATATATATATATATATATTAAAATATGCTGTTTTCTTGAAACTGTTTATCAAAGAATCCTATTTAAAAAAAAAAAAAAAAAAAACTTTTGTAAGATACTACTTTCAAGAAAATTTAAAAACATACCAACCCCAAACTTTTGAACGGTACAGTAACTTTCCTGTTTTTTTATAAAAGCCGATAATAACTGGTAGGAAATAAATAACTAAAACAGATTTATTTTGTAGATTTGGATGCCTTTGTGGAACAGCATTTATTTGGCCCTGATCGGTCTCCAACTTTGACTCGGTCCAGTATTAGGGAAGCCTCAGAGGACACTCTCAAATGGTACTCGTTAACGATGTGTCTTATGTTTCTGTTGTGCTGCTTTGCATATGTTTCACATGTCCTGACATTTTGCCTTTTATGACTTTTGTTTGTGCTGTGTACACCCTATAGTGAACCAGTTTGTGACCTTAAGGAAGTTCAGGCCACTGAAGAGAGTGCAGCTGATTTGAAAACGCAGATGTCAGAATCTGCTACCTCAGAGTCTAGATGTAAGTGCATGTCAGGAGTGAGCTAATGTCTTTTAAACAGCATGATGATAATCTAATTTTAATATTCTTCCTATAGCTGTAGTTAGCTTAAATGACACAGATGAGCTTACGAGTACTGAATCATCAGAGGATGAAGAGGATTCTGAAGATGGGAAGGTGGAGGACTCTGGAAGTGAGGTTGAGATTATAGAGGAAGTCAAGGGTAATGGTAGGAGTACCCACCACCCTTCTGCCCTTTACATGGATGAACTTCCTCCAAATGAGCAGTACCTCCAGGATCAAGCCAATGCCGTGCTGTCACTGGTCACACCTGAGGCACAGCTGAAAGTGAGTGCACCAATGAAATCTTATTTTGATGGTGAAATGAAAATGTAGTCATTTAAACTGCACTGTCCTAACCAGGTGAAATGCAACAAGTTTCCAACATTTAGTAAATTTAGAAAAATGACCTAAATGGTGCCGGAATACTGCTGCAAATTTTCAAAAGTACAGCTCTATATTAAACCGTAACTAGGACCAGAATGACCTGATAAATGGAAGCTAGATGACTGACAAAATATCTGCAATTCTGCAATTTATATAGTGCTTTTCACAATACATGTGGCATCAAAGCAGCTGTAAAATGCTTGTTTCAATTAGGAAATATTCAGTTATCAGCTAGAGATTGGTGTGTCCTCTAAAGTAATCTCCATATGGTAGTAATATACAGCGAAAATATAATACTTGTTGTTTGGTTAGTTAACGTAATTTATTCAGTTAAGCAGACACAACGAGTGAGTTAAGAAACAATTATAAATTGTGCTCGTCTTGATTTATAGATTAACAATTACAGAATGTCACGGTTGTAGAGAAACTCAGATTAACACTGAAGATATTGCACCTTGTTAAGACATGTGATATTGTTTGTTTGTTCTAGTAATGTGTTTGTGTTTATAAATGGGTTCATTCTGGCTTTTTTTGTTCTGTAGGTTCTAGACACTGACATGCCAGAGGATGAAGGTGAAGTGGTAATGGTTGGCCTTGGCACTGCAGATCTAGATGAGGAAGATGCTATGTGTTATACAGAGCTTAAGACATCCACCACTCTTCTGGTACCTGTAGAGCTTGCTGATGAGCAGCAAACGCATCATATAGATGAAGGGACTTTAGGGACCCTCAGCAGTGCACCTGATGGAACACAGCCAGAAGACTCTGGCTTCACGCTGATGCTTGATCCAGATGTGGACGAACTGCCTGACACTTCAGAGTTGGACCACAATGCAGTGCTGCTACCTCTACATGAGCCAGAAGAGCCCCAGGATATGGATCAGCTTACAGCTAACTCTGAGGTTGTTGTCTTGGATCATACTGTTCAAGTTCCCGACAACAAATTGGAAGAAGTACAAGACTTGTTATCAGACACTAAACCTGTTGTCACTGGTGTCACTAAAATTGAAGAGCAACCAGATGAGGTCCTCCAGACAGTAGAACCATTTATCACACCACAAAAAGAACCACCATCTCAAGAAACAGAAGGTCTTTTCAATGGTGAAAGGACAGGATTTGGCCCTCCTCAGGTGCAGGAAGAATCACATACGTCTCCTCATAGGGAAGTATTGGAGTCTTCTGCGCCAGAGAATGATTTGCCTTCAGAAGAGCTTTTAGGTAAGGTCAATGAAGTTGCAATGGTTGACACATCTGTGTCAGAAACAGAAAAAGACAATATAACTGAATCTATCCAAATAGACACTACACCCTTATTGGGTGGAGAAGTTGAGGAACTTTCCACAACAAAACAATTGGCAAGGCCAAAGTCACCAGGAAGGCCAAAGTCACCTGCAAGAACAAAAGTCGAAAGAGCTGGAAAAAATACAGAGGAAATTTTGGAGAATGTTAAGGAGGTGCACACCCCTTCACGGAGAACAAGGAAAACCGTAACATTCCCTGTACCCAACCTTGATGTGGAGAAAGATCTTACTGAAGAGGAACAAATGGATTCTCAAGTACCTTCTACACCAAGACGTATTACAAGGAGTGGCAAGCAGCTGCAAGACTATCAAGTTCCTGTTACACCCAGAAGAAGCACAAGAAAAGCAGATGTAGAACAACTCGCTAATGAGAATGCCCAAGCCATGCCTTCTGAGAAAATATCAAAGCCTGCGAGTCCAGCACGAAAGACCCCACAGAAAGCTACACCTAGTAAAGGATCCCGTAGAACCAGGAGCACAGCGGTTGATGATCAGGCCCTGTCCACTGATCCTGTTTTTAGTGTTGACTCTGAAACACAGGCCAGACAGAGTACCAGAAAAGTCAGAGCACCAAATGTTGAAGTTTCAGAAACTCATCAAGAAGTTCCAGAGGAGAAGCCTGCCAAAGCACAAAGTAGTCCTGGTAGGGTTACTCGCAAGTCTACCCGAGGTCTAGCAATAGAAAGTTTCCAACAGGATCCTGCAGAAGATGCCACAACTCAAAGTCAACCTCTTAGAACTCCTCCAAGAAGCAGGAGGAAGACCGTGGCCAGCACTGCAGAAAAAGCAAACAACGTAACCTTTGTTGTTGATGATGCACAACATCAGAGTGTTTCAAGACGCCTTACGAGAAGCCGGCACTGGAATCAAGGTGAGGATCTTGGCAAAGAAAGGTCAGATTTGATTCCCCTCGAAGTGGAGACTGAAACTCTTGAGGCTGATGCCCTTGTAAAGCGACTCAAAAACGAGGAAGCCAACGAAGAGAGTGTTCCTGTTGTAACTGAAATTATACGTGCCAAAAGAAAATCCACTATATCTGCAGCACCTCCACCATGGAATGAAACTCAAAATGCAGAAAATGCAGAAAATGAAGAATCAAAATTGATGTCCGATGAAATTCAGGAACATGCAAGCAAGTCACTTGCAAGTGCTAGACGTACACGGGCGAGAAAAGCGTCTGAACAAAACTCTTCAGCTGTTGAGGATTCAGTTACTCCCATAGCTGACCTGAAAATAACTAGAGGTAGTCAATGTTGTAATGCCTCTTTTTGTAATAGTTCTCAACTCTTTAATGTGCCTTCAATTCAATTAATCTGCAATCCTTTCTTTATAGGAAGGAGAAAAGGAACTTCTATACGAAATGAAGTTCTAGAAATTTTGTCTCCTGTACCACAAACAACAGCCTCAGGAGATGAAACTGATTCTCAATTCAAAGAGGTAAGCGGCATTCTATAAAATGAGTACCAAAACAATTGTTTAATTTGTGCTGGATCTCAATTTAATCTTTATAATGTCATTCGTTGTAGGAAATTGACCCTGTAGGTCATGTTGCTGTTGAAACTGAGGTTGTCAAGCCCAGGAAGAAAAGGACAACCAGGTGAGTTGTCCATGTTGCATGTAGTCCTATTGATATTGTAATATAAGAAGGATGCTTACATTGTTATAATCAAGGCAGGTTTTTGCATAGACGGGCAGATTAAGATTGTAGATTTAAGTCTGAATGAAGTGTTTATATTACCTTTTCTGAAAGGCAACTTATTGCTTTAGTCTGAAACGTATATTTTTTAAAGTGCGTGTGAATGTTCTTATTGGCCTTTGTTTTATCGTCATCAATCCTATTTAATTTCTTTTCTTTTTACAGAACAAAAGCTGCCCCAGAACCTCCACCCCCTGTTGAGATAGATTTTCTTTCTCCCCTCGCTAGTCCAGTCGAACCGTTAGGTAGATCAGAAAAGAGAACCGAAGAAAAGGAAACCCCTTCGCTGAGGATGAACCTACGCCGTAAACGCATGATCGATGCCATTTTTCCTAAACCTATAACAAGGAGGAAGAAGCTCTGATTGTGAACTCTTTGACTGGACTCATTTCCCAATGCACTTTGTGCATTTTTGTTTTCTGCTCCCTCTGTTTCCTAAGAGCTGAGAGAACCTGCTGTTTTCTAATTAAGATAATCAATGGATAATGTTTGGAATAAATAATCTAATTTGGAATAAATAATTTTGTATTATAAATTATGCTGTTTACGGTAAGGAGCACTGAGGGACTTGAGCACCAAAAAGAGAGAAGGTTTAGTTTTTAAATGTTTCTACTAATTGATGCAAATGTAAATAGCCTTTTAGGTATGTTATAAATAAAAATTTGATACTTGTGAATTTTGTTACTTGTTTTGTTTACAGGAAAGATTGTGCAACATGTAAAGTTAATGCAAACAATTATAAGATTTATGGTTGTACCACTTGGGTGATAATTCATGAAGATGAATAATTTACATCGTTTGAAAAAGTGTAATAAAATCATCCATATTACATGGGTGGACTTCTCGCTTTGATGCTTGGCACATGGTCCCCTCTATCTTGAGGTCTTAAGGTGGTGAACACAGAGTTATTTGTTCGTTGCAGACAATGTACATTATTTTGAAGAGCATTGTGAACTTATTTGTATTGCTGGTTTGCTTTCAAATACAAAACAACAATTTGCAATCTTGATATTTTGTAGTTCTTCAGAGGTAATGATTCAATCATTTTACCACAACTGTTTTCCTGCAAGAAATAAAAGACATTAAAATGGCTGTTGTAACAAGATGCGACATCCTGTGTGCATGGTGGTTTTATAAAAGGGTAGTTGACAGAACATTGCATTGAGGTTGCTAATATTATCCAAGTCATTTTGGTGTTCTTGGTTGTGCTTTCATATCCATGTCAACCCTAAGTATAAGTGGTACAAGAAGTGGCTAGAAGTCACCGCTAATAACCAGCAATTATACAAACTGCTGTGGAACATCAGGAAAAAGAACCGTTCATCTAGTAGCTGCAGTGTCCTAAATGAGAAGAGGCTAAAGAGCCCTTCATCCCAGTGTTTACTTCCTTTTTTTAGAGCATGGAGACTGTGGAAGTGATCTTTACAGGAACTAGGGGTACTGTATTATTCATCTAGCTGGGCCTGATAGAAAGTGAGTGTAACAGTGCTCAGGTTTCATCCTGTTGCTCTGCTGCTCATTCTGTTTTCTGTGTTAGAAGAATCCATGTGAGCATGAGGGTGAGGGGAATCGAAATGGCCACCAAAGACTGTGTGAAGGTGGCAGTCCGAGTCAGGCCTTTCAATAAGGTTAGTACGGCCAGATCATCTCAATAACTGCAAAGGCATGTAGTCAGATATGCATGTAAGCATTTTAAGGTTAATTTGGTTGGGTTCGTTTGGTCGTCCTCTAACAGGTTGACTATTGAAAATGGAAGAATAACTAGGACTTAAAAGTCTTTCAAAATTGAAGCTTCTTCTTGGTTATGCAGAGGGAGCGGGATGCAGGCAGTCGCTGTGTGATCTCAATGGCCTCGAATAACATCAGTATTCAGGATCCTCGTAACTCGCAGAACAGCCGCACCTTCACTTTCGACTACGCTTACTGGTCTCATAGCGGTTTCAGTAGAAACAAAGATGGTCTGTTTGTAGCTGAGGAGGCAGGTGGGCGCTATGCAGACCAGGTAACATATCAGGTTATATAGATATTATCTCACCTCTCAAAAGACAATACATCTTTGTGCATGCTTACAAAGATGTAACAGAAATGTGTGCTGGTAAACAGTGTACTAACAAAGTTTCTGTTTGGTTCAATCTCTCTGTCCCCTGTGGTCCTTTACAGACAAGTGTGTTTTTGGATTTGGGGCAAGGGATTCTGGATAACGCACTGCAAGGCTACAATGCCACATTACTGGCATATGGGCAGACTGGTTCTGGGAAGAGTTACTCTATGGTCGGTTATGGTCCTAACAAAGGCCTCATACCCACCCTTTGCGAGAGACTATTTCAGTCTATCCGGAGCATGCAAGACAGCAGGCAGTGCCAGGTATGTCAATCATATTCTTCAAGGTAATCCATTTTGATTCCTGTTAAAGAATGCAATGCATTGTAAAATTCTGTGGTTGTAAACCCATATATACAATCACTTTCAATGTGATACACACAAAGTTTGGTTTCGATATGCCAAAGCCTTGCAGAGATACAGCCTCAAATGCAGTTTGACATCATGCCAACAAATTGGTTGATGCAGAAGAAAACGGTTTGTTTATCGACATAAAATCCATCCAACTTTTTGCCAGCATAGTCTTAAGGTGATCCGAGTCGAATTTGGTGAAAATTGGACAGTGGTCTAAGAGTTCGAAAAAGAAGGTATCGATGTTCTCAGCATGATCCAAGTGATCACAAGACTCATGATAATAGGCTAAACTAAAATCTAAGTGTTCTTTAAAGATTCGTTACAATTTTTGGTCAAGGCGACGCCGCCCTGGAACTTTTTGAGTACCTTCAGGGAATTGTGTTGAAGACACATACCAAGTTTCGTAACAATATGCCAATGCTTCTGTAAAATATAGCTTTTTATGACAAAACTCAAAATGGCTGACATGGGAAAATTGGTCTCAATTCAGTTAAGTGCTTCAGAGATATAGCCTTATGTTCACTTTGGGTGTCCTCTAGAATTCATTTGCAAGTTATTTGAGAACAGTTTGACTAATCACCATGAATTCCATGTTTTTTGAAAAAGTAGGGGTTTTTTTTCAGAAAAATGACGGAAGGTTTTCGTGATGGAAAATTACACCATAGGGTGATATCATAGGGCATAAATGTGAGTGCAACTTTTTGGACAGTTGGTAGTGCTGGAGGGATTGAGTTAAACACTCAAAAATCGCTGTGGTTAATATTCAGACTGTCCTCTGTGTGCCATATTTCACAACTTTTTACCATATGGTTCTATGAGCTGCCATAAACTCGACCAGGGTAACATTTCCCAAAAGCATCGTAAGCCTAAGTTGATGTTTAGAACCATTCCCACCAATTGAGCAACCATCAATTTAGACTTGCGATGCTTTTGGGAAATGCTGCCCAGTGGAAGAACACTAACAATTATAATCGGTGATTGGCCCCTAAAAAAATAAATATATTAAAAATACCATTTTACCTTAAAAATACTTTGTTTTTTTTCCAACCAACTACAGGTATTTTTCAGTATGTTGGAAATCTACAATGAACAGGTAAGAATTCACCCTTATCTGATGTGAATTCACGTATAACAGTTCTACTGTAACTTCTCACGGTCCAGTCCCCAAATTATTTGTTGTAAAGTGTATTTTGGATGAAACTGTCTGCTAAATGATGACTTTCTGATGTTTATAGTGTTTCATGGTATGTCATAATGAAATGTTTTACATGACTTGAGTAGCACTTCGAACTGTGCTCAGGTTGTGGACCTGCTATCGAAGTCCAGCCGATCTGCAGGTGGTCTGCGAGTGCGAGAGGACCAGCAGAGGGGTTTCTATGTTGAGGGGCTGAGGCGGGTGCCCTGTGACAGTGCGGTACAGGTGGAGCAGCTGATGGAGCAGGGAACACGCACGCGCACCACTGCAGCCACACACATGAACGCCAACAGCAGTCGCTCACACATGCTCATCATTGTCCAGCTCAAACAGGTTTCCATTCTGCCAAGCAGAACACGCAACTGAAAGCTTGTTTACATTTGTCTATGTTAAGTTGCTTCTGTATCCATATAACAGATCGGATCTGTTTTCCCCAAGCAATATATAAAATGTATAGTTTCATGATTAAGTTAAAATAAAATTAACTAAGGCTGCGTTTTAATGACTAGTGTAAACAAGGCCTCATATTCTAGATGATCTCACAGAATATGAGATGATTCGTTTACTCATATTCTAAATGATTCTCACAGATTCTTTACTTGTATTTTCACTGTGCTTGTAGATTTTCTCAAAGGAGTGCATCACCAAACAGTCCAACATTTACCTAGTGGACTTGGCTGGTAGTGAGAGACAAAGGTCATCAGGGTCAGAGGCTGACAGGCTTAAAGAGGGCACTGCCATAAATCTCAGTTTAACTACACTTGGAAATGTCATCAGGTCAGCAGATACGTCCTATAGAACCTATAGTGTGTGTGTATACATTCACCGGCCACTTTATCAGGGACACCTTTTCAGCTGCTTGTTAATGTTAATATCTAATCAGTCGATGAAAGCAACTCGATGCAGCATATAGTCATGGGGTGCTTCTCATTTCTTATTTGTGAATTTCTTATTTTTATTTTCCTTTCCTCACGCCTTAGCTCCGCTTAAATAGGATGTAATGGAAGGATACACCTGCCTGTCCTCACCTCTTCGTGGGGCAATTAGAGAATTTAGATATCTTTCGAGATGGCTGAGTACGATCGGTTTCAAGGTGATGGGCTGGAAAAGATGTAGGACAGAGGAAATGAGGAAGCATTGATTTGAGTATTGAGAAGTTCTCACCATCAAGGCAATCTCCTGAAGTTTAAACTGAGCATCAGAATGAGGAAGAAAAGGGATTTAAGGGACTTTGAAACTCACATGGTTGTTGGTGCCAGATCTGAGTATTTCAGAAACTGCTGATCTACTTGGATTTTCACACACAACAATCTCTGGGATTTACAGAGAATGGACTGAAAAAGAGAAAATTTCACCAAAATTGGACCAAAGAAGATTGTAAAAGTGTGGCCTGGTCTCATGAGTCTTGATTTCAGATGTGACATTCTGATGGTAGGGTCAGAATTTGTTGTAAACAACATGAAAGCATGGATCCATCGTGGATTCAACAGCTCATGCTGGTGCTGGCGGTGTAATGGTGTGGGGGATATTTTCTTGGCACACATTGGGCCTCTTAGTACCAATTGAGCAACGTTTAAGTCTACCTGAGTATTGTTGCTGACCGTGTTCATTCCTTTATGACCACAGTGTACCCATCTACTTCCCACAGGACACACACCATATCACAAAGCTCAAATAATCTCAAACTGCTATCTTAAATATGACAATGAGTTCACTATACTCAAATTTATTTATTTATAAGTTGAATTGAATAGGGTCAGTACAAAAAAAACATGATTCCAGTTGACACCTGGTAAATATGTATTGTACATTAAGAGTATAGCATGTGCTAATTTGCATCTCAGGTCCCTAGAAAGGCTTACATCAACATCTTATCATTAAATAAAACTAGCTAATATCACATATTGTTTATACACATAACATGAAATAACCTGTATCTATATTAAGGATACTTCCAACCCCGGTAACATGAATAACTAGTTAAAGCCAACAATTATTACATTTAAATACGTGTCTAGCTCTGGTTTGCTTTAAACCAGCGCTTTACTGTTAATGTGAACGGCTTAAAATCATGTATTATTTTAAACTCAATAGGCAACATACTCCAGAGTTGGGAGCCCTTTGCAGAAAAGGCTCTTTGCCCTTGTATAGTTCTGCGAAAAACAATCCTACAATATTACAAAACGGCCTCCACAGTCACCAGATCACAATCCAATGGATCAGCTTTGGGATGTGGTGGAAAGGGAGATCATAAATGTGCAGCTGACAAATCTTCAGCAACTGTGTGATGATATCATGTCAATGTGGACCAAAATCTCTGAGGAATGTTTCCAGGACCTAGACGAATCTATGCCATTAAGAATTAAGGCAATTCTGAAGACAAAAAGGGAACCCAGTGAGGTGTACCTAATAAAGTGGCCAGTGTGTGTGTATATATATATATATATATATATACAGTTGTGTTCAAAATTATAGCGTTTCAACAGTGCCCTTTGCCTTGAATTTGCGAATGATGCTTCCTATGGTGTCTCTTGGTATGTTTAACATCTTTGCAATCTTCTTATAGCCATTGCCCTTCCTGTGAAGAGTAATCACCTCTTCTCTTGTCTTCCTGGACCATTCTCTTGACTTCACCATGTTTGTAACCACACCAGTAAATGTCTAGAAGGAGCTGAGTATCACAGTCATTTTAAAGCTGCCTAATTGGTGCTTATTAGGCTTTATTGCTGCTCCCTGACATCCACAGGTGCTTTCAATACCTGATTGAAAACACTTCAATGGACCTCTGTTCTTCAGAGTGGTAGTCTTTAAGGGGTTGAATAATTGTGTCAATGAAGAATTCACAAAAGAAACATTTACTACTGTATTACAAAACCAATTGATGTCATTTTAGTTGCATATGCTTCTTTAAGAAGTCCTTGTAGGATTTCATTCTGAATTCAATTACAAATGTACTCTAAATTCTCTAAAACCATTTACAGCATTGGGGGGTTGAATAATTTTGAACACAACTGTATATATATATATATACAGTGTGTCTGTATTTCATACTAACAAGATGGTGCGTTCTTCTATCTCTGATATTGAACACTGGGTAATATTAGTTAACTACAGGGGTTAGGTTTAGATGGAGGTTCAGGGTTAGTACCTAGTTATTGTAATTACTGTAATAAGTACATGGTATTTACACGGGATACAGGATTGTAAAATAAAGTGCTACCAACTATTATATACTTAGCTAAAGCTAAGTATCTACTGTAAGACTATAAAATAATTTAAATTTAAGTCAACATGTCATGCCCCACATATTTATTTATTTATTTATTTAGTGGTTAACCGTATAATAAGTGGGACCAGGATTAATTTCGGCTTATAATTTTTAAGTGGCCTGTCCAAATAAGTTTTAATGTGCTGTCGTAAATTGTTTTGCATATATTTGTCTATAAAGTGCTCTAGCAGACATGGCTCTTGGGAAGAAAGTAGTTCACATCCCTTATAGAGACTCAGTCCTCACCAAATTACTGCAGTCTGCTCTTGGTGGTAACAGTCGAACCGTCATGGTAAGTAACTTTGCCTGTAGTTTTCTCAATCTACAAGCACAACTAAACTAAAACAATGTAATTGTGATGATTTAGAACTAAGGAATCTGCATTGAAGTGTTTCTTGTCCTCATGCACAGATAGCAACCTTAAGTCCTGCAGATATTTGCTATGAAGAGTCTCTTTCTACTCTTCGATATGCAGAGAGGTTTGTTCTTATATGAAAAGTTACATTTAGCTATTAATGAACTGGTGTGTTACCACTGTATTTCATGTTAGTTTTGCTTCAGCCTAATATACGTGATATATTCTAATAGACACATTGTGGAATATCCTTTCAGGGCCAAGCGGATCCAGAATAAAGCTGTGGTGAATGAGAGTCCGACAGAACGACTGGTGAAGGAACTCAAGGCAGAAAATGCAAAACTGCTTGTGAGACTAAGCCGACTGGGCCAAGAGGGCCGTAAAGCCGATGATGAGACGAGTAAGTAAGGTGATAGAAATACGAGGAAATTTTAAATGCAAGAAACATTGCATCTAATTAAAAGTGTTGTTTGTTATAGAGGAGCTGCGGCGATTGTTGACTCATAATGAGCTGCAGATTCGAGCCATCCAGACATTGTGGGAACAGCATCTCCAAGAGGCCCTGAAAGACTGGGAGACTCAGTATGCAACAATAACACAGGTAAACAAAGATGCTGTTTTACATGTTTTACTTTGAATGCATATGCCAAATTCGTAAATGTAAATGTTCTCCAAAATCACTTTCTCTATAGGAAATATACAAAATAAATGGTGTTTTATGTCTAAAGGTAGCCTCTAAAACCACTTAATGATCTCTGAGAATTCAGTTTAAACTAAATATTTACACAAATTTTTTTCCGGGGCTGCAAAAGTTGACCATATTACATTAATTCAACACTGATGTTTGAGATGTTTGTATGACCTATAGATGCAAAGATGCATTTCATTTTTGACACTTCAGAATGTCAGTATAAAGCATCACATAAATGCAGTACATCGGTTGATGTACAGTAGAGAGCCTGCTGGAATGAGTAAATAATGAGCCATGTAGATTCTTTCATCCAAAGTGATACAATTTTTTCAATAATCTATTTAGCTTCAATTTGAATCTATTTCAGTTCTTTAATATTATATTCTATTATATTTCAGCTGTTTATTGCAGCTCAGAGATGCCATGAATGCGTTTATACTGCATTTTGAATAACAACATCATGAGATTCTATTTTAAATATAAAATATACTGACTAAAGAAACGTGTAATAGTGGAAAAAAATTAATTATGCAATACTTTAAATATGAAATTAAAACCACCCTTTGGTGGCAGCATCATTGATTGATTCATTCAAATGGCATTTTTTGAATGGATCATTGAATCATTGACTCACAATTCATTCAAAAATGCTTAATCACTTAGGAGCTAATATTTTAATCTTATATTTTAACTTTATTTCAATTAACAAAAACTATTTGAGTAGTTTTAGTTAAAAATAACAACATGGATCGTTATATAACCACCAATCTCTCAAAAATCTCTTCGTACTTCAGGAACGAAGAATGATGCAGATGCATCCGTACATAATGAACATCAATGAGGATGCTCAGCTGTCTGGCGTGGTGAAGCTTTTCATTCAGGATGGTGAGTTTGTCTTACTATAGAGCCATCAGACCAGTTACATCATATCCATATATTAACTAAAGGCAATATATAATTGATGCCTTTCTATGAGAAGGTGAATGGGATATTGGTCTGGCTGACAACTCACCCAGAGCGCTCTCTATTAAGGGTCTAGGGTAAGTCAAGAATGAAAAAGATTGCTTCCCACTATGATATCCATCCCGAAATGAACATTTATGCTGTATATTAGCATGTATTCAAAATTTTTGTTTTCCTATTTTCAGCATTCAGGAAAAACATGCTGTGTTCTCAAACCAGCACAGGAGAGTATCAATTACTCCTGTGTCCGGGTCAAAGGTCATTGTGAATGGAGTGCCGGTACCTAAAAGGATAGAGCTGCAGCATTTGGTGCGTTTCATTATCTGTATTACTACTATATATCTACTAAATGCACTTGACTCATAAAGAAATTCATCATGCTGTGCATTTTCAAATATGAACTAGAAAAGTAATCTATGTGAATTACCAAGTGGAGTTTTGGTTTAGCGTTAACCTGCACTTGTTATGTTCTCATGAAGGACCGACTTGTCCTGGGTTCGAACAGCACTTACCTGTTCATTGGCTTCCCTTCGGAGCGCTCAGGAGAGGACTGGAGTCGCTATGACTATGATTACTTCCAATCTGAGCTGGCAGAGGCGGAGGGCTTTCACATTCAGTCTCTGTGTGAAGATCAGGGCCATCGTAAGTGTGGATTTAAATCAATTGAAATATTTTTTTTATTAGATATCTTTAGATTTGGTCTAATTTAGATGCATTCAGTATTATTGTATTATTTATATACTATTATAGTAATTTTTTAAAATCCACTTTTTTTTTAAGTTTCGGGTTTTCATTTTAATGTAAGATATTAATTTTGTTGTGTTTTTTTAATTCTTTTTTTTTTTTGTTTTTGGTTTTAGTCATTTTTAGTACTTATTTCAGTAAATACCAAGGCAACATTTCTATTTTTTTTTTTTTTTTTTGGTTTTCTTCTAATATTTATATTTTATTTTATTTTATTTCAGCTTTGATACCATTAAAGAAAATTATTTTAATAGTTTCAGTTAAAATAACATCACTTGCAGGGCCACAGCAGCCTGACCCCAGTCTACTGGCTGTGTTCTATGACTATATAAAGTTGATGCCCATGGTGACAGAAGCTAATCAAATGAGTAAAGAGTTAAAGAAGGTGAGAACAGTCACTAAACATGCAATCATAATGTCATAAACCTGCCTGTTTCCATGTCCATCTGTTCATTTGTTTGTCCTGTCATCTGTCACGTGCTCTTTTGTTATTGTCCTGTCAGTTTTGCCATGTGGTTCTGTTTTGATTCATCGTCGTTATTAGTTCATTGTCTTCACCTGTCCTCGTCAATCAGTGTTGTCTTCACCTGTTCCCCATCGATTATCCTCGTGTTCTCTCTGTATAAATTCCCTCTGTGTCAGTCCTGTCCTTGTTCGTCTTTAAAGTTACGTGGCTCGTTCTACCTGTCCTGTATCCTGTCTTGTTTAATAAATACTTTAACCTTCCGTCCTGCCTTGCCGTGCTTCCTGCACTCGTTAACGCAGCGCGTTACACATATCAAGTATATCCATTCATTTTGTAAGGAGATAGTAAGCAAGATACACAAATTAGAAATACTGCAGTCTTTTATTATAAATGCAGGCGATTGTTAGAACAACACAGTGTAAACAATACATTACGCATTGACAATAACCAACAAAGAACTAAACTGAAAAGGGAGTATATACAGTATACAGGGGAGAACAAGGAACTAAATAAGAAACAGCTAATAATAATTAATTAACCATAGAAACAGACAGGAACATATTCAGAAACCAAGGAAACTGAAACTAAACAGAGCAGGGAAACAAGAACCAACAGAATATCAAAGTAAGATTCCAAAACTGTGACAGATTTTTGACGAGCAGTAGCTGAAAAATGCCTCTTAGTATGAAATGGAGCTTAAGGATTCACTATGATAAAGTTTAACTCTTAAAACAACAAGAAACAAACAATAGTACCTTTTTAAAACCAATTTGGGAAATTACTTTATTACTCTGTTTCCTGAGTGCTTTATATTTGGTTGTGGAGTAATCATTCATACATAAAAACGTATGGCATTGGGTATTTCCACAATGGTGGAGTTAACTGAACATTTTTGTTATGTTGCATCCACAGTATATTGAAAAATAATGCAATGCACCATAAATTGACTTTTATCTTTTCAGGGAGTTGAATTCAAATTGGAAATCAAGAATCTAGCAATGTCAGACTCTAAGGGTCATGACCTGGAGAAGGACATTGCGGTAAGAGTGACATCTGTAGAAAGCAAACAGGTGAGAATTATGATTTTGTGGAATTTTCAATTACTGTTAAAGCTCCTTTCATTTTTGGATATGCACAACACAGAAGAGTAGCAAATAAGAGTGTGCTCTGCAAATAGCTGGAAATAGTGTCTCTTTCTCTTTTTTAGATTACATGAACTAGTCAAAAAGAAATGTACAGATATCTTAATGCCAACCAGTGTTTGACACAGATGTCAGGTGATATGGTTTTCCAAAATGGAATTAGATGTTTTTGAAAACATGGACTGGTGTAACTGAATAAGGGACTAATGCAATTACAGAATCAGATGTAGAGCAGAATCACAAGGGCATTGATGTTATATTATCTCACAGCGTGCACATAAAGTTTCCATGCCTCACCCGACATCAATTTAGTGCTGAAACTTTTAGGAACCATAAGGAACCATAGTTTTGTTTTTTGAACTTTTATTTAAGTTCACTTATAATACTAGTCAATGTTTTTTGCACCAAAAACAGTCATAGTTTAATTTTCTAAGCATATTTTCAGCCCTCTCTCTGACCCTTATATTTAAACAGGCTTTTTTTTTTTTTTTTTGCTGCTGTGCTTTTAAGACTTTTATATATATATATACAGTACTGTGCAAAAGTTTTAGGCAGGTGTGAAAAAATGCTGTAAAGTAAGAATGCTTTCAAAAATAGACATGTTAATAGTTTATATTTATCAATTAGCAAAATGCAAAGTGAGTGAACAGAAGAAAAATCTACATCAAATCAATATTTGGTGTGACCACCCTTTGCCTTCAAAACAGCATCAATTCTTCTAGGTACACTTGCACACAGTTTTTGAAGGAACTCGGCAGGTAGGTTGGCCCAAACATCTTGGAGAACTAACCACAGTTCCTCTGTGGATTTAGGCAGCCTCAGTTGCTTCTCTCTCTTCATGTAATCCCAGACAGACTCGATGATGTTGAGATCAGGGCTCTGTGGGGGCCATACCATCACTTCCAGGACTCCTTGTTCTTCTTTACACTGAAGATAGTTCTTAATGACTTTCGCTGTATGTTTGGGGTCGTTGTCATGCTGCAGAATAAATTTGGGGCCAATCAGATGCCTCCCTGATGGTATTGCATGATGGATAAGTATCTGCCTGTACTTCTCAGCATTGAGGATACCATTAATTCTGACCAAATCCCCAACTCCATTTGCAGAAATGCAGCCCCAAACTTGCAAGGAACCTCCACCATGCTTCACTGTTGCCTGCAGACACTCATTCGTGTACCGCTCTCCAGCCCTTCGGCGAACAAACTGCCTTCTGCTACAGCCAAATATTTCAAATTTTGACTCATCAGTCCAGAGCACCTGCTGCCATTTTTCTGCACCCCAGTTCCTGTGTTTTCGTGCATAGTTGAGTCGCTTGGCCTTGTTTCCACGTCGGAGGTATGGCTTTTTGGCCGCAAGTCTTCCATGAAGGCCACTTCTGACCAGACTTCTCCGGACAGTAGATGGGTGTACCAGGGTCCCACTGTTTTCTGCCAATTGTGAGCTAATGGCACTGCTCGACATCTTCCGATTGCGAAGGGAAGTAAGCATGATGTGTCTTTCATCTGCTGCAGTAAGTTTCCTTGGCCGACCACTGCGTCTACGGTCCTCAACGTTGCCTGTTTCTTTGTGCTTCTTCAAAAGAGCTTGGACAGCACATCTGGAAACCCCTGTCTGCCTTGAAATTTCTGCCTGGGAGAGACCTTGCTGATGCAGTATAACTACCTTGTGTCTTGTTGCTGTGCTCAGTCTTGCCATGGTGTATGACTTTTGACAGTAAACTGTCTTCAGCAACCTCACCTTGTTAGCTGAGTTTGGCTGTTCCTCACCCAGTTTTATTCCTCCTACACAGCTGTTTCTGTTTCAGTTAATGATTGTGTTTCAACCTACATATTGAATTGATGATCATTAGCACCTGTTTGGTATAATTGTTTAATCATACACCTAACTATATGCCTACAAAATCCCTGACTTTGTGCAAGTGTACCTTGAAGAATTGATGCTGTTTTGAAGGCAAAGGGTGGTCACACCAAATATGGATTTGATTTAGATTTTTCTTCTGTTCACTCACTTTGCATTTTGTTAATTGATAAATATAATCTATTACCAAGTTTATTTTTGAAAGCATTCTTACTTTACAGCATTTTTTCACACCTGCCTAAAACTTTTGCACAGTACTGTATATATATATATATATATATATATATATAATATATATATATATATATATATATATATATATATATATATATATATATCTGGTGAATTAAATAAATAATAAAAAAATCATTTGGCAGACGCTTTTATCCAAAGCGACTTACAAGTGAGGAAAACAAACAACCGATTCTTCATGAAGAGGCAAATAGACACAGGAAGTGCTCACAATACAAGTTTCAGACATTGCTCAGAGTAATATAAGCTAGAGTAGAAAGGGAAAAGGAAAGAATAGAATTTTTTTTATTTTATGAAGGGGTTAAGTGCTCACGAAAGAGATGAGTTTTCAGCTGTCTCTTGAATATTGCCAGGGATTCTGCATTCCTGATGAAAGTAGGGAGATCATTCCATCAGCAGGGAACAGTGAACTAGAATGTTCTGGAGAGTGATTTTGTGCCACTCTGTGACGGTACCACAAGCCTTCGCTCCTTTAGCGATCGCAGGGTTCTGCATCATTTGAAGAGCACTTGACAGAAGTCCAGCCAGAAGAGCATTGCAGTAATCAAGCCCAGAAATGACCAGGGCCTGGACAAGTAGTTGTGTTGCGTGAAACCTGGTTGACACAATTTGTTCAAGTGTTTTCGATATTAATGGTAGGTGAGAGACAGGTCTGTAACTGTCTACAAGTGATGTGTTTAATATGGGTTTTTTAAGCAGTGGGTTACCCGAGCCTGCTTGAATGCGGTAGGGAAAGTGCCTGTGTGGAGAGACGAGTTAATAATGTGTGTATGTGCTGGTAATTTTAAACAATATTGTCAGTATGAACAGCAGAACTGTTGGCTCTAGCAATATTTTGTTCCTGAATGATTACGCATTTTTGAATGAAACGGGAGAGTCAGTGATTCAATGGCTCGTTCATAAAGACAGTCATTCCTGAATGAATTGGGCGTTTTGAATTCGACTGAATCAATGACTCACTCATTAAAGGATTAGTTCACCCAAAAATGAAATTTCTTTCATTAAGTACTCAATGTCGTACCAATCCCTTAAGACCTTTGTTCATCTTCAGATGAAATCTGAGAGTTTTTTTAATCTCCCATAGAAAGCAACGACACGACCACATTCAATGTCCAGAGAAGTAGTAAAGACATCGTTAAAATAATCATTGACTACAGTGGTTCAACCTTAATGTTATGAAGCGACGAGAATACTTTTCGTGCGCAAAAACAAAACAAAAATAATACCCTGAGGAAACATTTTTCAGCCTGTCATCAATAAATGCCACTGCAGATGCTGAATCTGTGCCACTGCTGCAGTGCAAAGTCTTTTTATCTGATTATAGTCTTATTATTATAATAGCATTTATTGAATACATTTAAGAATTTACCTTTTAAAAAGGTTAAAAAAGTTGCTCTTATAAATGTAAAAGAAATTCTTATGGAAATCAATGTGTTCTCAGGTGTGGATGTGGTCCAAAGCCAAATTTGTCAACCGTAAGTTTCTGATGGAAGAGGTGTACCAGCAGCAGGTGGTAGGAGGAGAGGGGGCAGACCGAGCTCCTCTTCCCAGGGACAGAGATCCATTCTGGGATCCTCTGGAGCCTCTGCACCTGGGAAGTGCTCACCTGTGGCTGCAGTCCGTGGCATTCCGCATCCCTCTGGAGGAGCAGGTTGAAGTGGTGGGTCCGGAAGGAACAGAGGAGGCCATACTGCAGACCCAGCTTGTGCCCTGCAGCCCTGTGGGATTGTGGGTAAAATTTTTACATGTGAATGAAAATTTTGATTAAATGAATGAAATATTTGTCGTGCTATGCTATGATATTTATCATTTATAGGCCTCTGGGTGAAGATGATATCCTTATTGACCCGTCAGAGCTGCTTGGGAAGCGACTGGACTTTCAGCTGGTTTTGGATCAGTGCTGTGGCCTACGCTGGGTTAAAGAGGCTCGAAACCGAGGCGTGCAAATTGGGTTAGTTTGGATCAGTTCTGGAATTCTTCTTGAAGTATCTGGAGACTACTTTGTATGGATTTTATTGAAGCTTATTTTTTGTTTATATTATTAATAATACTTGTCCTTATAAAAAGTTATATAATTCTCATAAAGTGTTGATTAACAACCGAGATTTTTAACTGGATTAATCCCCAGATTTATTTGGACCGTAATACACTAATCACACTGCAGTGTATAACATGTCTGAATTCACTGCTATTTTAGTATTATTTATATACTATTATAGTTTTTATTAATATATTTTTCAGTTTTTATTTTAATGTGAGCAATTTTATTCAGATTTTGTAATTGTTTTCTTTTCTTTTTTAATAGCTTTATTATTATTTCAGTTAGTAATTTAAGCTTATTTCAAAATTTTAATTTAGTTTGTTTTTCCATCTAAAATTTATATCTGATTTTATTTCAGCTTTATATATATATTCAAATAACAATTTTTAAATATATATATTTTAGTTGTAGTTAACAATAACACCATTTCTTTGCATTCCTATTGATAATTGACGTTAAATTTTATTTGTGCTAAAGAACTTTGGAACTCTGATTGACAGGTTTCGTGTGTTTGACTGCCCGAAGCCTCTCTACACTCCAGCGATGTGGCACAACGTGAACCCGCTGATGGACCACAGAGTCCAGTTCACTGCATTGAGAACCTCTCAGGAACTGCTCAACTACCTGCAGAGCAATGCACTGGTGTTGGAGCTGTGGGGTCTGCAGGGTAAAAGTCTCTGATTTTATACAAGGAATATTACACTCAACCATTCAAGAATTTGAGGTTGGTAAGTTTTACTTCATTTTTTTGAATAAAAAGTATCTTCTCACCCAGGCTGATCAAATACTTATTCAATGAATTTTGTGAAATATTATAAATAAAATAACTTTTTTTTATTTGAATGTATTTTAAAATACTTTATTAATTTATTCCTGTGATGCAAAGCTCAATTTTCAGCATCATTATTCCAGTCCTAAATCCCACATGACTCTTCAGCAATCATTCTAACATGCTGATTTGTTGAAAACATTTTTTTTTATTTATGCTGCTTAATATTTTTGTGAAAACTGATACTTTTTTCAGGATTCTTTGATAAATAGGAAGTTCAAAAGAAAATATTTATTTGAAATATAAATCTTTTATAATATTATGAATGTATTTACTTATCATTTTGATTAATTTAATGGATCATAGCTTAATAAGAGTATTCATTTCTTTTAAAGCAAAATCTTACTGACCCCAAACTTTTGAAAGTAGTGCATTTTTAGATTGACAAAGTCATTTGATTACAGAAAATACAAAGGAGCTGTAGAAACTGGAAGAAGAATTAAACCAAACCATTTGCCTTTGAGGCATTCTTGAACTTCTCCAATAAACTTGTTTGTGTTTGTAGAAGGATGTTGTGAATTAGTCTCCTGTATGGATGGATTGAAGATGACTCAAGAGGACAGCATTATTATTGACAAGATCAGTGCATCAGAGCACTCGGTATATAAACAGACTGTGTGTATGTTTCAACTAAATTTGCATTGTTTAACACCCAAAATGCGTTGCATGAGCCAGGCCAGGGTTATGCTGGTATTCTCTGAAACTGAATTATTTTATGGAAGTGTATTTATGTTTGTTTAGATGGCAGAAACTGCAGTCTCTGACCTCAGCTCATCTCTCCGAGCCCTTCATCAAGACTTGGAACAGCTGAGAAATGTTAACGCAGCACTGAGGAAAGAAAACGGCACTCTGAGAGAACAACTCAACTCAGCCAGAAATGGCGAGTTCTTTTGATAAGACATGCAGTCAAGATATTGTAGCCTCTTTGGTCAGGATGTAACACAAATTGGGGGCTCGTCCGGGATCTGAAACAATTCCTCTTGCAACAAATACCAAAAACATGCAAGAACACAGCTCAGCATTTCTACAAATATGACCTCCTGCTCCATTCACAGCATTGTTATTCTCCCACATATCTGCTGCAGGTGTGGAGAATAACCGCGGTCGGCAGGAGCGAAGAAGCAGTCTGAGGCCCAGCTGTGATGCTGAATTTGCCAAAGCCTTAAAAGTGTTCTACCACAGCATGACCTCTGTTAGGGGGCAACTGCAGCGGCTGCGCAGACACAAACCCAGTGTAAGTATGCAAGTCCCATTCTATCAGTCATGCCAGTCGGCCTCTGTTGTTCAGCTGTTTAACAATCATTAATGTGAAAGAATTTATATACGCACCAGCAAAGTCATTTTGGGTGTATAATTTCGGACCGCATATATTCAGAGCATTGATACATTGTGCGTTTGTGTCTCTATAGGAGGAAGCAGACCTTTTGGGTTTTAGACTGTTTGTGGATGAGCATACCTATCTCCTGAAGGACTTTTCTGAACAGTTGGAACAGTGCGTTACCACTCTAAAACAAGACGTGGCGGCCATTGTACGTCGAAAGAGAGAAAAGTCTGGGATTTGGTCCTGATACACCTATTAAATCAATCATACTGCATGATATTGTACATTTATAAGACTGAGTCTTGTTGATTAAAGGGTTGGCAAAGTGCTATAGACGTATTTGCTTGCATTTTTATTTACTCGTGCTCTGATTTTGTCTTGAGTACATTTGGAATGGGACACTATCTACGATTATTAAGCAGTTAAATGGAGTATGCGCCATACTGTATGTACTGTGTGAAAATTGTTTCTCATCTCGAATACTCCGATAACTCACTGTATTTGTACATAACCAGAGCACACTGCATTAAATATTACAGTATTTGTTGATCACTATGGTGCTATTTTCACAAGTAAGGTGTTCTTTTTCAAAACTCCAAACTGTTCACACTTGTAACACAGCTAGTCATTCTTTCAAAACCTGTTGTAATGCTTTTATTTAGTTGAACATATTTTCAGTCCGCATGATCATTGTTTCAAACACAAGATTATTATAATATGTAATGGCAACATTTGGTTTACTCACAGAAACACAACAGTATGATCTTCTTTCAGTGCTTTTAATCAGTTAATTATAGCAATCAATGCAAGATATATGTTTCAAATCGGCCTTAGTGCTGAAATTAATATGCTACAGTACTGTAAAAGACAGATTACAGTTTTCACATTAGGCAATACACTTACATTACCCAACGTTTACAGAATTTATAATTTCCAAAATATCTATCTTATATGTAATCAAGTGAAGGATCAATGAAGACATTTTCAGGCATAATTGTAACATAACATCAAGCCTGTCTTGATCATTTGGCCATAGATTCTCGTCCACATCACAATAAATGTCATCATTGTTCATGCACCTTGGAAAAAACCTTTCGGCATGGCGAATCCATGCTTGACATTGGTCTACACCGATGTCATCACATGCCTCATCCATGGCCTGAAGGCGATCACAGACCTTCCACCTCCATGCTGAGAAAAATTCCTCAACAGGGTTGAGGAAAGGAGAGTATGGAGGCAGGTAGAGGGTCATGAATCGGGGATGGGCCTGAAACCATGCTTGAACGACCTCTGCATGGTGGAACTTGGCATTGTCCCACACAATTACATCGGTGACCCCTTCACCTTGACTGGCCGGCTCAATTTCATTGGGAAACTCAATGAGATGTGCAGTGTTCCAAGAGCCAAGTAATGACTTACCTCCTACGACACCATCTTCAGAGATAGCTGTCCACATGTTTCCTCCATGTTGTCCAGGCACTTGGACAGTGGGCCGTTGGCTGATGAAGTTCCGTCCATGGCGACAAGTTTTGGCCAGGTTAAAGCCCACTTCATCAACAAATATTTACTTGTGATGGTTCACATCAGCATCAAGCACCATCACCTTCAAAACATATTTCGGTTCATTATTTTTACAGTGTTGTTCCAATATACATATGAAGTAGGCGATGCATCAGATAGAATCAGTAATACAGTGCTGTATCTGAACATACTCAGCCCTCAGTTGTTTCACCCGGTCATTGTTTCTCTCAAAAGGCACCAGCTAAATGGGCTTCATTGATACCTGGTGCCTCTTCAAAAGGCAGTCTATTGTTGGAAGGCTGATGGATGCCACATTGGCGATGGTGTCATTATTCTTCTCAATTGCCTGCTTTATTACTGACAGTCATACATCATTTCTGGCTCTCACCATTTACACCACTGCCCACTCCTGGGCGGTCAGCACACGGCCACGGCCACCACTATGTTTTTTTTGTCAATTCTAAGCATAGAACAGAGTATATTGTCAATAGATACTGTAAGAATACTGCAGCATGTTTGATGAAGTTACATGCATTACAATAACAACATTACATGTTACATGTATTACAACAAAACCTCCGCTTTTGGAAAAGTCCAGGAAGGTAATCCTATATCCCAGTGGTTCCCAAACCTGTTCTGGAGGACCCCATTTTGGATCTCTCTCTCATCTAACACACCTGATTCAACTCATTAGTAGAGACTGGAAGACTTGAAGTAGGCGTGTCAGATCAGGGCAACATAAAAAATGTGCAGTGCTGGGGGTCCTTCAGGACAGGTTTGGGAAGCACTGCTATATCCTACCAACATCCTTTACCAGTGAACCGGGTTGTAGTATGCCACCCAGATGCCCCTCCTCCACCACCTCTGCCTGTAGATGGCTATAGGCTGGAGCTCACCAGCTGTCAGTTCGTGTGCAGTCACCAGCAACACCTCCATCTACAGTCCCTTGTCACTACAGTAGACATGGCAAGGAAAATAGAGGTTGCCACCAGGGAGCAGAGCAACACTGTAGAGTTGCACCGTGTCAGGATCATGCATCATTCATAATAAATAATATTGTGTTATAAATATACTGCCTTAAATGTGCTTCTATGTGTGGCCTCCTCTTAATGCTGTCATGCCTTGAGCCAGATGTGTAAAACAATGCAGAACTCTATCCCATCTCATAACAAGTAGTGGAGGAGGGGTTTAAAGAGTTCATATATGTGTATAGTTTTGTTTGAAAATAATTACCTTTTTAATAATGTAAAAGATGTCAACAAAAGGCTGTTTATTGGATCATATTCTAGTAAGTAAATGTTTAACAAAATTATAGCACATTCGTGAGAAGGTATTTACAAGAAACTATTAGATTATAAATACATTAATTAGATTGTATTCCTAAAGTAGTTTCTTGTAAATACTTTTTTGAATGCATTTCTAATTGTAGCTGTTAATAGTTGATTGTAAATAATGTCATTAGAACGCATCTAGAATAAACGATTTTAGAAATACATTCATTAGAAACTATCAAGCACAAGAATAAGCAAAAAGTGAAATGTCATTAATACATGAGTCCAGAGTTATTCATCAGTGTGTTTACCGTTCTGGTAGTTGACCAGCCGCTGCTTCCATCTTGAACTAGTAAATCTCCTTTTTTTAAATCTCCTCAACCCCCCAGCAGTCACTACAAAGTCTTAAAATGCTAATAACAAGTATAACAACGGAAGTACTGACGCGCTCACTCATAGCCCGGAAGTTGATAGACGCCATCTTGTGCATCTAGTCCATAGGCACAACTATATTAAGTGAAGTTTTCTTCACACATCAACTGAAAACAGCATAGACTAAAAGTTCATCAAAATGCAAATCAATTAAAAAAATAGATCACAAAATCAGTACCGTCAACCCAGCCCAAATCATTTGATCGGACAAAATTGCATGACTTAAAAAAGTGCATACAAAAAGTTTCACATACGAAAAAAATAGTAGGCCACATACAGTAAGCTTGTACTACTTTTTAAATACATAGACACAGATAAATACTTTCATCCCAGACTACGATTAGATATGTTCTTTTATTTAGTTAGAAACAAGCCAGAACAGCATTCTGCAATCTTTCAGAAAACTCACAGATTCACTGGTCTCTAAAGCATTTTTCTTGTATTAGTTTAACTATCCTGGCTATAGTTATAGGATTCAGAAATATAACAACTTGTGACAATATTACAAAAGCTTTTACTTTAACTTAAACTATATTTTTTTCAACTCTGCATGTGCTTTAAATACATTTTTAGAGATGTTGGTCATCTGTGAGAATATGCATTTCTGTTAGTGATAAAAACATTCAAAATTAAAGTTCCAAACTTTCAAAGTGAAACACGTGATCAGAGGGATTTCAAGAGTGTTTGTGCCACACTTGTAGTGCAAATATCTCAGCCATTTGGGCAGAATGCATGCTAATAAACATCCCAGTCTACTGTGCACAAGCCAGGACACTAAACTGGAAAACGGCAATACTGCAAGATAGCCGAGGAAGCTTCAAATAACAACAAGATTTCTCTACGCCCAAGCAAGCAAATTAATAGGCGCTTCAGAAGAAGGGACTTAAAGGACGGAGAATTGAATGCCGTGTTTGTTCAGGCGGTCGATGAGGGTGGTCTTGGCAAACGTCGCTCCTGGAGTGTATACGCCGCCACTGTAGAGAGTCACCAATAACATACATTCAGGATGTGACACTTAATCATACAAACTGCTTATTTAGGTTTAGTTTAAGGGTTGTTTGACAGTGACTAGACTAGTTGGCAGAACCTACGTTTTTGGAAGAGAACTGGATTCATTCAACATGGTAATGGCTGCTTGAACCATAGCGATTGGTGTGGCGACATATCCTGGCTCTGGAAACACCACACACAAAAAAGGGATATGAGAAATCTACAGGTGCAGCTTTTTATCGACACTAATATGAGGCAGACGTTAACACGGTACCTGGTCCTTTGACCACAGTGCGGATCTTGGCATTGGGTTTGCCCTCGGTGGGGTCCTGATCTTCAGAGTAACCCTCTCCAAAAAAGATGAAACGGAAAGAGGAGTCCTCTATCTGCAAACATCACATTTAAATTAAGCTGTACGTGTGATCATAAAGATTATACATACTGTAGCTGATAGGCAGGATGATGACTTGGTTATAAAACCTGTTTTCTAGTTGGACCCTCTTTGGAGAAGAAGCCAAATGAGAAAAACCCTGGAAACTGCAGACGAAGTATATAACTGATTAGAAAACAAGCTCCACAAGCTACAATGTAGTCATCAAATTACATGCAGTGTGTTGTGGAAATACGTGGCTTTCACAAAATGATGTTTCACCTTAATAAGGAGATTTCTGCCAAAGCTGAACTTTACAAGGAACCAGAACATCAATCCAGCGAAGATAAGTTTAAAAACGTTAGAAATACCGCCGACACCAACATACGCCCCGTACTGGACCTGCAAGAATCATGTCAGTATATGTAAAACTTGTGCAGGTCATTTTGAATTCAACCGACTTCTAAATGACTTCTGACAAAGAAATCTACGAATGTAGGAATTACTGCTTTAATCTTATAGCAGTCATTTTGTTAAAGTTATTTTAGTACTTTAATGACGCTTATTGTAAAGTGTTACCAATGAATTAAATATTAGATGAAAAAGTTAGTTAACATGAACTAATAATGATCTGCACTTATACAGCATTTATTAATCTTTGTTAATATTAATTTCAGCATTTACCAACACATAATTCAAATCTTGTCAACAGTGTCTGCACTGTGAACTAACATGAACAAACAATGAAAAACTGCATTTCCATTAACATTAGTGAAGATTAGTAAATATAGTAACAAATGTATTGCTCATGGTTAGTTTGTAAGTTAATATATTAACTAATGTTTAACTAATGAACCTTGATTTCAATTAAAGAAAGCTATATTTAATAGTAACTTACTGGTGTCTCATTGAGTTCTTCATGCAAGTAACGCTGGGTCCTTTTCACCACGGATGGGTCAGTACCCATGAAGGGAATTGCATATTGCTGCACCTCATTACTATAAAACAGCGCACCCCTGTGAAGAAATTCAGTTTTTGTTCATTTCCATGAGCATATCAACATCTTACCATTACATTGCCTATTAAATAACTTTAACTACTTGATGAACGAAATTGTGCTCATACTCAATCATAACGGGTCATTTACACTAGGATTGAAAAATTTGGGGTCAGAAGGATTTTTTTTTTAATTAATAGTTTTATTCATTAAATCCATCAAAAGTGACGGCCAAGACATGTATAATGTAACAAAAGATTTTTATTTCAACGTAAAAAAAACTTTTGAGCGATAGTGCACTACAGAGGTCTTAAAGATACAGTGACAAAAACAGGCCGTTTCATTGTAAAGGTCAGAGAGAGGGTAGAAAATAGTCATAAGATGTAAATTACAACCATTTTTGATGCAAAAAAACATAACATTATAAATGGACTTTTAGAAATACTGCAGATGAGCTACAAATTCTGCTTGTTGTTCTACAAACCTCCTTTTAATTTTTGCCCCCACCACGGGAAGAGGCTTGTGACCAAACTTCTTCCTGAGGCTGCGCAACTTTTGGCTGTCGGCTAAGCCATAGATGGCCGACTGCCAGGTGCCATCGTGGAGGCTGCCTCCCTGTGGACACACACGAGAATGTGGGTCAGCAGACACTTAAACACAAAGGCTTTAAAAAAAAAAAAAAAAAAAAATCAGTCTATTCCAGTGTTCAGAGCTTTAATTTTTTATATGTTTTAAGTTAAAAACGTAAGAGCACCAACCTCTGGCCCTGCACTTGCAGTCAAAAAGCTCTCAATAGCTGTTAGCTTCCCTGGTAATGAACAAAAAAAATGAAATGTTTAAAAATATGACATTTTTTATTGTTTAATATAATATCATTTCAAATAGTATAATACAATAATTACATGACACCATACCTTTAAACTGGTCCCTGGTGTAAATGACACCCATGTCTGCAGGAATGGAATCAAAACCACAGCTTCCCACAATGTAGACGCCCTTTTCAGCAGCCTGGTCATGGTAGTTTAGCTGCATACCCTCCAGGAACTACAGAAAAGAGAACATATTTGTAAATTGAGATTGCAGTCAGCATGACATCAAAAAAAAAATCACAATTTGCTTGATACCCATCCTTGTCCGGTTTATGGATTTATGGTATATGAGATAATGAAATAAGAACAAAGTGTCAGGAAAAGCACCTGTGGTTCTCCAGAGATATCAAGGCAGTGTGCTCCATTCTCCACACAACATCTGACAACAGGTTCCCCAAAAAATCTATACTGTAGTAAAATATTAAAAGAGTTGCATCAGTACACATGCTAATATTATATATATATATAGAAAAAAATCCAACACTGATAATAAGAAATAGCATCACTGGAGTAAATTCTTTTAGAAAAAAAATCTAATATTTGGAATAGTAATAATATTTTACAATATTAGTGTTTACTGTATTTTTGATCAAATAGATAAAATGTAAATGAACATTTATTTTGTATGTATACTATTGTCTAAAAATAAATATAAAGTAACAAAGCAAAACAATCCATTCTTTTAGACATCCTTACTATTAGAATGCAAGATCATCTGCATTTATCATCTGTAATTATCTTTTTTTTTTTTTTTTTTACAGTACAGTATTTCAAAACCACATAATCACACACTGTTATCAGTCTGATGTAGCAAGCTGAGTAAACATGAGGGCCTTAAAATTTCAACAAGTCATTTATCAATAGCTTAATGTTTTATGACCAATCATATAAAATGCTGCCCATACACAAGCGATTCTGTGTCCCACAGTTGGTGTACTTACAGGCCCCACACAGCTGAGCACAATGACCGCCTGTTTGCACATGGCAGCCAATGAGTCCGGATCGCTGACATCCGCGATGAGGACATCTACCTCAGACTTCAACTCCGGCTTACCTGAGAACAAACATTTTAAACATGTCATGATATTGCACATACACTGTAATTATGCAATTATGCAAAGAGTGCTGGGTTATATGTCATATTTGATGCAAATGTATATGTTTATGATACAATGTACTGCATAGATGCAAGATAGTCGAGGCCAAATTCAGTATTATGCATACTTCAGTTTGTCCATGAAGATAAAGTAACTTCGAGCCCAAGAATCCTAAACAGTCGTGACGTTATTCAGCGGCTTGACTGCCTACTTTAATTTTTAGTGAAATCTAAATATAACTATGAGCAAATGTTCTGTTGCCAATGAGCCAATCCATTCAAAGCTACATGATTAAAGGCATGGGATATGTCAATGGAATATAATTTTCCATCAGCTGTTTAGGATTAATGAAACCATCCCAAAAGACAAGCATGACCAAAGAGCTTATTGTCTAAAAAAAATAAATAATTCAAGTACATTATCCAAGCTAAACAAGGAGGCATTTCTTTGGTCAAAGCAGAAAAGCATCAACCCTTCAAGAAAATCAGTTCACTGGCGAATGCCACGATGTGGGTCAAAGTCAAGTCCAATTCAATGTAGTTGGGTCATCATTGCAACCTTTCTAACACTTTCACATCTTTGCCAAGTTTGCAGCTTTTACAGTCTCCAATGTCTCCTCTTGTACTTCTGAATGGAGAACATAATTCAGACGCACAATTTGCAGATATTCTCGCCAACTCAACATGCCCAACAATCCTGTACATTTTTAAAAGAGTAAATATCTCTGGAGTGACTCAACAAAAACACAAAACTTGTTAATAGGAATGTTTTACAGCCCCTCAGTTAAGAACCAGTGTTGTTTCAGTATTATTTATGTGATATTACAGTATTTTAGCTTAGTCATTTTAAAAAAAAATAATAATTTTGTAAAATTTTAACATTACCATTTATATATTTATTTAGTTAATACTGGTATTATTAGTGCTAGTATGGGGGAAATGTTAAATTAATACAAATCAATGCATGCACAACCCAATTAAAAAAAAAAAAGTTATCTTTGACTTTTGCAACATCTACAAAATTACCATGATAACCAAAGTTTTGGCTAAAATACCATAGTTTTTATAGTTACTACAGTAGTCACACATCAATACATGAAACCAAACAGAACATTTTCTTAACTAGTTTAAAAGCGGATTTATTTATTACGACTTTAGAAAGCTATCAATAACTGGAAGCACTGTGGTTACCATGATGATTTCTGGTTCGAGGACGGTTTTATCACTTCACTAAATTGAATGAAAAACAGAGATGGCTTCACGCACCGAGAGCTCCGGCGGCCTGCTCGACCACTTTCTCCAGCTTGGTTCTGCTCCTGCCGGCCACGGCCCATTTCAAACTGCCCTTGGGACCCTCGGACGCGGTGCGGGCCACCTCTTCCACCACAAACTGTCCAGTGAAACCCGAAGCGCCAAAGATGATGATGTGGTAGGGTCTGCTGGATGAAGTGCTGAACGTCGCCATAGCGCTGCCGAGCTGCTGTTCGTCCGGGCGGAGACTGGAAGAGACAGACTGCGAGCAGCGCGAGGAACACCTGACAGTTAAACGAGTCCAGCTACTTCCGTAGCGCGCGCGCTGACGCGTTCAACTGAAGAGGATCATCAGAGTGCGCGCCCCCTGAAACAATCAAGTCAAGTCAAGTCAAGTCATCTTTATTTATATAGCGCTTTTTACAATGCAAATTGTGGCAAAGCAGCTTTACATTAATAAAAAAATGGTGTCATTGTGCAGCTTATTCTATGTATTATTGATTCATTCCGTTGCAAATATCAGTAGTTGTTAGTCTAGTTAATTTAGGTATATCAGCACTGCAGAAAACAGTGACGTAATCGTCCGGCTCGGCTCAGTTCGTATACAACGGCGCCAATGCAGGCATATCAAAAACACTGCTGAATATCAAGCAAGTGTCCCCAACTTAAGCAAGCCAAAGGCAACAGCGGCAAGGAACCAAAACTCCAACAAATGGAGAAAAAAACCTCGGGAGAAACCAGGCTTAGTCGGTGGGCCAGTTCTCCTCTGGCCAACAGTGAACACTTGTCCGATACTCAGGCAGAGTTAGGTCATTAAACTGATTTGGAATCGCAACAGTCAAATTATTTAATCTAGTTCCATCTAGTTTAAGATCTTTTTGATCACGCCGGTATGGGACGGTTTGTTGGGATATGTGCCACTGGCTGATGAGTCGGTAAGGTCTTAACAAAGGATGAGCCAGTTAAAACAGTCTCCGCCGACACCACAGGACCACATTGCTGCCGCACACAGGCACAGGTTCCCCGTCCGACCCGGACACGGCCCAGATCCAGCCAATCACGTTAATTGGTAAACCTCGGGATAAGCAGAGAGACAAAAAATTAGCGTAGACGCCATTCTTCTTCTGATGTACCGAGTACATCTGGTGTTATAGGAAGTGTTCCCGGTTCCGGCTGACCTGATCTATGCAGCCTAACAATCCTTTAACGGATATGAAGACAAAAGTTTAATAGTGCGTCATGTGTATGCCAGGTTAAATAGATGCGTTTTTAGTCTAGATTTAAACTGACAGAGTGTGTCTGCTTCCCGAACAATGCTAGGAAGATTGTTCCAGAGTTTAGGTGCCAAATAGGAAAAGGATCTACCGCCTGCGGTTGATTTTGATATTCTAGGTATTAACAACTGGCCAGAATTCTGAGATCGTAATAGACGCGAAGGACTATAATGCATTAAGAGCTCACTCAGGTACTGGGGAGCTAAGCCATTTAGTGCTTAAAGTAATTAGCAAGATTTTAAAATCTATACAATGTTTAATAGGGAGCCAGTGCAGTTTTGACAGAACCGGGCTAATATGTTCATATTTCCTGGTTCTAGTAAGGACTCTAGCAGCTGCGTTTTGGACCAGCTGTAATTTGTTTATCACGCGAGCAGAGCAACCACCCAATAGAGCGTTACAGTAATCTAGTCTCGAGGTCATAAACGCATGAACTAGCTGTTCCGCATTTGTCATTGAGAGCATATGTCGCAATTTAGATATATTTTTAAGATGGAAGAATGCGATTTTACATATGCTAGAAATGTGGCTTTCAAATGAAAGATTGGTATCAAAGAGCACACCCAGGTTCCTAACTGACGAAGACGACTTAACAGAGCAGCCATCAAGTGTTAGACAGTATTCTAGGTTTTTATGTGCTGAAGTTTTTGGTCCAATAATTAGAATCTCTGTTTTTTCTGAATTTAGTAGTAGGAAATTACTAGTCATCCAATTTTTTATATCAGCTACGCATTCTGTTAATTTTGAGAATTGGTAGGTTTCGTCAGGGCACGAGGAAATATAGAGCTGAGTATCATCAGCGTAACAGTGAAAGCTAATGCCATGCTTCCTAATGACATCTCCCAAGGGTAGCATGTACAGAGTGAAAAGCAACGGTCCTAGAACTGAGCCTTGTGGTACTCCATATTTAACTTGTGATCGAAATGACATCTCTTCGTTTACTACTACAAACTGATAACGGTCAGATAAGTATGATTTGAACCATGCCAATGCAATTCCACTAATTCCAGCACAATTTTCTAGTCTATTCAAAAGAATATTGTGGTCGATTGTGTCAAAAGCAGCACTGAGGTCTAGTAACACTAATAGAGAGATACAACCATGATCTAATGATAAGAGCAAATCATTTGTAACTCTAATGAGAGCAGTCTCAGTACTATGGTACGGTCTAAATCCTGACTGGAAATCCTCACAGATACCATTTCTTTCCAAGTAGGAACTAAGCTGAGATGATACTGCCTTTTCGAGTATTTTTGACAGAAAAGGTAGATTGGAAATCGGTCTGTAATTGACTAATTCACCAGGATCAAGTTGTGGTTTTTTAATAAGAGGTTTGATAATAGCCTGCTTAAAAATCTTTGGTACGTAACCTAGTGATAAAGATGAATTAATGATCTTAAGAAGAGGATCTATGACCTCTGGAAGCATCTCTTTCAACAGCTTAGTCGGTATAGGGTCTAACATACATGTTGTAGATTTTGATGATTTAACAAGTTTAGACAATTCTTCCTTTCCTATAGCAGCGAATGAATGGAATTTTTCCTCAGGGATACAACAACCCACTGTCTGATGTGATACTGTAGTAGACAGTTGCATGGCTATAATTTTCTCTCTAATGTTGTCAATCTTGCAAGTAAAGAAGTTCATAAAGTCATTACTGCTGTGCTGTTTGGAAACATCAGAAGTTGAGGCTGTATTTCTTGTTAATTTAGCCACTGTATTAAATAAATACTTAGGGTTGTGTTTATTTTCTTCTAAAAGATCTGAAAAATAAGCAGATCTAGCGGTTTTTACGGCCTTTCTGTACTCCATCATTTTCTCTCTCCATGAAATCCGAAAAACTTCTAGTTTTGAATTCTTCCAGCTGCGCTCCAGTTTTCTGGCTGCTCTCTTAAGGGCCCGAGTGTGCTCGTTATACCATGGCGTTGGACTAATATGCTTAATCTTTTTTAAGCGCAAAGGAGCGACAGAGTCTAGAGTGTTCGAAAAGAGAGCGTCAATAGTTTCTGTTGCAACATCGAGTTCTTCTAAGCTGTCTGGTTTGCTAAGTTGATGAAACTGATCAGGAAGATTATTTAAAGCAATTTTTAGTGGTAGAAGTGATGGTTCTAACATATTTATGGCAGACAGGCGGTTTTCCAGCCTTGGATAAATGTAGCACGCATGAGACTAGATAATGATCTGAGACGTCATCGCTCTGCTGCAGAATTTCAACGGCATCAATATCGATTCCACGTGACAATATTAGATCTAAAGTATGATTACGACAATGAGTTGGTCCTGACACGTGTTGTCTAACTCCAATAGAGCTTAGAATATCTGTTAGTGCCAATCCCAATGTGTCTTTTTCATTATCTACATGTATATTAAAATCCCCAACAATAAGGACTTTATCCACAGCCAGTACTAACTCCGATAGAAAATCAGCAAATTCTTTGATAAAATCTGTATGGTGCCCTGGTGGCCTGTATACAGTAGCCAACACAAATTTCAAATGAGAGTTGTCACTAACATTATATAAACTTACATAGAGCACCATCACTTCAAAAGAGATATATTTGAAAGACTTTTGAGTAATACTGAAGATATTACTATAGATTACAGCAACACCTCCCCCTTTACCTTTCTGACGAGGTTCGTGTCGATAATAGTAACCTTGAGGGCTAGACTCATTTAAAGTAATGTAATCGTCTGGTTTTAGCCAGGTTTCTGTCAAACACAGCACATCTAGGTTATTTTCTGTGATAATATCATTTACAATAAGTGCTTTTGAAGAAAGTGATCGAATATTCAGCAACCCAAGCTTTATCATTTTGTTATCTTTATAATCTCTGTTTACTACTTGTTGAACATCAATTAAATTATCACCCGTAAATGGGTTTGGAAGTTTTCTGTATTTATTAGTTCGGGGTACAGACACAGTCTCTATCTGATGATATCTAGGTGAAAGAGTCTCTATGTGTTGGGATTTATCTGAATTCTGTGACGTGAGACAGCTAGCAGACGGTCGGTTTAGCCAGTCTGTCTGCTTCCTGACCTGGGCCCCAGTTAGTCAAGGTTGAGCTCTAAGACTCACAATCGATTAAATGAGGGAGGAAGACGGATATCCTGGCAACATTGCGTTAAATAACAATGTTAGACGTTGTTGTAACCACAAAAATACGCAGAATCAAGCAAAGATACGTTGAATTGATCAAATATAAATTGTGTAGAATATACGCATACAAACTTCTAGAACATGAGCGCGCAACGGCTCACCTCCTCGTTTTTGATTGGTCTGCTCGGTTTGTTGGGCGGAACGGGATTAGAAGATTCTTAGGATTCCAGTATAATATTTGTTTTGTTAGGTAATGTGTTCACAACCATTTATTATTTAGTGCATTTTTAAATATGTTGTTTACATAGTTATGGATGGAATATTCAATTATAATTATAATTAATGCACAAAACAATATGTAAATTATAGGGGTGGGACGAGACCCCTATCCCACGAGATTGGGTTCACGAGACGAGATTTTTATAGTATTTTTAAGAAATCCTCAATAATGAAACGTATGAAGGGAAAATGGTCTTTTATTCAACTGAAAATCATAAAATGCAAACGAATGAAAATGCGCGCGATATGTGAACGGCCCCTAAGAGTCTGTACAACCTTGGCCGAGGTGTACAGCATAGTTTTCTTACAATGTTTACATATTGTTTGTGTCTTGTGTGTTATTCTTTCTCCGTTTATTATTTCTACTGGAAAACCAAAATGTTGTGGAGGGGGCATCTTCAATAATAACACGACGAGACAACTTTTCACCTCGACGAGAAATCTCGTCACGTTTTAGTCTCGCGAGATCTCGTCACACCCCTAGTAAATTAACATATCCACTATTTTTATTAATTTTTCTATAAATTACATGCAGACTTTGGCATGCAGATAGAGCATTTAGACAGCATAGTAAAACATTGTTCGCGAACACATTTGGCCAGGATATTCAATGAGAAAATAGTTTTTTTTTTTAAATCAGGAATTGTGAAAAGTGGTGAAAAGTTATTATACATTTTGACAAAATATTAGTAAGATTTATTTATTTTGGATAATGTGCGCAGGAATGTGTATTAAGAAATGTTCCTTTTCGTTTCATCTTGATTTTAATGATTAATGCAGAACACTTTATTCAAATAATACAAAGACACTTCAGTCCCAACAATAAGATTTATTCACCAAGTACATTTGGTCAAAAACTTCTCATTGCATTTTTTCTTTAAAATTTTCTCCCGAGACAATAACTAAACAGATCTGAACCACACAATTAGGAAATACAGCAATCGTCACATGATATATACACAAAATCAAAATTAGGAAAAACAAATATAGGATCCAAAGTCTCAAATGGTCTCAGTACAGACAGTAGAAGAGAGTGCATGCAGCAGAACATGTGATTCTAAAAGACTTTGTTTTGCATTAAATAAATACTGAAAACTCACACAATAAAGACATTCAATGGTTATCTGAACCAGCCAGACAACATACATACAGACACACACACACACACACAAAAAAAAAACAGAACACAAAAATAGTTTTACAGTTCCCGCCAAGTACTTTTATGCACCTGAGCAGAGCACAGCAAATTGACAACTATGTGTTCAATCTACACATTACTTTAACATTTACTGCAGACTTATGTTGACATCACCAGAGTAAGACTGTGCGCCTCAAAATGAAAAATAAAAATGTTCAAGACACAGATTCGGTAGAATAAACACAGGATGCACCTATGACAATAATCAAATAAGAATAAACGTGACTTATTTAACACAGGAGGTCTTGTTATAATAACAAAAAACTAAGTATTTGAACACCATGATTACAATAACTGTTAAGTTTATTACCAATAGACATGCCTGAGCAAATGATAATAAAATCATATGACATTCTCGTTCTAGTACCAATTTCGTTTTAAAAACCTTTCCATTGGTAAATACAGTCATATACTGGAGGCCTAGATTAGAGGAAAACAAATCCTGTGATCAATTTATTTCTATGGGGAATATGAAATATTAAATAGATTTGGCTATTTTTAAAGTCACCATGAAATCAAAATGACAATTATCGTTTTGTTTTTTAATGGAATATTGCAGTATTTATAATAAATGATTTATCAGTGCACATTATTATTTTTTAAAGTCATGTGCTCTCTAAATCTTTAATCAATATAACATCTCCTCTCTCTTGCAGCGAGATCTTTTCTCTGACGATGCGTTTACTGGCGTGATGGCGGGACAACCTGTCACTCAAATGAGATCGACCAATAGCAAACCACAATCAATCAATTACCAATGGACAAAATCAAGCCCCGTCCTTCTTCGAGAAACTGCTTGCGTGGATATACGTTCTGTGTTGCCAAGTCCATGGTTTTTCAGACTTCGGTACCAAGTCGATACTGAAATTTTAAAATGTGACGAGACCAGTATTTCCCTCTAGCATTGAGCACTGTTGAACTGATTCTGAAACACCTCTGATTGGCCGTTGTGTTCACACGCTCAACAGATATGTCTGTGATTGGCTATAATGATCAACGCTTCAAAAACATGTTGTAAATTGACATCTTTGAAGCTTTTCTGCGAGCGCTTACACAGTTACTAATAGATCCACTTATAGACGCCTGCTGACGTGGTACCGAAGTTGGAACTTTTGACAACACTTCTCCAGAACGTGGTATTTTACTGGGGAACCCACCCTGAATGTGATTGGGCTTTTTTGTTACGCAAACCTGGCAACCTTGATATATGTCCAATACGGCTATCGTACTTCCATTTCATGCAGACTTTAAAAAAGAAAAAGAAGTCAGAAAGTTTATGTGTGAACATTTGCATTTCAAATAAAGAAAAAAATATTTTTGTCTCTGCCATGTAATTGAATAAAAGTAATGTGAATTTAAGTAATTTAGTAATAATATTTAAAAAAAATATATATGTAAAGTGAATTCTGTCTGAGGGTTTGTGTTTGACACTGCTTGTTTTAAATATCAGAAAATCTATTGATTATTAATTAATAATCAATTTGAATGAAATAATAAATACATCAATGCTGTGTTAATATTGCTCAAACCATTGCCAAATCTACCCGAACATTCTCTTTGTATCTCTATAATAATTAATGGGTAACTATAGTAAGTGGGATATGCCTCCTTGCTGACTGTATGTTTATATAATATCTATATCTATAATTCCTCAATATACACGTATTGCTTTCTTGTCCCTATAAACATTTTTTTTTCCCATAAGACCATCCAAGCCCAACACAGGAGAATGCTACGTCCAGGCTACAGATGGATATGTCCATTACTATATCTTCAGTACCATGATGATCATTCACTTTTTGAATTAATAAGACGACCAAATATTACGATTTAAGATTCAAGACTTTAAAAATGAAGTCTCTTCATATGAGGTTCAGTTGATGGCAGTAAACAGTGGGCTACTTGAGTCAAAAACTGGCCAAAGTGGTTTCCTGTGACTTCCAGGGGCCAGACGTCCCCTTTAGGACCTGACAGACGGGCTCCTTTGAGCTTCTTCTGTGTCAGTGTGACCCAGCAAAGGCGTATTTATGAGGACTTCTCAGCATCAAAGATCACGGTGGCTACCGAGAAGAAGAAACAGAGGCAGAAAATGACTCATACTGCACTTCATCGTCCTGCTATGAGCTCGGGGACAGCCAGTGTTTGAGCTCGTCCATTCCCCTCTGCACCCGTCCGATGTAGAAGTCCATGTTATGAGAAAAGTCTGTGCACACACTGGATTGGGCGTCTCCGAAGGTGCAGTAGAGAGCAGTCCCGCCCACACTGATCACCACGGTAGCCAAGCACAACAAGAGGAGCAGCAGCCAGGAGTCCCCGCCCACCTCATCTGCATATTGGGTATAGCAAATCAGCAGAGTCAGAACATGATCAATGTGAATAGAGAAAATGAATTTTTAGAAAAAAATACTGAATTTTTACCGTGGTCCAGGCCTTCGTCAGGTTCTTGGAAACGAACCTTCCTTTTAGAGACGGGTTTAGGGGCAGCAGAGGTAGAGCTGTTGGCTCCTTCCAGAGAAACTCTTCTCTTTAAGATAGACACAAGACCAGCAGCTGGAGTGATCTGAAAGACAGAAGACCGCTTATTGAGAAAGATGGGCTTGGAACGAGGATCTAATTCAATTTCTTACAAAAATTTGGGAAAGCTATGCACTAACATACTTTACTCACTAGATGTCACTATGAGCTGAGTGGGTGATACATCAGCTTAAAAATATAAAGTGTTACAAAGAACGGAACGCTGTTTAACACGTTTTCATTTGTTGCTTTTGTATGTAAAGGAACAATCTGGTTTCTGGTTTTTAACTGTGTGGATTTGAGATGTAATAAGTAAAATATAACATTACCAAATTTTGTCAGATTATATTATATATATATATATGTATATATATATATATACACATACATACATACACACACAAATCTTCTAAGTCTAGTCTATATACAAGTTTATATGCACAAAATACCTCATAATAAATCTGTATTATTTCAAGAAAGTATGTTTAATAATACATTCCCTTTAATATTCAACAAAGAGCTGAAATTCATTTCCCAGAACTTCATCTGAATTGGGGTTACCCCACCTCATAAATTATGTACATGAGAATGAAAATATTGGAGATGGTCGGGAAAGAGGAGTCAGTTAAATTACATCACTAGCCATTGAGGAATGGAAAAGGTCACGGAGGGGCCAAACTACTAAAGACCAATGAGCACTGAGAATGAGTAGACATTCTTAAGTGCTTCCCACTGGCCAATCAATACTGAATTCCATGAATAAATCTGAATATTAATGGGATGAGTGTGGCTGCATAGCAGTGTTATGGACTTTAACTAAAGGTTTTTTTTTAGGTTTTTTTTTAATTGAAATAAAGAATTTGAAATGTAACTGAAATAAAAGTAAGTGCAAGTACTAAAATGACTAAAACTGAAATAAAAATAAATTAAAGCTAAACAGAAATATAATAATAAAAAATAATAGTATAACTGATAAAAGCATATAACAAAATGACTAATACTTTAAAATTACAGGAAAATTGAAATATAGAAATAAAAGCTAGAGCAGAGTACAACATTATTGCACCAAAGTAAGTAATATAGGAAATTAATTTGATTGAGAGGGGAATAACTTTACACCGATACCATTAGATTGTGATGTTATTGAATTAAGACTTAAAAAGAGTAAAGGCCCGTTCACACCAAGAATGATAACTATACAGATAGTGATAATGATAAAGATTTAGTTCTAAAAATGGTTCTCAATATTAAAGAATAGCAGAGTTCACACCACAACTATAATGATGACACAACAAAACGATATGGCTGCAATCAATTTTAGAACCATTTTATAGGGATGTGATCTCGCGAGACTAAAACGTGACGAGATTTCTCGTCGAGGTGAAATGTTGTCTCGTCGTGCTATCAGTGTGAGGGTGAAATTATTATTCAAGATGCCCCCGCCACTTTCAAATCGTTTGTGTGGAAACATTTTGGTTTTTGGCGCAAGAATAACACACAAGACACAAACAATGTGTAAACATTGTAAGAAAACTATGCCGTACACCTCGGCCAAGGTTGTACAGAATCTTAGGGACGGTCACATATCGCGCGCATTTTCATTCACAAAATGGAAGCGACGCAGTCGCGACGCGCATATGGTACGGCGCGCTTGTTTTTTTCCTGGCGCGCCTGTGCAGCGGCGAGATGAAAACATCTCAACATTTCAGAATGCCGCGAGCGAACCGCAGGTCATGTGACAAGAACCAACCGATGGTCGTGGAGAGCACAGTTCATGGTTGCATAGCAACGACAGACGCTACAGAAGCGCGAGCTCCCGAACGCTTGCAAAAGGAGGAGGAAGCGACGCGGCCGCGCTTTACACGCTTTATTAGGCGCGACATGTGAACGACCCCTAAAGAGGCAGAAAGCATCGCTGTCACTGCTGACGGCTGGAGTTCTCGGTGTACGCAGAGCTTTATCACAGTTACAGCCACACAATCAATAGTGACTGGGAAATGGTCAACTTTGTACTGCAGTTAAAGTGACACTTAAAGTGTTATTTGAATTTTTTATTTATATTGTTTATTTTATGTTCAATCTATAGAAATAAGTTCAGTGAGATTTCTCATGTGAAATTATACAGGGCAGAAAACAATTGGTTGATTTTGTGGCAAAATATTTAGCAGTGTTTGCATGTTGTTTTACTGCAAATAATTCATTAAAATAGAAGTAAAATGACATGCATTACAAGCTGATTTCAAAGTGCACCAACATTTTTGCATTTTATGATTTTCAGTTGAATAAAAGACTATTTTCCCTTCATACGTTTCATTATTGAGGATTTCTTAAAAATACTATAAAAATCTCGTCTCGTGAACCCGATCTCGTGTCTCGTCTCGTCTCGTGGGATAGTGGTCTCGTCACACCCCTACCATTTTATCGAGCTGATGAACGATAAAAACATTGACAGCCAATCAGAATCCATCCTGCTGAAACAAGCTCAAGTATTTAAAGTGACAGAACCACAAGCTAAGAATAAACCGATTGTTATCGTCCACTGGTGTGAATGCAAATATAGTTATCGTTCTTGGTGTGACATTGTTTTTCACAAAAAAAAACCCTTGGTGTCGACACATTTCACCCAGTGAAAACAATTGTTTCAAGCACTGCAATTATAGTTCTCTATTTTTGCTCCATAACATGCATTTCATTTGTCAATTGACCCGCGCTCAGACCATGCGCTCACGCCACACATCATCATCACCGATCATTTCTTCAAACTAGTTCATTTATAGCATCAAATAAACATGAACGAACATCAGAAGGAATGTTGTTTCAAGCGCGGAAAGACGTGAGTACACACAATTGTTCAAGTTCATGTTCACCAACGTTAATATACTAACTCCCCCGACTGCTTTGTCAGATAAAATGGCGAATCCGGGGTTATGATTGGTGAGATCGCCTGATAATCAAACTGTTTCCATAAAGAGTTTCAAAGCAGGAGAACAGACCTCACTGTACCACTTAACATTGTATAAAATATCCAGATTGAGTAAATGAGATTTGTTTTCACCTTGGGAACATAAAGCAGAATGTGTCAAATCACCTATATGTACCACATCTCTAACCAGATTTTATGGATAGAACTATATGTTTTATTTAAAGCCTTCATATGATTATAAAACACGAAGTAGAAGTTGTTGAGATCAAAGATTCTTAATTTTATTTGAGGAATACAAACCAATGTGTTCCTACATGCCGCCAACAACAGTAAAAAAGTCCACTGCATTACTACATTAAACTCAGTTTTGTTTTTGAGCTAAAATGATTTTTTATGAAGTACAAAAACACATAAGCAGCGTGACAAATAGGACAGAAAAAAACAGATGAATTAATCAGTGGAGTAAATAAACACTTGAGTAATTAGACTTCAAAACACACCGCATCGTGGTGAGCCGATAAAGTGGGCCATTAACAGCGAGGATCAAAATAACAGCCCGAAAATAACACATGCAAATGAAAAATCAGTTTCAACTACTCAGATGCACTCTGACGGCCCTCTTATACAGAAAAACATCACGTTTGAGGAGTGTGGACATAAATCAGTCAGGTAATGTTTGCTCTCTCGCTCTCTCCGTGGTCATTCAGAAGGTCAGATAATAACTCCATCACTGACCAGACCAGGAAGACATTCTGTTCATCGACCTTCAGAATAAATCCACTTCCAGGACGCTGTGTCATTCATTAATGACTCAAAAGATATACTTGAAATTAAAGAGGGAACGAAAAGCAACCCGATTCACTCGGCCAGCAGATCGATCCTGCAAATCATCTGTTTAACTAGCTAATAGCTGCTAATATTTGACATTATTGGCATTGATGGATAAATGCAAAGAACATCAAATTTGGGTTAATTTTCAATGAAATATTGAGTAAAAACAAAGAGTTTGCTCACTTTTAGCCATTTTGTTTGCATCACATTAGGCATAAATAAACTTCATTATATAAACTCATATGAGTAATCATAAGTCACACTGCTCTGTAGATATTGGCACTGAGAGTAGGGTCAAGAATTTGTTTTATGAATTATTTTCACCAAAGATACATCAAGTTAATCAAAAGTGAGAGTAAAGACTTTATTTACATAAAACAAATCTATTTCAAGTAAATGTTGTTCTTTCAAACTTTCTATTCTTTCAATCAAAGAATCCTGAAAAAAAAAAAAAAAAAAAAAAAAAAATTAGGCGGCACTAATGTTTTCAACACTGATAATAGGAAATGTTCCTTGAGCAGCAAATCAGCGTGACTAAAGGCTGGAGTAATGATGCTGAAAATTCAGCTGACATTATAGGAATAAATTACACTTAAATTGTAATAATAATAATAATAATATTAAAAATACAGCCTTGGTGGGCAGACCCCAAACTTCTGAATGATAGTGTATGCGTGTCTGTTTTGATTGGTGCTCCATAATGAGCGTGATTCCGCAATACATAACGGGAGAAAATGGCTTATCCCATTCTGGCAGTGCTGCGTGTGTCGAGTCTACTACAAATGACCCAATAAATAATGTTTTATTTGAATATTGCAAGTTATAATACAAATACATTTTGATTTCATTTTCCAGGCCAGTAAGCTCTGTCTGGTTAAAAACCATCAAAATTTGGTCCTACTGAGCACAATTGGGTTTGCGCTCACACCATACTTTCTCAGCATGTTTTTGACCTTTCCAAGAAAAGGGATGTTCAAAAGTCAAACCATTTTAACTAGCCCAACAGAGTTGACAACTGACGATGAAGGCCAAAATCCAATGCATGCTGATAAACATGGCCATTGTTGAGTCACAACTCTGATGCAATGCAACATTTTCGACACACAAAAGAAGATATTTAAAAAAAATGTCCATACAGTAAGTCTATGGGATACCAACATTCTTCAAAATATGTTCTTTTGTGCTTCACAGAAGAAAGTCATACAGGTTTCGAAATAAATGAGGGAGAAGATTTTTTTTTTCTTTGTGCAGGGGCAACTATTCCTTTAACAGAACATTTTTGGCCCAATAAATTGACAATACACTACAAGATACAAAATCAGTTCACACAAAAACTGCTCCCAAATAAAACATAAAAAGCCAGGGTCCAAACCCATTTTTTGCATTAAATTGATAAAAAGTGAGAGTAGAGACATTTATAATGTTCTATTTCAAATAAATTCTGTTCTTTTGAACTTTTATATTTAAAAAAAAAAAAAAGAATGGTATCATGATGGTCTCCACCAAAATATGAACCAGTACAACTCTTTTCAACATTGATAATAGTATCATGTCTGAAGGATCATGTGACGCTGAAGACTGGAGTGATGGTGCTGAAAATTCAGCTTTGACATCACAGGAATAAAAAACATTTTAAAAAATATTAAAACAGAAACATGTATTTTTGAGAAGCCGGACTAAACACTATTCCTGAAATCAAGATTCGCCCCCTAAGGAACGGCACATGACATATTTGGGGACACAGCACAAGGGCGTTTAAGACACAAGTTCATGAAAGCCTGTATTGTGCTGGCAGAGATCAGTGATCCAGATTCCATTGTTGATTGTCCCATCGAGGGAGGAAGTGTCATTATGACATCACACATGGCTGCCTGTTACAATCATTCAGCTCTGACATTCAGGGGAAAGGTCGCCCTTCAGGTCATCCAGTTCTCTGAATCACGGCTAAGATTCCGATATCTATTATGTATGTTCTTATCAGGCGCCTTCTCACAGTAACTTACAAGAAAGTAAAAGAGGTAATTACCAAGCCAGGGAGCGGAGATCACACAACACGCTGAGGTTTAAAAAAAAAAAAAAAAAAAACTACACCAAGAAAATAAAACAAGGGACATACAATAATCACGAACACATCATGTTTCTAAACGTGTTTGCCATAGACTAGTCTTCAATGACAATCTCTGGGTTGAATACAAAAAATGAAAATTCTTCCATCACTTCTGGCCATTTCTTCTGTGGAGCATTGATGATGATATTTTAAAGAATGTCTTTTGGTTCGGGAACCAGCATTCTTCAAATATCTTCCATGTTTGTCCACAGAAAAGATAATAATACAGGATTGGAACAACATGGGAGTGAGCGTATGATGAAAGAATTTTACATTTTGAGTGAACTATCCCTTTAAGCTTTATTCTGACATGCGGCCAATTAACACAATCAATCATTTTGGCTTCCTCAGTTTTGGAGTAAATTGAATATTGATATTTTCCATGTATATTGATCTATTATTCATTTTTATGTTGAATAAAAATCATACAATTGTATTACTTTATATATTTTATCATATCATTATAATAATTCTGATTCCATCAGTTTGAGAGTTTAAAAGAGAGAGACTTATTATAATTCTTTAGTGTAAAAGGATGTTATTTTGATACATTATTGGCTGCAAAATCGTCCTTTAAGCATTGGGACAACAGTTATAGGTAGAAATCAATATAAACAGGGTTCCCTTTTCTATTCTTATCATGCACAGATTTACCGGGATTGAAGTAAGTATTATATTACTGCATATACAAGGTCAATCTGTCTCAAATCAAAATGATTGTATTGTTTAACTTGCACTGAACCTGGAATATTCTTTTAAGTTAATGGCTACAAGGTGGAGGGTGTCCAATGTAAGATGACATCCCTCTGACATCACTGGATGCGATCATAGTGACGCCCGCAGCTTCTAAATCTTCAAGGAAATGAAGTTTCACAAACGACTTTAAAGGTGATGTGTGGAAGTTTTCCCAAAGTTCTCCAAACTTACTATGCAGACAACTGCAAATTTTTACAGTTAGTTATGGTCATGCTTAAAATTCTCTGCCAAATTTTCATACTATTCATAATTTATTAAACATTTCCAATTCAACTTTGATTAGAAATCATCCTAATTCTCAAAACAAAGCACAAAATAATACATAAGCCTCCTTTTCATTTGAACTAAATTAACTGAAAAATCTCTGTTACTCACCTCTTCCACCTGTATGCGCTTAGCCATGTCATCCAGGATGGACACATTCATAATTTCCAGCCACTCTACCCCATTCCCATTCTCCTCTAGCTCCAACTCTGTTGTATTCTCAGGAATTTCCTTCTCCTGAGGCTCATGAACTTCTCCTCCTTCCTGCAGCTTTAGAGCCTCTTCTGTCTCCCCTCCATCTTCCTTCTTAGCGTGTGTTACGGCCTCCACCACATCCTGCCCCGTATCCACAGTGTCCCCTGCTCCCTCCATCACCACTCCGGGGCCGATAGTTTCCGCCTGAGGCGGCTGGGCCACCACGTTGCCTGGTTGAGCAGCGTCCATGGGTGACTCTGGTGCGGCATCCCAGTGGGAAGCTGCCACCCTTACGCTCTCCTCTTCTGCTCCTGCATCCTCGCAGGCTGGAGAGGAGGAGCTGTCCGTCACTGCTGAGGAGAAGGAGGAGGGTGTGTCCGAGGAGGGGGAGGGGTCATGCTGCTGTTCGCTCTGGTGGGATTGTGAGGCAGTGCTGCTACAATCTTCAGCCTGGATGACTTCCTGTTGTGCCTCATATGTACTCTGATCCTCCATAACCTTCCCTGTTTTAAATGGAGAGACAGAAGATGGTTCATATAACACCAATGAAACTTTCTTTAGAGCAAAAGGTTCAGGATGGAACACAAGCACACTGCATACGGTATATAGTGTACAGAATGTATCGAATTTTGCCTGCTTTTTTGTTAAAATAGCCTAAAACATTTCACTTCATTATGTTTAATTATGCAAGTGGAGTACAATTACAATCTCTTGAAATAAATATTATTATTATGGGGAACACGTATTCACTATCAACCATGACTTTTGCCCCAATAAACTCTTAATTTACTGCTTAAAAATTAGTAAAGTTTAGGTATTGTAATTGAATCTAGAATAAGGTCATGCATAATATTAATATGTGCTTTAGAAGTACTAATAAACAGCCAATATAGTAATAGTTAGAAATATTCAAGCTAATAAGCAACTAGTTAATAGTGAGAACTATTCCCCATACTAAAGTGTTATCATTGTTTTTAATGTACTGTTTTTATATTTTATGTAAGATTTTATGTCATTTTAATATTATAGTATAATATATATATATGTCCGTCAGTGGCCCTTGTGTACAACAGAACAGATCAATCACAATCGATGCATCAAGGCCCTATTGCCTGAGGCCATGCGGATCAATAATGCAGGACTTCAGTGTTGACTGCTCTCTGCTCCCTCTGTGGTCATAAACACACTGCTGGTCAGAGACTGGATCTAAGTGATGACAGCTCACTGCAGTCAGTCAGAGCTCAGAGAAAGACACATGACAACCAGCGCTGGGCCTGATCCACTCAACCGCTTATTTTCTATAAAACCGCGCTCTCCCTGCTTTCTACAGTTTGGGACTCGTTTTTTCAGAACGTCGATCATGCATCGCCGTCCAGGAGGTCCAATTCAATTTATTAGTCACTTTTATGTGAATCAGATGCACTCAAGTGTCACTCTTGAGATATATTTCCTTTCCTCTTTATCCTTCAAATGCTATGCTTGGAGATTCCAATCCCAAGCAGGAGTGTTTTTATGCGGCTGTTCGTAGGTGTAAAAAGTGTGAAATGCGATAGTTACAAGTCGACTATCGTGGTTATGGGTTAAATAAGATAAGATAAATTTGTATATTAAATATGTGTATTAAATGAAATTTGGTCATTTATATTTATTTATAAAAGTATATTATGGCACCAAACCTTAAAGGGTTAGTTCAACCAAAAATGAAAATTCTGTCATTCATGTTGTTCCACACCCGTAAGACCTTCGTTCATCTTCAGGACACAAATAAAAGATATTTTTGTTTAAATCCGATGGTTCAGTAAGGCCTGCATTGCCAGCAAGAACACTCCCCTTTTTAAATGCCCAGAAAGCTACTAAAAACATATTTGTAACAGCACATGAGAGTACAGTGGTTCAACCTTAATATTATAAAGCGACGAAAAAACAAAAAAAAACTATTCAACAAAATCCAGTGATGGGCAATTTCAGACTAGAGCTCCAAAATCACGTGATTCGCTACGTCATAAGTGTTTTGAAACTTTAATAGTTCACGTGACTTTGGCAGTGTGATACGTGCATTCGTAAAGCTTCGAAGCTTCATGAAGCAGTGTTTTAAAATAGTCTAACACTAGATAAATAAAGTCGTTGAATAAAGCCGTTATTTTGTCACTTTAGAATATGAACCACTGTACTCACATGAACCTTTTAAATATGATTTTAGTAGTTTTTTGGCCTTTTAAAAGGGGAGTGTTCTTGCTGGCAATGTAGGCCTCACTGAGCCATTGGATTTCAACAAAAATATCTTAATATCTTAAAAGGTCTTACGGGTGTGGAACAACATGAGGGTGAGTAATAAATGACAGAATTTTCATTTTTGGGTGAACTAACCCTTTAAACTCCTCTATTATGTACGACTTGAGTTCCGTCTATGTTTGATAACACTGCAGGGTGTTGAGATTGAATGCATTTTGCTAAATGAGGTGACCTTCAACAGATATCCCATGTTCAGGGAGTGGGGAGCAGTGAACACAGAGTAGGGATCCTGTCAATCGGGACGCAGCTCTCTTCTAAGGAGCTGATGATCTGAATCAGGTGTGTCAGATAAGAGAGACACACAAACTGTGCAGAGCAGGGAGGCACGAGGACTGGATCGGAGAACCCTGAAGTTGGTGACAACATTGACTTTAACTGATTAAAAAACAAAAAAACAATAAAAACATTTTTCTAGCAATTAAATTAAGCAAGGATAATTAAAAAAAAATACATTTTTATATATCATTTTTAGTTTATTTTATTAATTGTAATAAAAGTGAATTTATTTAAATAAAATACATTTAATTAAATACATAAAATAAAATAAAAACATATTAAATTAATGCATTTTATTTAAATTTTACAAAGAAAGAAACATTTTTAATTTCTGGAAATCAAATCTTCATCACATTGTATAACCAAATTAACCTGCAGCATGTATAATTTATATTAAGATTAATGAGTTTTATTCATTTTTTAAGAGACAAAATAGCACAAATTTGTGATACTCGCTATTGTATCAGTTATTGGCCATTACATGAAAATAATTATCATATAAACTGAATTGGCCAAAACATTTTTTCACTGTGCATCCCTGCCAAAGCCACAAGCTCATTTCTTCTTTGAAAAGTCTGCTGATGCATTGAAACACATCAGACAATTAGAAACCAAAGTTCAAGCCAATCTCACATGCACAGTGCCATTTAGCAACAGAGGCCATGATATTAGGATGAACTTTGGGACCAGAATTCTGCATGAATGAGCAGGCTGCGGGAATGCAATCAATCTCTAACTCATGTCTCGGAGGGTAAAGTCGCAGGGTGACATGCACCTGCTGCTGGAGTCCCAGCCAAGCAGAGAGAGTGCTCAACAGACCCCAGAACAGGTGGCCAGGCAGAGGAAATGTGTGTGTGGTGCTGCCAGGCCTGGCTTGTAAAAGTGAAACCGGGTCATGGAACTCAATGCGAGTAACACAGTGTTCAGGTAACATAGCCCAGCACCACATCAGCTGCGAGAGCCAGTGAGAAAGAGAGGTCTCATCAATAAGGCATGATCTGGAGGGACACGAGGGACTTTAACTTTGTGTGTGTGTGTGTGTGTGTGTGTGTGTACTTGAAGAAGGGGACATGGGGATTGTCCACCCATAGATGACGAAACAATGTTTTTGGAAATGAATTGGTAAGGCCTAAATGTATGATCGGCAAGGTGTTAACTAGGTGTAAAATAAGGTTTAATTAATTGAATTTATTTTATTTACATTCAAATTCATTTGTTTCTCAAAAGGAAGTCTAATCTAATAAACATATTTATAATAAAATATGAAATGAATGAATTAAATTATTTAATTTAATTACCGTATTAACTTTTGTAATAAACATTAAGTTGTTTTATTCGCCACAAAATTCTGTCAAAATTTATTTTCATGAATATTTATTAAAGTATTAAAACTTTCTCCACCTCTGTAACCAATTATTGGTTTTATTTAATTAACTACATTTTTATTTGATTCTCGAAGGGAATCTGTAAGGTCTAATCTACTAAACGAATGACAGACCATGTGTTAACCACTAATATTAAAATATGAAATGAATTAAATGAACAAATTAAATAACTAAAATGTTTATTTACCCTATTTACTTTCCTAATAGTTGTTAAGTAAATTTATTTGCCACAATGCAATTTTTTATGAACATTTATTAAAATGAAGCATCCTTGAGCAATGGAAAGGCGCTATATAAATAAAACTTATTATTATTATTAAAATACTTTAACTTCATCCACCTCTGAAACAAATTTGTGCTGATGTAAACAACGTGAAAAATATTTATCATTAATATCACAGTTTACCATGTTTTCATCCAATCCCGTCCAACATTATTCACGCTGAATTTTCCACAGAATTACATGCAATTATGGTAATTGCTCAGATGGTAGGAAATTTCTTTATTATTTTAAAATAATTAACATATTAAATAGAAAAAGCATCAAGTCCAAGATGATGCCCTCTTTCCCCTGTCGTTCAAGGTGTATTTTATGTGATCTGGTCAGCCACTGGAGAAATAAACTCACCTGAGCTGAATGAAAGCACTTGCGTGTTCAGGTTTTGCTCTCCTCCCAGTGTTTCTCTGATCACACTGTTCCTTTGCACTTTGGACACCTCACACTATGAACACACACAGACAACACTGAATTTCACCCTCTGTTCTTTAAACATGCCCCCCATTACGATTACATACATATCCACAAGCAGTCCCAAACATCAAAGAGGCCTTACCTTCTGAATGCTCCGTGCAGGTCTAAAAAAAGACGAGAAACAGTGAAGTGTCAGTCAAAATCATCTTAAGGTCCAGTAGTATCCTTATTTTTTTTCCGCTCCATCTCTCTCATAGAGGGACGACGTGCGTAAAAGGGGACGCAAATCTAAGGTCGCTCCGCTCAGCGGGAATCTAATATTAGCACGGCACATTTCCCATACTGAAACTCTAGCACTTGTCTCAAATTGCTGAAAGCACAGCAACGGGCCATATGCTTAAACCATTACAGGACAGCTAGAGCGCAGAAATGAGAAACAGACTGGCTAAATTTAGGAGGGGAAAGAGAGAAGCTCAGGTGCGGCTGCCGGTGAAAGTGTCTGGCCCAAATTAACAGGACGGAAAGACGCAGCTTTTACCCCGTATTTAAATTGTGTAGTGGCTCGAAAGGTTAAACATTTACTTGTACTCCATTTACAGCACTGCTAACATATTTTTATAGAGCTCAAGCTCCATGGGACACCTGATCTAAGAGAGTATAGACTATAAAGAGAAAAATGTTGGGGGAGGCAACATTTTTTACAAAGTAATTTAGAGCTGAAATAATAATTAAAAAAAAAAAAAAAAACGAAATAAAAATGGTGTTTACCTGATGTGTGTGCTTAAACTAATGTAGTGTGCAATCAATCAATAAACCAATCAACCAAATCAATGAATTAAAATAAAATAAAAGTGTGCTGACCTGATCTGTGTGACTAAACTAATGCAAACTAGGGTGCAATGTAGTGCAAAATAAATAAATAAAATAAAAATAACAAAAAATAAAAGTGATTATGTGACTGGACTAATCTAGTGTGCAATAAAATAATAATTAATAATGATAAAAATAATAATAATAATAAGAAGAAGAAGATGAAGATGATGAAGAACACGAAACGTGCAGTAAAAAAATAATAATAACAAATTAAAATAAATGAAAAAAATAAGTTGATCTCATCTGGGTGACTGAACACAGGTAGCATGGAATGCAATAAAATGCAATAAATAAAACAAAATAATAAATAAATTAATTAATAAAAATTATTGACCTGATCTGTGTGACTAAACTAATGAAGTGTGCAATAGAAGAAAAAAAAAATTAAGTTGCCCTGATCTGTGTGAATTAATTTAGCGTGCATGTGTAGTGTGCACTCACTGCCTGTGCGTTCTGCAGATGTGTCTCAGCTTCTCCAGATGTTCAGCATCCAGGTCACAGTCTCTGTCTTCTTGACTGTCCTGACACCGGCCAACCGAAGTCCATCTCCTCTCTGATCACAGAAAGCAAGAGTAGGTTAAAAGGTGTTCTTGAGAAGAACCTCTGAGTAACAGAAGCCACTTACCCCACTGTTGCTGTAGAGCGGCGAGGTTGGACAGTATACGTTCATGGTAAAGTCTCTCTAACTGTATGAACCGGACTGCTCTCTCATCTGGAAAACACTGTGGTTCAGGAAAATCCACAGGAAGTGGGAAACCCCAAAGCACCAGTGTACTTCACAACACCGAACCTAAAAAATCCTACAGTGAAATACTATCATATAAGACAATGACTGGCTGCAGTAATGCACTAAATGTAATACAATAAACAGCTCTATATCCATAAACACTGCAAGTATCCCTGATTCTGTTACAATAACAAAGGCAATGGGGTATAAAATAGGAGCTACAATGGAACAAGCATCAATAAAACACCAAAGGCTGTTCAAACACACCACTACGCAGTACCATGTATATTATTTGATTTGTGAACAAACAATAACATTAAGGATACAGTCCTCCTCATGCATAAATGATTCTGCAATCTGTAAAAAAATGATTTTAGCCTTGAGTTATTATGCAATGTATTACATAGTGAAGAGCATCATTAGGAAACACCCTACATTAACTCTAAACCATCCCAATGAAAAATTGCATTGTACTTTATATTATATAATGCACATCATTGAAGTACATTCAGTGGTGATGAAACGTATGATATTTGAATCTATATGAACTGATCTGTTAAGCATTATGATTGTTAATGACAGTTATTAAAAAGTATTACCAACAATTATACAGATGACGCACAGCTAAAACATGCAGCATAAGCACTTCATGTAAATTAACAGATGTTTTAAACCAAACAAGTCATTTCACCTCAGACAGCAATTTTTCAAATACACCTGCATGTATACTGTTGATATCTGAGGTGCAAAGACTCGTTCCCTGATATCAACTCTCTTTAAACTCCTAGTACAGTGAAGCCAGAGACAGGCAGTTGTGAGTGAAGATGGCCTCAGGCAGGGTGAACATCACTACAGCATGAGTGCAGTCAACTCAATACAACACAAGAGATGTCCCACTGAGTGGGTGGCAGTAAAACCTTGTGACCTTTTGTCTTTACAACACTTGAATTCTTTTCGCATAAATCAGGCTCTTTCTATCTCTCTTTTATTCCTCATCCATCTAATCTGCATAAGGCTGATCGGCACCAAGAGATCTACACAAATAAGGCACTTGCTTAAAGGTTCATATTCTACATTTTCATAATTTTTCCAGCGCTGTACTGAACCGCGAAACTGACAGACTTGTGTTAGTCTGTTGTTGCTGTTAGCTTATGCTGATTACATTGACTGATGGTAGCACATGAAGTATCTGAAAGAAAGCAGAATAAACTTAAGTTTAAGTTGTATTTTTTTTTAATTAACACTAAAGTAAACTAAAAATAAAATTTATAAAAATGACAACATAATTTGAAAACTTAAAATATACATACATTTATTATAAAATATGATCAAATGGAATTATTTCAAAATATTAATACATAAAACTGTAATTTAAATCATTCTAAAGCAATACTGAAAATGATGTATTAATATTATTATTATAGACAATAATAAAAAATAATCTCTCTATATATATCTATATCAATTTCTATTTCCAGATCTATAACTACACACACACACACACCACAACACGTCATATAATTAGAATATCATCAAAAAGTTGATTTATTTCACCAATTCAGTATCTCAGTATATATTCATTCATGACACAACAGACTGATATATATCAATGTTTTCTTTTAATTCTGATGATTATAAACTGACAACTAAGGAAAATCCCAAATTCAGTATCTCAGAAAATTAGAATATTGTGAAAAGGTTCAATATTGAAGACACCTGGTGCCACACTCTAATCAGCTAATTAACTCAAAACACCTGCAAAGGCCTTTAAATGGTCTCTCAGTCTAGTTCTGTAGGCTACACAATCATTGGGAAGACTGCTGACTTGACAAAAGACGACCATTGACACCTTGCACAAGGAGGACAAGACACAAAAGGTCATTACAAAAGAGGCTGGCTGTTCAGAGAGCTCTGTGTCCAAGCACATTAATAGAAAGGCGAAGGGAAGGAAAAGATATGGTAGAAAAAAAAGTGTACAAGCAATAGGGGTAACCGCACGTTGGAGAGGATTGTGAAACAAAACCCATTCAAAAATGTGGGGGAGATTCACAAAGAGTCGACTGCAGCTGGAGTCAGTGCTTCAAGAACCACTACACACAGACGTATGCAGGACATGGTTTCAGCTGTCGCATTCCTTGTGTCAAGCCACTCTTGAACAATAGACAGCGTCAGAAGTGTCTCACCTGGGCTAAAGACAAAAAGGACTGGACTCCTGCTGAGTGGTCCAAAGTTATGTTCTCTGATGAAAGTCAATTTTGCATTTCCTTTGGAAATCAGGCTCCCAGAGTCTGGAGGAAGAGAGGAGAGGCACACAATCCACGTTGCTTGAGGTCCAGTGTAAAGTTTCCACCGTCAGTGATGGTTTGGGGTGCCATGTCATCTGCTGGTGTTGGTCCACTGTGTTTTCCAAGGGAGGTCGTCAACGCAGCCATATACCAGGAGTTTTAGAGCACTTCATTTTTCATTTTGACCATTTTTCATTTTCATTTCCCAACAGGACTTGGCACCTGCACACAGTGCCAAAGCAACCAGTACCTGGTTTAAGGACCATGGTATCCCTGTTCTTAATTGGCCAGCAAACTCGCCTGACCTTAAAGAAAATCTATGGGGTATTGTGAAAAGAAAGATGCGATATGCCAGACCCAACAATGCAGAAGAGCTGAAGGCCACTATCAGAGCAACCTGGGCTCTCATAACACCTGAGCAGTGCCACAGACTGATCGACTCCATGCCACGCCGCATTGCTGCAGTAATTCAGGCGAAAGGATCCTGAACTAAGTATTGAGTGCTGTACATGCTCATACTTTCTAAAAATCCTTTCTTTATATTGGTCTTAAGTAATATTATAATATTCTGAGATACTGAATTTGGGATTTTCCTTAGTTGTCAGTTATAATCCCCAAAATTAAAAGAAATAAACATTTGAAATATACCAGTCTCTGTGTAATGAATAAATATAATATACAGGTTTCACTTTTTGAATGGAATTAGTGAAATAAATCAACTTTTTGATGATAATCTAAATTATATATATATAAAACACACACACAGATTGTATTAAGGACTCATCTGCCTGCGCCATCTAGAGTTTCATGACAGAACTTTGTATACATACAGTACACAGATACACATAGCACTGACTTGACTTCCATTGAATGTTCATTATTCAAAATCTCTTCTAACAACATATTTCAAATTGCCGTTTACAGCCTAAATAGCTATTTAAACATAGGAAGATATGTGTAACAATATTATGGATTATAGGACGATTTCTGAACGACCCACTTTTGCAGCTTTCAATAAATGATCCGTGTGGGCTGGGGATGGAGCTTTGTTGTTAATGTTAAGAGTATGTCTACATAGTACACTGACTGTTTTTATGTTAAAAAGAGCAAAGAAAATCCAGTTATCTACGATTTATTCCCTTTAAAACCTCCACAGGGGAATAAATGTGAGCAGTTTCGACTGAGTCGTCTTTTAGCTTCATATAAACCTCTCCTCAGGAGGATACAAAACCAGCTGAGCATCTGAGCATGTTCTTGTAAAACAGGCTGAATAAGGTCAAGCTCCAATAAACATTTAATCTGGCTTGTCCATTTAAGGTGCTGGTTATTCTGCTTCCAATCAGATACTTCATGTTCTGCTATCAGTCAATGTTATCAGCATGGGCCAACAGCAACAACAGACTAACACAAGTTTATTAATGAAAAACACGGAACAGTCCAGGCAAATTCATGTCATGATCTGGCTCATGCACATTAGTGAGGCTCAGATGGAAGTAACGAGTCTTGCACCATCTACTGGCAGTGAATAAGCTAACAGATGCAGTTTGGGGTCAGTAAGATTATTTTCTTTGAGTAATACTAGTGAGCAAAGACACATTAAAGTGATCAAATGTAATCTTGCTCAAGTTCTCTATTTTAAATAAATGCTGTTGTTTTAAACTTTAAATTTATTAAAGAATCCTGAAAAAAACCTTTAACACCAAATATTAAGCAGCAAAAATTGATGAAGAAACACATTAGAATGATTTCTGACTCTGAAGACAGGAGTAATGATACTGAAAATACAGCTTTGCCAATGCAGGGATAAATTACATTTTAAAATATTAAAATAAAAAAACTTAATTTTGAAATTGTACAACAATATTACCGTTTTCACTATATTTTTTCTCAAATTATGCTAGCAAAAATCAATATCCTAACCAATCAATGTTTTTATGATTAATTATTTTGTACAACATACTCATACACCTAAACATCAATCGGTTATGAAACGTGAAATGAAATCCTGTATCAAATTGAACTACACCCCTTTGAAACAGACACGCATGCACATGCATGAAAGAATGGTGAGAGATGACATTTACTTGTGAATAACATCTAATTTAACACCTCATTACTCATTTTGAACCGAGACAAACACATGAGGGCTTTTCACTCTTGAAATAGTTAATAATTAACCCTGGGTCATTCTAAAGCCCAGGCAAACAGACTCTTGGGTTATCTTGAGTCACATTTCACACTGCTCATAATTTACCCAGTGTGAACATTTAATCCAGGTATTCATCATGCTGTTTCACACTGTACATTCCTTAACCCTGGGTAAAAGCCCTTATTTGCATATAAGTGGTGTCAGTGTCATTGATTGGACAAATGCAACCTGTCTACATAAAAGCTCTAGCATATTATATATTGCCAACTGTACTATCAAGGTTTTTTCTGACTAAAAATGTAAGAATGAAACTGTCTCTTCACTTTAATTGACTCGTTTTCTGTCGCCATTTGACATTTTTGTCCCCCCCCATCAAGTTGTCTATTGCTAAGCATCTAGTCGATACATTTTAACAATGCATCATTTAACACTGCACATGTTTTTTGACCCCGCAAAAGCGGTGCTAATCCTGTTCCGGGGCAGGGTTTCATAAGCCCAGGTAAAAACTGTGCTAGCCCTTCTTTTAAATTACAAGGGTGAAATTTCTCTTTACTCGAGATTTAAAGCAGGGTTCAGAATGCCAATAACCCGGGTTAAGTGCAGTGTGAAAAGCCCCAGAGAAGAGACGTGCAACATTAGTATGAGACCTGATGGAGACAGTGTGGCAGAAGTGGGTGGTCTCCCCGCTCCCCAAGCTCCTGGAGAGATGCCGTCAGGGAGTGGCCGAAGCCCTGGGGTGAACCAGCATCACCGTGAGGGGTTCCTTCAGGGCTCACAAGCCCTTCTGACACTGAAAAGACAAATATGACATCCTCTTTAAAAGGTGCTGACACTGAAACTTAAATTAACACTAACTGTATGCATTTTAGACTTTAATTTAAGTGGTTCAGTATTATTTTACTATTATTTATACACAATTAATATTGTGAATTGTCTTTTATTTTATATTTTCATTTTTAGTTAGTGCTTTTTTCAAATATTATTATTATTTATTATCACATTATTATTATTATTATTATTTATTATTATTATATTATTATTATTATCATCATCATTATCATCATCTTCATCAGCACTATTTAGGTTTAATTTGCTTTTATTTCAGTTTTCATTTATTTATTTCCATTTTATTTTTACTCCATTTTAAAATTTTAGCGCTTCAAATTAAACTCGTTTCAATTAGTTGTCAAGGCAAAATTTTCATTTTCATTTAACTTTTCATCTAATACTTTTAGATTTTATTTTATATTATTTCACCTTTGCTTTATTTTATTTGAACTTTATTTCAATTAGTTTTCATTTTAGTAATGTTATCTGATATGGTTATCTAAGGGTTTGTTTACAGGACATTGTAAAAAATGGAAAAGTTTTTCCTTAGCATTTTTCATGTACAGAAGACACTATTGTAAAAGCGATCCCCGATCACACAGACCCTTGAAAACGACTAAAAATGCCGTATTATGCATGCTAGGCCAGAAGTTGGCAAGGTTTCCACAAATCCGTGTTTTTGTATTTTACACTGAGGCGATAACAATATCGCTTTTTAACAATATACCCATTTTCAAAAGTTTGCATTTTCACGCCCCAAAATGCTGTTATGTAAATGAATGGCCAAAGCGCATAAAAGTTTTATGTTTTTAGTTGAAAATGGCGTCGTGTAAATGGAGCATTTTAATTTCAGTACATCTAACACACAGGCATCTAATAAGTTCCTTTAAATTCAGTGGAGCGGCTGCACACAGTGTTTGCACATCAACACAGATACATCTCACCCTAGAGTTTGGCACGTATTACTCATGTCACTCAAACCTGTCTGAAAGTTGCATGACAACAATGGGATTACAGTCACTCGCTCTAAAGCAAAAATAGACGCCCAATTACTCAGGGAGCTCGACTCTTCAGACAAAAAATAAAAAAAAACTCTTCTCCACCCACAACTTGACAGGTTGACACCGTTTTGGACTGGGTTGTGCCCCAGAAAACATTTAATGTCCAAGGACCATTCAGTATCAGTCATTTCTGTTTTTGTATATAAGTGTGACCTGGTTCCAAGTAGAGCATAGGGATTACTAATCTTAAATTTTTTAATAGTTGAATTTAATGGATTTATCCTAGCAAACTTGGACAGAAAATCCGTCTGACAGGCATTTAAAGTTACAGAGCACAATTTCTTTGTGTTACTTTAAAGGAATAGTTCAGCCAAAAATACAAACAAACAAACAAACAAAAAAACTTGTCACCAGACAATTGACGGCACCCACTGACTGCCATGTTATTTTTTTTGTCCTACTATGGAAGTCAATGGGTGCTGGTTACAAACATTTTTTTAAGTATCTTCTTTTGCGTTCAGCAGATGAAAGAAACTCATACAGGCTTGGAACAGCTTGAGGGTGAGTAAATGATGACAGAATTTTCATTTTTGGATGAACAGTTCCTTTAAGGGAAGGATTATACAGGTATGCTCAAGGGTTGCTCATTGACTTGCCACTTAGAACACTTGAATATATTGTAATGATTCAATGCCACAAACTTCACAATCTCTGCCATAGGACAAGATCTTCCTCAGAAAATTCTCACCATAGCAGATGAGAATTTGACTGAAAAAACCCTGCAAAGAAGACTAGTGATTTGTATTTGGTGTGAGAACTGTGGGAGTACATTCACACACATGCACTGACACATGGCTCAAAAACAACCATTTAACTTGGGACGACTGATTATAGGTCAGAACGAGGAGAATTTCACACTGTGCTCTCATTCCGTGAAGCTTGGGACTGATTAACTGACTCTGCTATGGGCCTTAATGTAATGTTAAATCTGTTTTTAATAAAGGATGACATGTGAAACAAACCAAAATTGGTTTTTGCATGCAAAGCTTATTCATATATTTAGCCATGGCACTTCTGAACAAAAAGGTATTTCACAGGAATTTATGGAAATAAATTAATGCTGTGATATGATAACACAGCTATGTATGCCATTATTCAAAAATGAATGAATTCACACTTTGGGTAGATTACATATTTCTTTTTCATTGTTGTTTTTTTTAGTATTATTGATATACTACTGTACTATTTTGAGCTTTTTTAATATCTCCAATTTTCTTTTCATTTTAGGTGTTTTATATTTATATTTAGCTTTCATTGCTTTTTTATATACAGTTTTAGTCACTTTAGTGTAGTCAGTTAGTGGCCAATGGCAAGGCAACATTTCTAAAATTTAAGCACCTAAGGGCAAGCAATTTTGGAACAAAATACTGTATATTTAATTTAATTCAGCTTTATTTCAATTACCATTTACAATACCTTTAATAAAAACAATAAGGTTTCATTTATTAACATTAATTAACATTTAAAAATACTCCTACATCATATATTAAATGCTAAGGAGTATTTTCATAGTTCATTTATGTTAACTAATGTAGTTATTCATCTCAGTTCATGTTCATTTCAGCATTTACTAATACTGATACCTGTGGGACTGGGACTGGGTGTTGGTGAGTCTCGGATGTGTCCATCCAGCTCTGGAGAGTATGCGCCACTATTACTATCCGCCTCTTCCTCCTCCTCCTCTTCTTCTTCCTCTTCCTCCACCTTGGAGCTGTCATAATCTTCATCATCATCATTGTTATTATCCTGTCGGAGGGGCTTCTGTCCACCACTGGGCCCCTGTTCGACCTCCTCCGCTTCCTCCAGCAGTCGGTTCTGGTTCTCGTCTGGGCTGCGGCTAGACTCAGAGTCGTTTAGGATATCGGGGTCGGTTAGTCCTCCCCGCCTCACTGGGCCATCACTCTGCCACTGTCCGTCGTCCATAAGGTCCAGCTGATCGAGAGCATGAAGATCCACTCGAACCCTTGCAGGCCTCTCAGCCACTCAACGGTGCTCCCGCTCAGCCGCTGGAGAACAAATCAGAGAGACACTTTTATGGCCGTGAGCCATCATGAAAAGTAAAGAGCTTGCTGGCCTTTAAGAGAACTGACTCATAGTTTACCCATAATTCCACTTCAAGCTGGTTCAGTGCAGTGCATGAATCAAATGGCCAAATTAATTTTTTTCAGCTCAACAGGTTTTCTCTTATCATTACAGATCTTTCCCAAAAGGAATTTTAAAAACTGGTTTTAACAAAAAAAAAATATATATATATTCAATTCAAAGAACCACCATTGAACAAGTGAAATACACTAAAAATCTAATTAGAAATAAATCAAGATACGTTTTTCTCTAAATAAAAGGAAAAAATGCATTAAAGTAATTAATTTATATGTATCAATATAGCAATTCATATAAGATTCATCAATAATATCTTAAAACATTTTAGTTTAAACTAAACATGCTTAAAATTACTTGGGCTTAAATATTTGGTTCACACTCATAACCAAACAGAAACAACAAGAAAACAACAAAATTGTTTAAAATGAAGAACGCCATTCACAAACACAGATATCAGCACCAACCTGCCGTCCCGTGTCCCTTCAGTCTGCTGTATTAAACTGATGTAGAAAATGCAGTATACAGTCAATATTCTCTCTCTCTCTCTTACTCTCTCTCACTGATTGTTTGCTTCCCCTGAATAGTGAATTCATACACCATGGAGAGTTTCCATGATGTCCCCACTGGGTGGTTATATACCGTCTCATGACAGAGCTTATGCAATATCGTACAGCATCTTACAGGTCTTAAAGCAGACTGCCTGTTTGTTTTTCATCTGCTTAGGGGGATTCTGCAGTGCAGACACGAATAAATGAATGAATGAACGAATACTACTTACAGGTCACCGCGTGCACAGCACATATTGCACATTGTTCTGCCCGAAGCATTAAGTGAACAAACTGAGCTAAATCCAGTGTTGTATTGTTAACTAAAACTATTAAAATTATTTTCATTAATTGAAATAAATAAAATATTACATAAAAAAAAGAAAATGGCAAATATAGCTGAAATAATACATTTAAACTGATGTACTAAAATTATAGAAAATAAAGCTGAAATGAATATAAATGAATGCTAAATGTAAATATGTAAAAGAAAAAAAAAACTAATAAAAATGACAAAATAACATGCTAAAAACTTAAATTATATATATATAAAAAATCTATTTAAGCAAATTTCAATTAAAATAATCACTATAAAATACTGCACTGTAAATTTAATGATCACCATTTTTAGAACAGAGGTTGAGGGATTAAAGATTTAAAGAAATATGGAACTGGCTGATTACATCAAGGAACAAGTCTGAGTACATTTAAATTTTGAAATACTTTCATTTTCAGCAATCTGAATCTTGTGTCCCAGCAACTTTCAGCTGTATTAGGGGCTGAACATTCTCATTCTACAGAGCATTTGATGATTAAATAAATAAAATAAATAAATGAACTAATTCTGTGTAATTTAACAAGAGTTATCAATAACTTTAGTCTCCTTTTAGGAGTACACTAACATTTAGATCATCCCAAATCTAACGGATATGGACTTTGTTATTTGTCTCAACCCATTTTTTTTTGCACCGATTATGTCATTTTAAATCATTTTTATGGAATTCACTCTTTTATTATTGAAACATGCTATATAATCAAACCTGCCTTTTGTTCTCTTATACAATAAAACTCTACCATTATGTTACAATTAATAAAACAAATGAAGTGAACCAATGAATCATTATAAAGCAGGGAAGAGCAGCCATAAAGAACCTGATGTTATTTAGCCCTGTAGAAGAGCGGACTGACTCACAGCAGACCCCGGGCATTTTTTTCGCCTTTCTGAAAACATAGTGACTCATTGAGCTGGGACCATCAGATCTGTGCCTGCGGGGTGACCACCTACACACCCAAACCACATCATCAGGAAGGGCCGCGTAAACCTGCCTGACACATGTGGGTTTCGTAAAAACTCTTAGTGACTACAGCTGATAAATAGTTATTGTCTCGGGCTCGTGACTGCTTTAACATGTCACGGGGGAGGATTTTTTATGTCAACAGTTGACACTATTGACATGTTATTCTGTGGCACAGCCAGAATAACATGAGGTCGGTCATGTTATGGCAAGGAGAAATTTGGGTATGTGAGCTGCCATGTTCATTCATCTGCATTCTTTTAAGAAAGAACTCATTAATAATCAAAGACAGCTGCACTCTCTCATTAGCTCATTTAAAAACATTAAAGCCTGCTGGGTGAATGAGAGAGAGAGAGAGAGAGAGAGAGAGAGAGAGAGAGAGAGATGAAAATAGGTTTCTTTAGCCTGAATAACAAGCATGACTGGAGTATCTAGACCAAAACGTGTCTGATACGCACACAGCGTTTTTCAAAACAATCGGTGAAATCCACCTCAAACTTCCATTCGGATTTATAACTGAAACTTTAAAAGGGAAGTAATACTTTAACGCCTTCCTGAATACATTGCTGATATACTTAATTAACCTACTACTAATGAACTACACTTTAAGGGTTAGTTCAGCCAAAAATGAAAATTCTGTCATTAATTACTTGATTAACTTGTAATTAAAACATCTTTGGAATACAAATGAAGATATTTGTGATGAAATCTGAGAGGTTTCTGTCCCTCTGTTGACAGCTACGCAACATTTTGACATTTTGACGCTTCAAAAACTTCCATTTTGAATGGTTTTGTCCAAATTTACTGAAGAGACACGATCGCTATGTGATGAACAGACTGAATTTAGGCTTTTATTTACATATAAACACATCAGTGAACATACACAGAAGCTCAACCAAACCTGCGTAACGCACGAGAGCAAATCTCATCGGTTCTTGCGACACAACAATGAACCACATTGGTTCTTGCATGTCGAGTAATTAATGACAGAATATGTATTTTTCTGTGAAATATCCCTTTCAGTTCTATGGAATACTTGATTGTGATGATTGGTCAGTCATAGCAATAGAGTGCAACAGTCATGATCCAGAAGTAAAAATCCCATTCGTTTTCTCCACAAGGGAATTGATCGTGACCTTTAAAGACAGACCTACTGTGAGCTACGAGATTGTCAGACGAATTATTTATAACTCATTTTTTAAAGAAGTTCAACAGTGGTGAAAAACTAAATTAGCCATGATTCTGCAGAGAAACCTAACAAGTAAATTGTGCAAAAAGCACCCTTTAGCTGCTGCCGACTCCCATTACGCACTGTGAATGATGCAGAGATAGGGTGTGTTCACACTTGGCAGGTTTGGTTAGATTACAACGAAGTCTGGTGCGATTGCTGTGTTAGTGAATTCATTTGAAGAAATGTGAACGATGCCATCTGAACCCTGGCGTGCACCAAACAAGACCAACGGACAGTACCGTTTCCTTTTTTTGGTCTGGACAAAAAGAACATATTGACCCGAAATGGAGGTGTAATCACACCCATAGTTTCCCGGTACACTCTCAAACTACTTGTATATTTATATATAATAATATACAAATCTTGCAATACACGTAATAATTTCTAATCTCTGTGTGTATAATACCATGAAACATTGAAAAGGACATTATGGAGAAATTATGGAAAAACAATGGAGCAATATAAAACTATTTATTTAATAGTATATATAATATATTACAATATAAATAGTTTTGCATTTCACCATTGTTTTTCCACGATTTCTCCATAATGTCCTTCACAATGCTTCCTGGAATTGTGGTTCTTTCCCTCATTAAAGCTATTAATTAGACAGTGTTGTATCTTCATTTTTTTTGTCCGATCTTCAAATACTTTGTTTCAAATAAAAGTTTATAATGTTGGGATTCTCTTCATAGCTTTATTCATGACCTCTACAGTGCATATGGAAAATATTCACATCGCTTCACTTTTTCCACATTTTGTAATGTTACAACCTTATTCCAAAAGGGATTAAATTCATTATTTTCCTCACAATTATTTTCTACAAACAATGCCCCGTAATGACAATGTGAAAGGAGTTTGTTTGAAATCTTTGCAAATTTATTAAAAATAAAATGGAACCCCCCCCCCCCCCAAAAAAAAAAGCAGCCTTTGCCATGACACTGAACTCTATCAGGTCCCACAGTAAACAGTGCATGTCAAAGCACAAACCAAGCCATGAAATCCAAGGAATTGTCTATAGACCTCCGAGACAGGATTGTATCGAGGCACAGATCTCGAGAAGGGTGCAGGAAAATTTCTGCAGCATTGAAGGTCCCAATGAGCACAGTGGCCTCCATCATCCATAAATAGAAGACAATTGGAACCACCAGGACTCTTCTTAGAGAGGGCCAAACTGAACTGAGCCGACCAAGAACCTGATGGTAACTCTGACAGAGCTCCGGAGTTTCTCTGTGGAGATAGGAGAACCTTCTAGAAGAACAACCTGCAGCACTCCACCAATCAGGCCTGTATGGTAGAGTGGGAAGACAGAAGACACTCCTCAGTAAAAGGCACATGACAGCCCGCCTGGAGGACTCTCAGACCATGAGAAACAAAATTCTTTGGTCTGATGAAACAATTGAACTCTTTGGCCTGAATAGTAAGTGTCATGTCTGGAGGAAACCAGGCACCGCTGATCACCTGGCCAATACCATCCCAACAGTGAAGCATGGTGGTGGCAGCATCCTGCTGTGGGGATGTTTTTCAGTGGCAGGAACTAGGAGACTAGTCAGGATTGAGGGAAAGATGAATGCAGCAATGTACAGAGACATCTTTGATAAACCTGCACCAGAGCGCTCTGGACCTCAGACTGCGGCAAAGGTTCATCTTCCAACAGAACAAAGGCCCTAAGCACGCAGCCAAGATAACAACAGGGCAACTCTGTGAATGTCCTTGAGTGTCCCAGCCAGAGGCCAGACTTGAACCCGATTGAACATCTCTGGGGAGATCTGAAAATGGCTGTGCACCGACGCTCCCCATCCAACCTGATGGAGCTTGAGAGGTCCTTCAAAAAAAGAATGGGAGAAACTGCCCAAAAATAGGTGTGCCAAACTTGTAGCATCATACTCAAAAAGACTTGAGGCTGTGATTGGTGACAAAGGTGTTTCAACAAAGTATTGAGCAAAAAATGTGAATACTAATGTACACGTGATTTTTTAAAATTTTTTATTTATTTTTTTAATAAATTTGCAAAGATTTTAAACAAACTTCTTTCACGTTGTCATTACGGGGTATTGTTTGTAGAATTTTGAGGAAAATAATTCATTTGATCCCTTTTGGAATAAGGCTCTAACATAAAATGTGGAAAAGTGAAGCGCTGTGAATACTTTCCGGACGAACTCTTAAACGAAGACTTCTTTTTTTAATTGTTAAGAGAAAAATGAGTGGGCAAAAATACTTCTGGAACCAATGCCACTGAAAAAGTGGATAAGTACTGTTGCAGATATTTATAAAGAACGACGGTTGTCATTTTTACAAAATGAATATTAATCATTCATTTTGTAATAATTTTATTAATAAACTCAACATCCACCATGCACCATCAATGTTGTAAAAATTCCTGCCAACAAAGTGTTCAAGATCATGTTTCATCACCCTTAAGTGGTATATTTTATGATAATGACCAACTGACTGCATATTTATCCCTTATTATGTAATAATAATACAAGAAAAAGTGTATGCTAGAAAAAACTAAATTGTTCATTTTGACCTTTAGGAAGGGTTGTGACTTCTGTGGAGAGTCAAAACATTGACATGACACTGTCAACTGACTTGAGGCTTTCCAAGTATAACAATGATCTTCTCCACTGTATTTAGAGCACAAAGAAAGTGACTTAACACGTATAAACAAAACATTTTTGACATAACATGCAGATCACACTCTCATTCTGTTTTGAGACATGACTTAAAATTATGCTTTAACTTCTATCTCCACTCACTTTTCCTGTAATGATATTTATGAGCGAGACCAACACAGATCAAGACAGAACTTTCATGCTACAGCTTGATGAAAACATAATTTTGATATTATATAATGTGTCCATCATGGTACATATATATATACACACATATGATCCATGCATCAGAACATCTGTCCTATTCATATACAGATGCAGGATTAAAGCTCTATAAAAGCCGCTTTTTTATACTGCACATATCACATTTGTCTAACTTCTAACAGAAGTGTTATTTATCATATCCGGTGCCAGTGGTGCGAATAGAGCAGATAGAGCTGTCATTGATTCACGCGCTAACATGCATAGCATCATAAGTGCATCAAGCCTTTATTTCAACAAGCTGCACGTTTCATTCTGCATTTCAAAAGCGAATATTCTCTTTCATGAATATTGCATTAAAAATAAGAGACAGCACTTACAGATCGATCGGGCAGGTGCTTTGAATTTGGATGGACAGGCAAGCGCGCTCTTTGCTGTCGGCTGATGTGTGTTTGTGTTTCTGCTGCACGTCTGCGCAGCTCTTCCTGTCAATCATCCGGGTACTTCAGCTGTCTGCGCAGCTCCTCCTCCTGCTATCCGGGTACTTCAGCTGTCTGCGCAGCTCCTCCTCCTGCTATCCGGGTACTTCGGCTGAGGGCTTCTATCTGATGAATATTAATCGCGTCATGCTGCTGTTGCTTGGGAAACCTATACGTTGAGATAATTATATTCAATTAAAAATATACACACGTTAGCGGGTAGGTTATTTAGGTCATATATATATATATATAAATAAATAAATAAATAATATATATATATATATATATATATATAATAAATATATATAATAAATATATATATATATATATATTTTTTTTTTTTTTTTCTACAGTCTATGCTTAGTAACCTTGCACAGGTAACAATATTCAAGAACCAAGCCTTTACCATAGTAGGATTAGTAAATTTGCGGAGGATCATTGATTATATGGTACTTTATGCCACCTTGTGGATGAAATTATAATTTAAGTAATAATTTAGTAGTTTATTCTGTTTAATAAATTAAGACAGTTAACTTATAAATTATATATGTGTATACTCATTTAACCTTGTGTATTCAGTTTTCCGTTCCCTACATTATGAGGACATGCCTTGTCATCCAAAACACTCAAACACTAACACTTGTTTATTAAAAATGCAGAAAGTTTGATGTGATATTAGGTTTAGGGGCTAGAAAAAAAATGTATAATGTAGAGGGACAGATGCTAGACAAGTGACTTCATTATTTATTTATTTATTTATTTTTGGTGAACTACCCTTTAAATTTTTCATCCGTTACTGGTTTATCCTTTCCTGATATTTTTTTAGAGTTTCAAAACCAAGTAATTCTCACGTTTGTCGTTTATTAAAAATTCATATAATACAACAAACATTAGAACATGAAACAAACAACCACCCATAATTTTGAACGTTTACATCATAATTGGGTTTGGTAATGTAATCGCTAGGATTCCAATCTGATTTTTACTCCTGTTATGTGGAAGTTTAATATTTCCTACTTATCAAAGGGATCAAGCAGGTATTGGGTGTACTTGTAGTAGGATACACACATAATGTTATTGGCTTCATGGGTCCAGCATGGCAACGGTACAGTAAGTCTCCAAACTTGTCCAAAGGTATCCAACCAGTGGTAACTGACAATCAAAATGATTTCTTCGGTCCATAGTTTATCACTAAATACAACTTCATCAAAATGTAAAGTCTTTCATAAACATTAGCCATCATTAAGGTTTTGGGTGTCTTCAAGCAATAGTGCGCTTTCTCTTCCATATAAACACTGTCTTTTGTTTTCATCCACGATAAGCTCTGTAGGTAATCAGGTGGTGTTAGGCGCGACCGGTGTGCGTGGTTTCCAGCATCTCCTCATAAAGCCAGCTCTCAGTGAAGTTTCCCGACTGCTCCATTAGCTCAAACAGACGCTTGTACTCTTCCGGGTAGACGTCGCCTGTCATCGTGTCGTCGAGGAAGCAGAGCTTTGAAATGAGCTCTGATCCACTGCCAGGACTCCATGAGCTTCGAAAGACAGCAAAGAATATATAATATTAATGTCCGTTCACTCGGATGTTCTAGTTTGTACACAAATACAGGTTAAAAACTTACTTAATTTGTTCAATCAATTTGCGTTTCCTTTTGGCAAGGCATTGTTTCACCATCAAAACCAGAGTGCTGCCATTCAAGGGAGTTAGGTGAGAGTTAAACAAGTCCTCACGTGGGGTTATCCGCACCAAGCACAGGCTGTCGCTCTGGGCTGGCTGTGTGGGGGGAAATGAGAGCGAATAAGAAACATGGAAATGCAAAACTTTTTGTAGAGGACATCAACCTCCTCATTCAAGAAATTGGACTACGTGCTATAGCCAATACTATTTTTCCAATATACAGTTTTTGTAAAGAATTTCCTCAATTACTACTTTTATTCAGCAAAACTGACAGTACACAAATGACAGTATATCAATTTCAAATAAATGCGGTTCTTTTGAACTTTATATTCAAAGAATCCTGAAATAAATGTATAAGTTTGCAGAGAACATTAATAAGCGCAACACAGATAATAATAATAATAATAATAATAATAGTTTCTTGAGAAGCAAATAAGCATTCAGACCAATAACTCTTGATTGATTCAGACTGATTCACTAATTATTTCAACTGATTGAGAGGAACCACAATTATATTAATGAACATATTGGACAGAGGGATGTGACGACAACCGTGCCTCTCCTGAATCAGTAATGCAATATAAACAGATGACGAATCCTAGAGAGATTTTACTTGTGTGAAAATACTTACAGTGCTCTTTGAGGTGGACTTTTTGTTATTCTTGGTTGTAGTCAAAAAAGACGTCAGTGGCTCCTGGTAATGAGGATAAAGCAGAAACACAGAACAAACACATTAATCATTAACGTATAAATTAAAAAGGTAACAATGCATAGACAATAACAATAATAAAATGTCTCACCTCATGCAGTAACTCAATATCACAGGCCATCTGCCAGAGAACACTGAAAGCTAGGTAGTTCTTATAATCTCTTGGAGGGGTCACTAGTTTCTGTCAGAGAAAAGGATCAGAATTCACACTTTGATACTGCTGGAAGGCTCCGACTCCAGTTCAATTTATTGCTTTAAGGGATAGTTCACCCAAAGATAAACTCTGTCAAAAACCAGTCAGACTTTTCTTCATGTTCTGAACACAACTAAAAATATTTTGAATGCAATCTGAGATTTCTGTCCCTTCATTGAAACCTCTGATGCCTCAAAACATTCATAAGGAGATCATAAAATGAATCTAGCAGTTTAAACCAAGTATTCTGAAGAGACACAATTGCTTTATGCAAACAGATTTCATTTTAATTATGCATTTTTACTACAGCCTATGTAATATGTAATCATTTAAACAACTCAGTACTCTATACTAAAACACAAATAATAAACATGTAACAGTGCTAGTAAAAGTTCAAATTTAACATGTATGTGGTGTATCTGATCAAATGACATGTGAAAAGACTGAATGGCTGTTTGAAACATTTAAATAGTCTACTGTTCAGCATGCTTTATTTACAGGGTTACTGGGGAAATGGCTGCGTTTCTGCTGTTCCTTAAGTGCCATCTACTGTCAGAGAGTGAAAGTGCATTTCCATTCAGCACGTCTCGTTCCAGCGTTCATTCTTCTCATCCATTTTGGGGTTGTTTATGTCAGAGTGCACATGCCTCATTGAGGCCGCGCACACGCAATATAGTAAATTTTAACTAGCTGATGTAAGAGTATTCTAAAAATCGAAATAATTTGTAATTGTCTTCATTCCCATAGTACCCAATTTAAACGTCTGGCAACAAATTTCTGGGCTTCATTGCTGTCATTAGTTGTCACCAAGCATCTCTGAAAACCGGTCATCTACGAGCTATTGAGAGTCAAATTTGTACTCTCTCATTTTGCAAGAATTTGCCAGCTTGTCTTCTCCCAAGCGACTCACCCTCCCCGATCTCTTGGGAAGCGTGCAATGCGATGTACTACATTAAAAAAAAAAGACATACGCAAGTCAAGTTGCGAACTGGGTAGGCTACTACCAAAGACTGGGTGGTACACAGCCTAAAAGCACATATTTTTTGATCAGATTTAAGACAAAATAAGAAGAAAATACCCATATTTAATCATTTTTAATGGCCTTAATATCAGAAGATTCTAATTTCAGACTTTTAATACTTTTTAATGCTCCACAGGAACCCTGAGCATGTTTGAGCTTCTGTAAGAACCAGTGAGATTTGGAACGACCCAAGGGTGAGAAAATGAAGACCGTTTTCATTTTTGGTTGAACTAATCCTTTAAACGTTCTTGCACATGTGAACTCACCATGTACTCATTCTTGCTGATAAACATGATCAACTCCACACGTCCATAGCGGAAAATGGAACGGCGCTCAAACAGGTTGTAAATCAGCTTCCACAGTATGCTCTTCTCATTCCTGTGTGAGAAGATCCCCACAATCTTCACCGGGACGTCTGTTTCAGAAATGGAAAGATGGAAAAAACATTAAGAGGTTTTCTTATCCAAACCACATACTTTGCTTAAAGGCTTTGTTTACCCATCTTAGTGTTATGGGCCGTCTTTCTTCCCTTTTGGCCACATTAATCTAAATGTTTGGGACACTAACCTGCTGACCAAGGGACCTCAGAGATGGCAAGGTCAGAGAAGAGTTTCTCGGAGTACATGGCGGGTGGTTTCATGCTGCCGTGGCCGATGGGATCCAGTTTGAAGAAGTCACAGTGAACCACATCCAGCTGCCCGTCTAGTTTGCTCTCAAGGTCCTGTAAGATCAGAAGTTATTTAGGGGTGTGTGATTTGTGAACGATTAAAATGTCTCCACCATCTTTCTTTAGTGCATATTGTGCTTGACACACATTCTATCAGTTGCAGTTCTCTGGCTGTTTTTTTGATTATTTGCTCTATCGTGGTTACACTCACATGGTATTGACGTTCTTCTCGTGCATTGCGGTTCTTTATAATAGTAGCTATAATAAGAATTGATGCATATTTTATTAAATGATTATTATTTGATTATTCAATTTCTAACTTGAATGCTGCTGTAAAACAGACCAACTGCATCTGAACAATTTAAATAATTTCATTTCTTTCTTATGTGATTTTTGGCCTACTGGTAATATATGACAAAGACAAAATGATAAAATAGGGCATATTCTTGAACACCAAGTCGGCATATTAGAATGATTTCTGAAGGATCATGTGACCTAATAATATTTTGCAACGTTACACTTTTTCCCTGTATATTTTAATCATATAAATGCAGCCTTAATGAGACTTCTTATGAATGGTAGTTTACATTCTATACATACATTTATTACAACAAAACTCCCTAAATTGGAAAATAAGCATTTAAAAAAGTACACATAACAGACTGCGATTCAGTAAGTGAGAAATAAAGAGAAAATAAGATATAATAAAGTGAAACAAGAGTTTGGATACATCACCCACAACTATTTTAACCTAATTCGTCTATCAGTCTTTTGTTTTGTTACCTCGTTTGGCTATTTTTTTTTTTTTTTTTAAATAGGGAAATTAGTTTAGCTGTACACTCATTAACTTAGAAAACAGTCTTAAAAACCAACACAAAATATTTCTGCCATATAGCCCACCCTAAGATATTAAGAAAAGGGTTCCATTCAAAGCCGACAGTGAGCAGAATGAGATTATTTCAGCCGTCTACCTGCAGCTCAGGAAGGAAGCTGGAGTCACTTTCCAACGCAACTATTCTCTGAGCGCCACGGTTCAGCAAAGCACGTGTCAAGACCCCAGGACCTGCGGACAGACACAAACCCCACATGAACACGTCTATAAACACAGATGACATTCCGTTAGTAGTTGAGGGACACACACCTGGGTTACACTCAAACATAACAGCTCTTCCATCATCAATATCTCCGGCGAGGTGATCGGTCACGATTCTTGCAAGGGAAGGGTCTACAATGAACCGTCTCAGGTGTTTACAGGATAGGGCTTTCTGCGTGTTCTCATCCACATCACCCAAATCTAAAGGGTCGTACCGGCAGAGGGGGCGAATCTGACCCTGGAGGGGCACGGCGACAGCGGAGAGGTTTCTCTGAACACCTGCTGAGGATAGAGAAATTCGCTCTGGTTTGATCACCTGAGCCGGGGTCTTCCTTGACCCGGAGGAGAATGAGTCTGGAGAGTAAGTTCTGGCAGAGGTGGATGAAGTCCGGTGTTTAGTCAAAGGCAAAGCACAGGGCGATGTTGATCTTGAGGTTCCAAATAGAGTTCTTAAAGTCAGGACAAAGATTCGACATCCTCCACACGCTGCCATGACGACCAATGAGCTTGAAACCTGAAATGACACAACATACAATAAAATTGCAAATCCGAACCGGAACAGCTTTATGTAAATATACCTTTTCTGTACTGTATTGGGCTAAAACACTGTACTTTTAACTGTAACAGAACACTTCTCAGCTGAATTTGACTAAAAAATGTTATTTAAAAAAAACCTCTCGAATATAATATGATCAGACATTGTCTTAACTCAGTCCCTATATCATTTCTTGCAAATAAGACTCAGTCTAAACACACATTTGCACCGTATCGTACACACATAACCCAGCCTGTCAGCCGTTATAACACCAGTAACGTCACTCGCTTTTTTTCGTTGTCAGGCTCTCCCGCACACGCGAATTGTTGCTTGTTGATTTTTAGACAATTTTAATCCACACTAACCTCAACTGATGCGGTGCTTGTCCACAGGATCTATATTAAAAAAGCGCATTGAAGCTGCGCAACACGCGCGTCCGTGACATTGAGCTCCGCATGCTGTTGACCCGATGCTTTTGCAATCCTATTGGTTGTGAGGCGCTCTACGTACGTCATGTCGCCGCGACGTTCCAACGTATTATACTGATCAGGAATGCGTCATATTTGCGCATTATGAAATTTGTTAATATTAATTTTTGGATGTGTTCGTCTCAATATAAACTGTTAACTATACACATATAGAAATGTCTATGAAAATATCTGTTGTAGTGAAATGTATTTCTTTTGAGTCTCAGATTTTTTTTTTTTTTTAATAACCTGCGCAGTGCCGTGTCAAGTTGACTGTCATGAACACCAGGACGTTCATAATGGGCATGTACTGTATGTAGACACATGGACGCGCAGTGTTGGTGTTGTTAAGAGATGATGGCTGCGAATATAGAGAGGTTTGTCAGTGAGGGGAAAGGAAATGGTTTGCGTGCTTTGCGTGAAATCAAAGCCGGTGAAGTGATCTATTCATGCGAGCCGTATGCATTCTGCATAGCCAAGAATTTCTTAAAAACTACGTGCCAAAGTTGTCTTAAAAGGTAAGGCGCCAATATTTCATGCTATTTCAAGAGGATTGAAGGATTCAAGAGAATGCAACTTATACAGAGGGTAAATGTAGCCATATGTTGATTATAAGGTTATGGCAAATGCTTTTAACGCAAAATAATGATTACACAAAAGTAACATAATTTTATGGATATGTGCCATATTTATTTTGGACGATGCATCATGGTAATAATAATAATAATACATGTTTTTCGTACTATGGTACTTCTGTTTTGTTTTGTTTTTGGACATTGTGCGTGATGCCAAGAGAGTATCTTGGAGTACCATGTCTGTAAACACAATTATACTCGCTCTTCAGTACCATAATATGTCCAGAGTATCATGGTATTGCATCAGCACTCTTCTGTAATGGTAAAAAGCTTTTAACAACAGTCTTTATGCTCCTCTTCTGCCATATGATGATGTTTGTGTGAGGGTGCAGGACAAATTCATAGAGTAATGCATGGCATCTCTGATTATAGTCTCTAGGGGGCGCTGTTGCTCTTTCTCTGATGCTGCTGCTGCACCTTGAATTATTTTACATGGTTGTTTTTGTTGGTCAAGTAAACGAGTGCGAAATGAAGTGCTGTTTACATATGCAGGACACAATCATCTATTTATAGCTCCCATTTGGATATGAAAAATACCCCTAGCTAGTTTACACAAAGTTTACTTTTTGGCGAAGGCAATTTAGCACAGCTCGACGCTCGATTAATTGGCGTGAATAATTGATTTTCACTTAAGTATTCAATGGATAAATAGTTTTTTGTCGTGCTTTTTTTTTTTTAAAGTCAGCTAAGTGGAATTGATTTGTGGTGTTTTTTAATATATGAAGTTTACAGTGACTATGTTTAGAATGTCATACTAGTCTCCTGCAGTGTGTGTGTGTATAATATATACAGCTCTGGAAAAAATTAAGAGACCACTGCAATTTTTTCTTAAATCAGCATCTCTATGCCATGGAAGCCATTCCATTCCAGTGTCTGTTGAATTCCAACACAGGCACACCTCATTCTACGGAATGAGGTGCTGATTAGGTGATTACCTGAACCAAATCTTATTTAATGAGGAAAAGTATAAAAAAACACTTCTGTGGTCATCACTATCCTCTTGCAGTAGGACCAGCTGGGTGGCAAAAACAGTGCTAGTTGTAATCAAAAGTATTTCGAATCAAAAATAACTATTGACCATGCCAAAAAAGTTGAAAAGGAACGTTTTGAGTGAGGAAAAGAAGGGTTCAATTCTGGCTTTACTGGGGGAGGGATACAGTGAGCGTCGGGTTGCTTCCATCCTTAAAATTTCAAAGACGGCGGTTCATAAGAACAAGGTCAAGCAGCAGACATTGGGGACAACAAAGCTACAGACCGGCAGAGGGCGAAAACGACTCTCCACTGACCGGAATGACCGCCAACTCATGCCAATGTCACTCAACAACCGTAGGATGACATCAAGTGACCTACAAAAAGAATGGCAAAAGGCAGCTGGGGTGAAGTGCACGGCGAGGACGCTTCGAAACAGGCTCCTAGGGGCAGGGTTGAAGTCGTGCAAAGCTAGAAAAAAGCCCTTCATCAATGAGAAGCAAAGAAGAGCCAGACTGAAGTTTGCAAGAGACCATAAGGATTGGACTGTAGAAGAGTGGAGTAAGGTCATCTTCTCTGATGAGTCCAATTTTCAGCTTTGTCCAACACCTGGTCGTCTGATGGTTAGACGGAGGCCTGGAGAGGCCTACAAGCCACAGTGTCTCGCACCCACTGTGAAATTTGGTGGAGGATCGGTGATGATCTGGGGGTGTTTCAGCAAGGCTGGAATCGGGCAGATTTGTCTTTGTGAAGGACGCATGAATCAAACCACGTACAAGGTTGTCCTGGAAGAAAACTTGCTTCCTTCTGCTCTGACAATGTTCCCCAACTCTGAGGACTGGTTTTTTCAGCAGGACAATGCTCCATGCCACACAGCCAGGTCAATCAAGGTGTGGATGGAGGACCACCAGATCAAGACCCTGTCATGGCCAGCCCAATCTCCAGACCTGAACCCCATTGAAAACCTCCGGAATGTGATCAAGAGGAAGATGGATGGCCACAAGCCATCAAACAAATGCGAGCTGGGTGAATTTTTGCACCAGGAGAGGCATAAAGTCACCCAACATCAACGTGAAAGACTGGTGGAGAGAATGCCAAGACGCATGAAAGCTGTGATTGAAAATCAGGGTTATTCCACCAAATATTGATTTCTGAACTCTTCCTAAGTTAAAACATTAGTATTGTGTTGTTTAAAAATGAATATGAACTTATTTTCTTTCCATTATTCGAGGTCTGACAACACTGCATATTTTTTGTTATTTTGACCAGTTGTTGCTTTTCGGCAAATAAATGCTCTAAATTACAATATTTTTATTTGGATTTTGGGAAAAATGTTGTCAGTAGTTTATAGAATAAAACAAAAATGTTAATTTTACCCAAACAGATATCTATAAATGGTAAACCTAGAGAAACTGATAATTTTGCAGTGGTCTCTTAATTTTTTCCAGAGCTGTATATATAATATATATATATATATTATACACACACACATATACACTGCCTCTTTATGTCTTTTTTTAGGGGCCATAGATGAGTGCACTGCATCTGTATTGTGTAACATGGCCTAGAGAACGGATATATGATCAGTGAAGTTCACAGAAACCAATTACCGCTGAGTCAGAACTAATTTACCAGTTTACTCAAGTTGCACCAATTCTGACAGAACAGCATTAATCTGCTCCAAATACAGCCTGAATTCAAATATAAGCCTCGCTGTTATGTTGTGCGTCAGAAAAACAGAAGTTTGTTGTTTCGAGCAGCTTGCGAGTGTTTTCATCACTTTCCCAAATATCGCTGTCATAAGTCATTTTGTTGAAGGTTTCTTCTTGTGATCCAGTGGTCTAGGATTGTTTGTCATCATTGCATTTCATTTCATACACATACTGTATTTGCATTTTCAGGAGTGTAATTTTTCCTCTCGCCGAGTATGTATGATGATGCTGTAATGAGATTTATAGCAGATGAGCTGATTTAATTCACACCAGCTTTTCATGCCCCCTCTGACGGCTGATCTTCTCTGACACTTTATTAGAGTCTACAAAACGCTCAGTGCTCATGGATGGTGTGTGTTGAGAAAATCAGTCGACCAGAGAGAGAAGTTAAATGTTGATATTGTTTCTGTATTCTATTATTATTATTATTATTATTACTCTGCTCCCTGGAATACTTTTTGCTTTGTAATTTTCATTGGCCTAATGCATAAATATTATACTCATAATATATGGTTACTTGCGCGTTCTAATGGTTTCTAGGTTGTTGTTTTTACTTGCTCATGTGTAAAGGGTCCACCGTCAAGACTCTATAGGGCTTTATGATTGTCACGATGCCGAAAACTTCATAAAAAGTCATAAAAATGGAATTTACTGAATAATGTGGAATGTCACGGAATTTGGAAAATTGTGGATGACTGAATCAAAAGTAGGGCTGAAGACTTAATCAAATCACTATATGGACTAGAGACTGAATATTAAACTGCAAAAAGTTTTTTTTGACAGTAGTAATTGATTTTTAACAGTAAACTAACAAAGTATAAACACGATGTAAATAAGAGATTCTTTGTACGATTAGCACAGCTTGTGCATTAGAGATCGACAGCCTTATAGTGATTATAAAGGGAGGGCTCTTCTCTTCATTCATTCACGATCTGAATACAGGTTTAGTTTTTCATGCTGCTAAGCACACAACCGTACTTAAATGCTCGATTGAATCAGAAACTGCGATGATTGACCAGATGAACCAATGAACAGTTTTTGCTCTGGAACTGAAATTGGTACCAAGAAGCAAGAACCGTGAAATTTTGGTACTGTGGATGGTGATTTTTAATGGATTATGATTTTATGATTTTTGATGTTTTTGACCATTAATATACTGCATTATATTCATCAACACGAACACAGGCTGCATCTGAAAACGCATACTCTCTTGAGAAAGAGCTTATTTTGAATAAGTAAAATTACTTCGCGACTGCCAAAAAAGTATGTTCTTGTGTAGTGTGAACGTAGCCTGGCCATGTTGTCATTATCATGTGACCTACCTGCATCAGTTGTGTCGCTTCACTTCCATTCACAAATCCTCTCCCAAAGCCTCATGGGATAGTAAAGTGTGGTCATCCAGGTGCTTTTTGTCCACTGTTTTATGAGTAGCTACTGTGAATTTTTTTTTTTCCGTCACATACTTTTTTTTAGCCTCAGCCTCAGTTTCTTCAGCACCACAAAAATGTGACGCCTTCTTTACTGCTATGTTTTCGAACATTTATATACATCACAAGCACATGCACACTTTGGTCAGAGTGGAATAGATGCGATTAAAGTGTTTCCATGATTCCACACAAAAAACCTTTATCGCACACTTTAGTACTTTAAATATGACAATTTACTATAATTGAATGAATAACTTTATTTTATAAATGCACTTAGATGTATTATGTACACTTGTATAATAAACAAAAGTATGGATCATTTATATTGTATTTATTTACAGAAGGGTATGTATCATACCTCATATTTAAAAGATATGTCTGTTTGTGATAGAGACATCATTTGTTGTCATTTCTTTGTGTCAGACTGCGGTTTAGATTCCAAAGTGTCTGACACAGAACATCAAATATTTCTCACAGGTATTTTAAGTAGGCCTACTTTGTTTATTCATTTATTTTTAAAATGAGGTTATGATAATTCTCCAACGCACTTGTTTTGGAGTTCAAGTAAACACGGTATCCATTCTCGCTCTTTTTCTGGTTCTCTCCCTCCTTCTGCTCTCTTTTATTCATCTATTCCCCGTTGAGGTATTAATTGCCATCTGCTTTTTGCCGTTTGGCTGGTCGGGGCAGCCGTTCATCATATTTCAGGTATGTCATTTTCCTGACTCCCGCTCAATGCTTTTCGGAGCGTGACCTTGTGGAGTGGATCTTTCCACTCGAGAGGGAGGAAAAAGGCAGACAAACGGGCTCGGAAGACAGTCATTTCTGGCCGGGGATTAGTGCTTCAGTCCTGCTGATAACCTGGCTCATCTATAGAGAACAGTCTGCATGGACTAACCCAGGAGAACACTGTGGATGAAAAGAAACGCCATGGAAACATAACGTTAATAATCCGCTCAGAAGAGCTCCGTATTGTAGTGCTCCCTCAGTGCAGCTCTGAATAAGCTGAGAGATGCTTGTGCTGTCACAGAGCTCAAAGAATTTATTATGCAGTGTTCAGAAATGAGAGCTGTAAATTAGGGCTGCACGATTTATCGTGATTAAACCGCGCGCCATTTGGCAAAGGCTGCGATTATTTAATGCGCAGCTTGTCAGAGCTCTGTGATCAGTGGTAAATGCTTCTCCATCTGAAAGCCAGAGGGCGCTCTTGTGCAGAAACTCAAAATACACCCTGCAACGGAAGAAGATGACGCATAATATCTCTATAGCTGAATAAACAGAAGATTGAAACGCTTTGACTGATTAAACATGACTAATAAACAGAGCTTTATTCTGTGTAAGAAGCCACGTCATCTCACTGAAGGATGCTCAACTGTCGCTATGAAGTGAGCTCGGAGTAAAAATGTTATTAAATGTTGTCTTTTGTTGGACAAGATGTTAATAAATGCTTCTCATGTCTGGAAAGATGTTTGCTTTTTCAAATATACATTATAAGCGACTCAAACTCGCAGTGCTTTCAGATGGATTAGCATTTGGAGCCGTACTTCACTGACAAGCTGCGCATAAAAAACATAATCACCACCTTTGCGATTTCATAATCGCACTAATTCTGCGTTCAAACTTCTCGATATTGCAATGATTTGCTTGACGTAGGGTGTTGTGGAGATTCGCAAACGAAAACGGGTGTCAGGACGCAAGAGTTAATCGTTGCGGCTCGTGTAGTGTGTAATAGTAATAGACTACAACCGATGCTGCGTCTGCGATGCTTCACGACATCATGACAGAAAGACTAGCATGTTTCATTTTTTTTTCTCCGTCATCCACAACTTGTTCCGTCACATGTGTGACACTGGCCAATAGAAGCACAGAAGCTCCTTCCTACGTGCTTTCAAACCAAAACGAAAGAGAGATAATGGCATCATTCCTGCTAGGTGGAATTTTACAATGGAGGAAATGTTTGTAGCAACAGTACTGATTTATGATGTTTTCCTCGAGGGACTAACGGCTACCTTGACAAAGTGAAAAAAAGGTAAATAAAACCAGTGGCGGTTCTAGACAATTTTTACTAGGGGGGCCAAGGGGGGGCCAGTGTTTAACCAGAGGGGCACATTAAAAATGGTAACAAATTATATTTAAAGATTATTAACTTCTTTACTTTACAATCATATAAACATTTATTACAACATTGTACAACATTTGTACAAGAGTGAGTGCAGGTGCAAAAAAGGTAGGTTTATTAATGTTGATGATTATTATCAATGATTTGTGAAGGATTTGTGAAGGATGATGTGACACTGGAGACTGGAGTAATGATGATAAATTCAGCTTTGATCACAATTACACTTTACTATATATTCACATAAAAAACAGTTATTTTACATTTTAATAATATCTCACAATTTTAGAGCTTTTTTGTATTTATAATAACATAAATGCAGCCTTGGAGAGCAGAAAAGACTTCTTTCAAAAACAACCAAAATAGTACCGTTTCCAAACTTTTGATTGGTAGAGCGTATCTGCATGTATTGCATGTATTTCAAAAATGTAGGCCTAGCATTTACTTTAAAAAAAGAAACATTAGATCCATATTGACAATATTGATTTTGTTAACAAAAAAGGACGCTATGTCCTTTCCTCGTTTCAAGATAACTATCGGAAGAAAAAAAACGTGCATTACATTTCGTTGCCTCACCATCCCTCCCCACTTAACACGGGCAATAATAACCTGTTGATTACTTTACTCAGATGTATGTTATCGCAATGCAACAGCCAAGACAGATGAATTTACGTGGTTAACATCACAACATTGTGCAGGAACAACCAGTTACTTACGAGATACGAGTCACTTCCGCGGCCGGCGCCGCTCTAATTTACCCGTGTAGAACGTTCCGTCACGTTAGTTCCGCTTTTGGCGCTCGCGTGTAAAATCATAATAAAGTCATAATTCATTTTTTATTTTTATTTTTTGGTCAGCACAGGGGGGGCCACAGGGGTGGCCATGGAAATTTCTACAGAGGCACGGGCCTCCCTAGGCCTCCGTGTAGAACCGCCACTGAATAAAACATATGTTACCTCAGTTCTCTTTGGAGGAAATCTAAATATCTATGCAGTCCAGATATGTGCCCACTTTTGGGCTTTTCTTACGACAAAACAGAGCAAAACGCTGCTAGCCATTATTTGTTCACGCTCATGGCACCTTCTGTCAGTCGATAGTCCCGCTCTCTTGATGACAGCACCCGCATGGTCTGGTAGCAACATGTAGTCTGACATATTTCTTGTCCATTACACAAGATTATAGGAGTCAAAATCGTATAATCTGACACCGTGACTATCAAAACTATTGTATAGTCTGAACTCGGCATAAGAATCCCGTTTAAGCGATAATTGCGTTCTAGTTCAATCGTGCAATAAATTGTGCAGCCCTACTGTAAATCTTTATTGATGATAGAATCAAATAATAATACTGCGATATTTCAATATGTACCATGGAACCAGGGCTTGGCATTAACTTTTTTTTGCTCACCATCCACCAATTTTGACATTGATACCATTGGGGAAAAAGTGCCATATAGATCATTTTAATATTATAATTTGGCAGCAGTTAAATTTTAAATTTTTTATTTTTAGTCGCATCTAGTGTTGAGGTTGCGAATTGCAATGAACGACTCAATCCACCTCCCTTTTGAAGCACATAGAGAAGCTACGGTGGCCAACACAGGACAAAGATAATGTTGTCTAAGACAGCAGAGAGTAGACAGTCAAGCAAACGCGCTCTGTAGAGCAGTTTGTCCGTTTAGGGCTACTGTAGAAACATGTCGGTGCAAAAAGGCAAATTTGATGTAAGGGGACCCACGGTGTATGTAGACAGAAATGGCTCATTCTAAGGTAAAATAACATAATGGTTCATTACATAAGGTCTTCATACACCATTGAAAATACATGCCAAGACTGCCATTTTGACTTTATTTTGTGTGCATTTGGCAGATTAAGTGCAATAAGCAGCGAAAAAGAACTCGATTTAGTACTGAGAGTGAGAGGTGGCTTTATATGTGTACACACTTTGGGTTTGAGCGCAAAGTCTTTGGGAATGAGTAAAATTATGCACAATTTGTTCAATCCCATGCCAAAATTCAAACATCAACAGTATTCATCTGAAGCAAATGAAATGAGTGAGTGAGGGAAGGCAGGTTTACGCGTCAACTCGCTATTGGAGAGATGAGAGAGAGAGAAACCGCATCTGGGATCATGTGTCTGTTCTTTGGAAAAAGAGTATTGAATGCGTTTCAGATATTTCAGTATTCATATATATTGAAAAAAGTGACATTTTTGACAACATGACATGCTCTTACTTTATCACATTATGTATAAAGTTCAACCTGTCAAAGTGGCCGATACCAATTATTGGCTGATACATCAGTTTATCTTTAGTATAAAGGCTTTACAGGTCCGTTATGATTTTAGAAAAGTGTTAATTGGCAGCATTAATTGATTTTTACTACATATTCAATGGATAAATCTATTTTAGTAGTGCATGTTTTTATTTTAGTCAGTTAAATGACATTGATGTAAACTAGTTTTTACACAATATGCATTAGATGATATTCTTAATTTGACCTTCCATTTCAGTTTAATGCAGAATTCATGTCCAGAGATAAAGTATAATTTTTATATAATAAACAATGTAATAATTTTCAAATATTGTTCTGTTTTTGGGCAGGTTTTCACATATGCACTACGGATGAAAAGTTTGTCAAAATTAAGTTTTGTTTTTAAATGTTTTTCCTCTTATGCTCACCAAGGATGCATTTAAAAAAAAAAAAAAATCAATACAGTAACTATACATTTTCTTAATTTATAATTGTTTTGTATTTTAAAATGTATATTAAAATGTAATTTATTCCTGTGATGGCAAAGCTGACATTTCAGCATCATTACCCCAGTTTTCAAGATCACATGATCCTTCAGAAATCATTCTAATATGCTGATTTGATGCTCAATTATTAGCAATTATTATTGGTGCTCAGTTATGAGTTATGGTTTTTAATATCAAAGTTGAAATGTATTCAACCATGATTTTTTTTCAGGATTCTTTGGTGAAGCTCAGTGAACAACGTTTATTTGAAATACATTATGAATGTATTTACAAATTTGAGATATTTATGATAATTAGACGTGGAAATGTAATGAGATTGATTAGAACTCATATCGACTACTTGAGCACCCAGAGCTCATTATGTACATGTGCCACGAACTACTAGGTCACGACTCCAGCAGGGTTGATGAATGTTTGAATAGTTAATGACATGAGTGGGTTAAAGTAAAATGTGACTCAATATTAGTCATACACTCCTGAGAATCCCTTAGCTGCATGACATTGATGTTGTTGTATTGTCTGTTCTTAACCATGATAGATGAAACTGCTGTTTTATGCTATTCTTTTGAAAGCAATGCAACAGTAGACTTCTCTCCTGGGCTTAATTTGGGGAAATGAGGTCCGCAATACAGCATACTGTGAGTTTTTTTTTTTTTTTTTTAATTGAAAAAACAAAACAAAAAAACAAGTCACATGCATTAAGATGAATATTAATAACTATGCACTGCAAAGGTTAATGTGGTGTACTTGCTATGGAAGATGAATTGGATTTCTCAGGAATAATTCAGAGACCATAAGATGCATTGCTTTAGTAAAGACTTGAGCTCAAATCCCATGTTTGTAATGGGCTTTCAGTGCAAAATAATTAAGGCATATTTTCCACTGTCACTTTTGCAGCATGTGTCATGTCCTTCAACGAGTTGTTGAGACAATTACAGCCTGGTTATGAAATGCAATATCTCTTGACCTTGGTTAAGGCCAAAGTAAACAGTTTGTAATGCATGACTGCTTCACTATTGAACTACTCATTTTCAATTACAGTAGCCAGGAGTCATGCTGAAATCTCAGCTGCAGCTCCGTTCAGCTGTGAAACCATGTGTTTTCTCCATATTCACATTAATTTTAAAGCAGTTCTTCTTAGCGAGGACTGTAAAATGCGTTTCAGAGTGAATAATACATGTTTAATAATATATATGTAATATATTTGAACAATTTTAACAGCTTTATATAGTTTTTCATTTCATTACTTAATTGATGTAACAACAACTACGATGATGATGATGATGATGATAATAAAAATATGTCATACTGTTTATAAAAATAATAATAAATTCTCCACTGCTTTGAATTTTTGTAAAATTATTAATAATTCTGGTAATCATAATGCTTCCCAACATTTAATGTTATTATTTATTATTATTATTATTATTATTATTACTTTACATTTTGTTCAGAAATATTACAATTTCTGTGACATTCCTGTAACAATTTAACAACTTTGTATTTTATCATATTTATATGTTAAATAACAATAATAAATTCTCCACTGCTTTGAATTTTTGTAAAATGATTAATAATAATGCTCGCTAATGTTTATTATTACTGTTGTTGTTATTATTATCATTATTCATTTACATTTTGAAGCAGTACATGCATATACTGAATTATTAAACATTTTCTGAAATTTCTGTATCAATTTTATGAATATGAAAAATATACAAAGTTGTATGCTTAATAATAATAATAAATTCTCCACATACTGTTAATAATAATAACAATGCTTGTAAATGGTTGTTTTTATTACTGTTATTATTATTTTACATTTTAAAGCAGTACATACATTTTATATTAAATTGTAAAAAAAAAAATATATATATATATATATATATATATCATTAATCATACTTCTTTTTTTTTTTTAAACCTTTATTTGCTGGGAGCGGAGAGGGGGAATCGTAGAGAGCCGCTTGCTTAAAAAACAAATCACTTGGGTTTGTTTATTTGAGATACTAAGAGGGGCATTTTAAAGGAAATTAGGGCAACATCAAAGATGAGGGTAATTGCTACTCGCCTCTCTTGAATGTCTGTTTATTTCTTATGAGCACTAATGACTGTGGGTGGAAACATTAAGGAGTTGGTTAATGTCTTCCTCCCCATCCCAGCATGTGTCCAGCAAATAAACAAATCATTACTGCCTCCTTTTATGATAGAGGATGACTAGAGGTGTGTTATGTGGTAATTTATGCATGTTTGGTCCATACAGTGTCTATGGATTTTAGGTCTTTTATGATATGGATTATGGGTTTGCATGAAGACGTATGTACACCTTAAAGGAAAAGAAATTCATAGCTAGGTTTTTTTTTTCCCCAAAGGCTCCTCATGTTTTATCAGTTAAATGGTTCTGTCTTATCACATCTTCCTGTGCTCTTTGATGCCTTGCTAATATGTGGCTATCAAAATAGTTGGTTTGATTTCAAATGTCTTTGACATGTGACTTTACTGAAAATGTGCCTGTAAAGCAGAATGGAGCCATTTTTGCTGTGCAGGTCACTGGTCACTAGTTGCTTTGATGCTTCCGTCTGTGCCTGTTCTTTAAATCCGCCATCTGTTCTCACGGAGCGATGCTCCTCATTTTCAGACCTCTCTTCCCGCACGATCTGTGAACCAGCGGCTCCGTCGCAGCATACGGTTCTCAGTCATTAACTTCACCGTTTTGTTCTGTGTAGTTTTGTCAGGAAACATCTGTTCTTGAATCATTTATTATGGAATTATAAGGCGAACAAGCTTAAGATTTCTGCGTGTGCAGCATTTCTGTTGCAGTGGAGATCAAATGCACATTCTTTCTATAAATTCATGAATACATAATTTATTGATTCATTACCCATAACAGACAGGCCTATGTGATGAAAAGCCAGCTGTGAAACATGCGAGTAGCTACTTCAATTTAAATGTAAGCTTGATTTGAGTGCTGTAAACACAAAACGTGACAAGAAAGCCAAACATCGTTTAAAGCCCAGCTTGCTGATGTCAGTTTAATTCACAGAAACTTCTGGTCGCATTTTTTTCTTTACTGAACCTAGTTAAAGTGCCCCTATTATGCTATTTTAAAGGATCCTGATTTTGTTTTGAGATCTCCTACAACATATTTACATACAGCAAAGGTCAGAAGGCCCTTACATTTTTTAATATGCATTGCTCTTCACATCAATTCTCAAAGACTCTTAAAACGACTCGTCTGACAATTCAGTCTCTCTGAATACCTCCAAAAGCTACTCTGCTCTGATTGGTCAGATGGCCCAGTCTGTTGTGATGGACGGACAGACACAGACAGACATCTCTATCTAACTATCTATCTATCTGTCTATCTGTCTCACAGTTCTTAGATATGGGAAGAAGGAGGCAGGAACGTTAAACATAACTTTAAGCAAATAAAAAAAACAACAAATGAAAGTAAAATGGCGGCAGTTCCTCACGGCGACTGCCGCCAACACAAACATAATAAAACACAACATAAAGTCCAGGCCTGGTCCTCTCTCGTCCTTCACTGTCGTCGCTCCACATTTATGCTTCTGGAGCTCCTCCGTGAGACATACGAGACCGGTGTAGCGCGCAGCTGAACATCACTCGCGTCACTGTCCTCGCCCGCCCTGCTCGTCACACTATCCATCAGACAGACAGACAGATTTTAATTTAGGTAGATAAAATTTGCCTATAAAACGCTTAAAAAAGACATACCCTAGGTAAATTGCATGCTGTTCTTGAACCATTTGGAATATATTCATGGTTTTGGTCTCTTTTGAAAAATGTGTGTACCGCGGGTGGTACAGTGGAACGTTAACCGTTTAACTGCACCGTAACAGAACTATAATAGAACCACCATAGTGTGGTAGGTGGTAACTTTTTTTTTCTTAGGGACATTAATCATAGTGTTCATTTTTGACACTCTTTCAGAAGTTCTGGTGAACAGCTTCTTCTCCTCTCATCTCTCAAGCAGATCAGGATAATGCCATCGATCTGCTCTTTTGCCATGAATGACGTGTTGGATTATTTTCCAGCACCCCTTTGAACTCCATTCAAGAAGATGCACCAAGTGCCATGGCAACAAGACTACTCATTGTATCGTGAGCAAATGCGTTTGTGAAAACATCCATCACGCTACTAAGAGCCGCCGTATAGAGGAAACCTGTGACCTTGGGCATCATGTTTGGGTTGTGCTGCACTTGTCCTCCCACTACAGTGCACCGCTGCTTGTGTTTTGACCTCGGTTTGGATTGAAAGTCAATAGGAAAATGAAACCTGTGGTTATACTCAACCTCTTAACTGTCGGGATTTTGAGTGCACTGGATACAAATGCTGCCCAGGGTCTGGAAAATCTCACTCACAGTTCTCCTGCTGAGGCATGAAAGCCTCTTCATAAGATTATGGCATATGATATTTCAGAGCATTTAAACAGAAACATCAGATTATTTCTTGGATATCTAGGGTACATGAGATGGGTTCAAGAACATTTTTCCTTTCACCTTATTATTGTAGTAATTTATTACTCAATGCACACTGGTTTAATATTTTTCACATATTGGATTGCTGTCAATGTTACAACGACATTCAGTGGCCATATTGCATACATTTATGATTTCAAATATATGTAAATAAACACTTTTTTGAGGTGTAGTAAAACGTACATCACTGAAACGTTTATTAGATCTGTGTATTTTCATTTTTTTTTTTTTTTTTACAAAACCCATGACACCCATACATACACTTTTGGAGTATCTCTTGCTATAGTCTAGTGCTACAGAAATTATATTTCAAAATGTGCAGCTTAGAATTGTGAAATTACTTAAAAAAGTAATCAGTTATCAGATCAGATGAGTGATTTTTGCCAATATTTTTGCTAAAAAATTCCTTGGGTAAGTAACTAGAAACCACTCAGAGCAGTTACAGTTGTTCATATTTTCAAATAAATACATTATGATCCACAGATAAATGAACAGAGATTCAGAAAAAGTAATTTTTCGGTTGGAAATGTCAAGCCTTCTACCACAATCGTGAGCCTTGTTGCGGGAATGATTTAACTTATGAATATTCATGTTCGATCCCAGATGAAAACTCAAGATTAGAATTAAGTAGATTCAGCGAGTTCAGAAACGGTGTTAACATACGAAGGAAAGTTTAAAATGTAAAAAAGCATGATGTGTCCACTTTAACTACTTTTTGTTAAGCTCTTTGCATTCTTAATGATTTATTTTGGAAATACAAAATAATTATATCCTGATAGTCTAGCAACCACAAACATCCTGCTAGCATTATTTCAGAGAGTTTTAAAATGAAAAAATCTAGTTACAAAACTTTCCTCTAGTCTGATTTTTTTCTTTTCTTTTTTTTTTTCCCCCTTCGGTCTGTTCGGGGCAGTAATCACAGGACGAGAGCCTCTTTTGCTTGTTGTTTAAGGTTTTGCTCGTTAAACCCTCAAGTTTAATAGCATTTCTGTAATTTCGGTCTCTGCAGCTCCAGACTGTGAAGAAACGAAAGCTTCCTTTCAGTCCATGAAGTCATAGAGACTATGCGATTTATTTCCTTTTTAATCAGTGGTTGCAACAAATGAAGGGCTTCCCTAATAATTCACACCACTCGTCGTGTGTTGTGACAAATAGGATTATACACTATGATGGTGATACTAATGATTTTCTGCCTGTAAAGGTCACAGTCTCGTATTAGTGCTATGAATGTACGAATATGCCACATCAAATGCCATATCAAATTAAAAGCCATGGTAGCTCACAGACAAAATCCTTTCCTGTCATGCATTTCAGGGGATGAAGTTTTGTTTTTTCCGTCTTGACCTAATCTTACACAGGTACACCTCTGGCACAGTTAGCGTGTGTGTGTGTGGGAAGAGGGTTGAGTATCTGCTTCAGCGCTTGAGTAATTAATTCCTTCTGTAAGCTGTAGCACCAGTAGCTCTGAGGAACTGATAATTATTCAGCCTGTTTGTGGCTCGTTGTGCCTGAGCAGGTTTCTCATTTCCAGGATTAGTGGCTATTGGCTCCTTTTCCCCCACTTTCTTTCTTGTTTTCCTGTGACAGCTCTGATGTGGTTTATAGCAATCTTTTATCCGTAGACCCTGGCTAATATAAGGCTGGTCTCAGAATACAGTAGAATAAAAACTGTCATTATATGTTTTATATACAGTACCCTACAAAAGTTTGGAGGCAGTAACATTTTATTTTTAGAGAAGTTAATGCTTGTATTCAACAAAGATGCATTAAGTGTATCAAAATTGTCATTAAAGAGTAAAGGCATTTATTTCACATAAATTCCAGTCTTCTGAACCTTCTGTTCATCAAATAATCCATAAATATATGTTTATATGAATAATCAAGAAATATTACATGAGCGCCAAATCAGCATATAGGATCATGTGACACTGAAGACTGGAGTGCATGCTGGTTAAAACATCGCAATCTTGATTCAAACATCACCCGAGGCGCTCGTTCTTATTCCTAAGCGACAGACTCAGCTCTGTCTATGACACCTTTGATAAGTTCGATCACAGCGAACATTCAGAGAGGGCAGTTGTCATGTATAAGTATGAAATGGCTTCACAAACATTCAAATTATAATAGAAACACTGGGATAAAAGTTCATAGTTCAAATACCATATAAACACTGATGTCTACAGAAGCGATTAAAATTGCTTTTTGAAAGTAACATGACAAAGATTGTATCAATTACATTGGTACGCCAGTAGGTGGCGACAAGTGACTGTTAATAAATGTATTTTTTAATAATTTATTCGTGATTCGTTCAAAAGCACTGATTCATCCAGTAATGAAACAAGTTTTTATGAGTGAGTCATTAGGGGTCAAGCACCAAAGGCCGCCTCCATTGGCCGCCACCGCCTTCTGCTCTGGAAGTCTACAGTTGTGGCCAAAAGTTCCATAAATATTAGTTTTCACAAAGTTTGCTGCTAAACTGCTTTTAGATCTTTGTTTCAGTTGTTTCTGTGATGTACTGAAATATAATTACAAGCACTTCATACGTTTCAAAGACTTTTATCGACAATTACATGATATTTATGCAAAGAGTCAGTATTTGCAGTGTTGGCCGTTCTTTTTCAGGACCTCTGCAATTCAACTGGGCATGCTCTCAATCAACTTCTGGGCCAAATCCTGACTCATAGCAACCCATTCTTTCATAATCACTTCTTGGAGTTTGTCAGAATTAGTGGGTTTTTGTTTGTCCACCCGCCTCTTGAGGATTGACCACAAGTTCTCAATGGGATTAAGATCTGGGGAGTTTCCAGGCCATGGACCCAAAATTTCAACGTTCTGGTCCCCGAGCCACTTAGTTATCACTTTTGCCTTATGGCACGGTGCTCCATCGTGCTGGAAAATGCATTGTTCTTCACCAAACTGTTGTTGGATTGTTGGAAGAAGTTGCTGTTGGAGGGTGTTTTGGTACTATTCTTTATTCATGGCTGTGTTTTTGGGCAGAATGGTGAGTGAGCCACTCCCTTGGATAAGAAGCAACCCCACACATGAATGGTCTCAGGATGCTTTACTGTTGGCATGACACAGGACTGATGGTAGCGCTCCCCTTTTCTTCTCCTGACAAGGCTTTTTCCAGATGCCCCAAACAATCGGAAAGGGGCTTCATCGGAGAATATGACTTTGCCCCAGTCCTCACCAGTCCATTCACGATACTTTCTGCAGAAGATCAATCTGTCCCTGATGGTTTTTTTTTGGAGAGAAGTGGCTTCTTTGCTACCCTTCTTGACACCAGGCCATCTTCCAAAAGTCTTGGCCTCACTGTGCGTGCAGATGCGCTCACACCTGCCTGCTGCCATTCCTGAGCAAGCTCTGCACTGGTGGCACTCCGATCCCGCAGCTGAATCCTCTTTAGGAGACGATCCTGGCACTTGCTGGACTTTCTTGGACGCTCTGAAGCCTTCTTTACAAGAATTGAACCTCTTTCCTTGAAGTTGCTGATGATCCTATGAATTGTTGATTTAGGTGCAATCTTACTAGCCACAATATCCTTGCCTGTGGAGCCATTTTTATGCAATCGCAATGATGGCTGCACGCGTTTCTTTGCAGGTCACCATGGTTAACAATGGAAGAACAATGATTTCAAGCATCACCCTCCTTTTAACATGTCAAGTCTGCCATTCTAACCCAATCAGCCTGACATAATGATCTCCAGTCTTGTGCTCGTCAACATTCTCACCTGAGTTAACAAGACGATTACTGAAATGATCTCAGCAGGTCCTTTAATGACAGCAATGAAATGCAGTGGAAAGGTTTTTTTTGGGATTAAATTAATTTTCATGGCAAAGAAGGACTATGCAATTCATCTGATCACTCTTCATAACATTCTGGAGTATATGCAAATTGCTATTATAAAAACTTAACTTTTCCAATTTCCAATATTTATGTAATTCTCAAAACTTTTGGCCATGACTGTATGGCCAACCATAGAACTGCTTGTGGGAAAGTTATGGAATTTGGAACACTGATAGAGGTCAGCCCCAACATTAATCACACCGATTTTGGAGTATCTATATCATTGCCTGTTGTGCCACCACCTGTCCAAAGTTTCACTTGTGTTTAATGCAATAATTGTTGAAACTTAAGGGCTAGAAACAAAATAATTTATTTCTTTTTTGGCTCATGCCGATTCAATTGCACCCTATGAAGTCATTTTCTATCTTGAAAATTTTCCCAATTTTCTGAAAAAAAACTACTTTATCAAACAACTCTTAGGCCCTTGCCTAGGAGGAGGTTGATTTATCAAACCATTTTTGGAAAACGTTGCGAACAAATTTTACGTAGTGCCTGTGAAAATAGAGTCAAGGCACTATCTCCTCATTGCTTTATCGTATTCAGACTAAACTTGGTTCATGTCCTCACAAGAGTGACCTGAGGTTACATGCTGAGTTTTGCTCGCAGCGCCACATATTGGTCTGGAGAAATGAAAAATGGTTATTTTTTTCGTATAACTTCTGAATGTTTTTTTAGATTCAGGGCGTCATGCTAAGTTGAATGATGTCCAATTTTTCTATATCGACCATTTAGAACTTTGTAGTAAAATGGTGTATTTTACGAACGCATGAACATTGTTATGGGTCATCACCACAATGCCCTCAAGGAGTCTGAAGTTTCTTCCATTTCCCCCTTTTTTTGTTCCTAATGAATAGAGTGAAGAAAGTGTCGTTTATGTAGGTGTTGTCTGACAGGCTTTGATGAGCTTCAGTATGAGGAGTGTTTGTGTCTGTAGAGGGTAAACACTCTAATTGGCCAGTGAGAGTGTGTGGTTGTGTGTGTCCTGTTAGTGGCTCAGACAGAGTGCTTGTCTCTCTCTTCCTCCTCTTCCTCTTGTGTTGAGTGCTGCTCTGGTTCTGGTCTGGACGCTCGTCTTTCTGCCAAATTATAGCTCTCGGTGTGTGACTGGAAACAGGCAGAGAGTCATTCCAGGATAGTTTTGTGTGGACATGGAAAATTAAAATGAATCCTTGCAAAGCACATGTTAGATAATTTGCTGATTATGTTTGGATGCCATATTTATGTTGAATTATTGTCAATTTTTGAAATTAAGAAACCTTGCTTTGTGTTCGGGCGCATAAAGAAATCCGATTATGTATTAGCCGTATAGGGATAATCAGATTTTTGACTCCCTGCGGATACCACTGCGATTTTGTTCCTCTGCTGGTTCTGATCTAAAGAGATCTGCCTCAGGATATTTGTCCGTTGTTAATGAAAAATAAAATGTATGAATAAGGACTGTTGGCTGACTCTGAGCTCTGAATGAAAGGAGTGTCATTTTTAGCGTCTAGTAGTTCGGCCACTGGAGCGCAGTGTTTCTCTATTTCTCCATGAGTGCAGTGTTTCTTACGAGCTTTCAAATCCTATACCAAACCGTAAGAAATATGCGTTGGTTTTGTTTTCCTCTTTTGCCTCTCTATTTATCAGATTTGTGCCTATTGCACCATACACTGAAAGTATGATTATAAAGGCAGGAGGGTAAAACGAAGCCATAATAACAATGTGACTTATTAACTGTTGCAGTTGCCTTCAGCTGTACAAAAGCTTCTGCTTTTTTCTCCAGTGTTCTACAGTTTTCTTTTTAGTTTTATAATTTTATTAATATTTTCAATTGGCTTTTATTTTTATATGTTTAGTTTTTGTTCATTTTAGATTAATTTTGTGATTTCTTTATTTCATTATTTGCTTTGTGTGTGTGTGTGTGTATATGCACTGCCCGGCAAATAAAAATGAGTCGCTGTTTGGATTTTAATATGAAAATACTTATTTGCTATTAATGCTTAGTCTATGATTGCATCATTATTGCAGTGATTATTATGTTTCTAGCATGTTTTATGCTTGGCAACGGTTCTTTTAACCCTAAAAGATGGAGTGTGTAGCTTTTCATGTCTTAAAAAACCCTGTAGGAAAGCACACCATGGTCATATTCCTGGATATAACCATGCCAGTATTCATCAGGGTTAAAATTGTGAAAGTGGTTCAGAGAGCATGAAGAATAATTTTGACACATGAATTGGCACCTCTGAGTCCAGATCTTAACCTCAGTGAAAGTCTTTGGGATGTTCTGGAGTAGACTTTACAGAGTGCTCACCTCTTGCATTATCAATACGAGATCTTGACCCAAAATCAATGCACCTTTTGATGGAAATAAATGTAGTAATGTTATTTCCTTTAAGAGGTGCATCAGTTTTTGATCTAGATCTTGTATTGACAATGCTAGAGGTCAGCACTCTGTGAAGTCTCTGTGACGCCTTTAAAAGTTTTAGTTAACGATAATAACCCTGGTGCTACCGCAAAATATATACGGTATGACCTTATAATCTTTTTTTGTTTCGCAACCACTACATTTGAATTATTGAGAAGAGAAGCATTTAACAAAAAGATTATTGCTAATGTGTTATAATTAAATAATATGGGTGGCAATTTGAAATAATTATAACTTAGATAACATGCTTTAATAAAACCGTGTACGTGCTAGGGATAAAATTGTATCCAACTGTGTGAGCATTATTCGAGGGAAAAGAAATATCTGGATAAATTAGAACATGCTTCTTTGTAGTGAAATTCACTGAGATTGAATCAGCGGTTATTTGATGACATATTTAAGACATAATAGTATGGTCTTTTGACATTTTGTATCATTATTAAAGGCCCAGCTCTTTTTCACTGCCTTGTACAGTCCACACAAATGGCAAATATTGAATTTCCAAACCTTGCTAAATTTGCATAGATATTAATCATGACTTTTATGTAGATTTGTCTCAGCTCTGCAATATTTTGCTGTAATAAAGAGCTATGTGAGAAAGCGATTTTTCTGGCCAGTTCTTATCAGTCGGGAAACACTTACTGTCTGGATCTCAGAATCAATTCTCTGGGGAATCAAAGTGCATGTTTTTATAGCAGATTTGAGTTTAGCCATTAAAAACTCATATAACTTTCCCAAATACAGAAATAGTTGCACATTCAGCTCAGTAATGCATTCATTTTTTTTTTTTTTCCAGTATTGTAATTTCAATATTTGTATTTATTATTTTATTTTATTCGTCATGATGAGTTCTCTGTCTGTTCATCTCAAATCGCCTCTCATATCCTGTCTGCAGTAATAAGAGCAGCTTTATGGCTGCTCTGCTGCTGTAGGACTCTTGTGTTGTGCTGTGACTTACGGCCTGTGCTTTGGTTTCGGACAGAGCCAGACTCTGTGTATTCAATTATGACCAATGACTCTTACCTTCTGAAGCATCAGCATTTTTTGTAGGAATCCACAGGCCCATGGTGCATACACTTTTTTTTTTGTTTTTTTAATTTCCAGTTGAAGCCAAGGTTTAGTGTTGCTTATTATTTCATCATCTGTTTAGCTATTATTTCTTTCTTTGTTAAACTAACTGTACTTTACCAAGAAATCTCTCTCTAATTACATTAGTTACATAGTCATTTTTTCCATAATTAAAGTGCCCCTATTATGCTATTTTAAAGGCTCCTGATTTTGTTTTGGATGTCCTATAGGTTTATATGCATATACAATGGCAGTATCATCTCTTTTCTCACAGTGTCTGAAACGGTTCGATAAAAGATCTGCTCTCTCTAAACTCCGCCTTCTCTGCTCTGATTGGTCAGATGGCGTAGTCTGTTGTGGCTGGTTTACTGCTTACAGTGTGTGTCGAAATCTAAACGCGAAATCTGATGGATGCTTCCTCATTGCTTGTGTGTGTATGTATGTATGTATGTATTTATTTATTTATTTTATATATTTATTTATATGATGTGTGATACGAACAGTCACGTCGGTTTTACCATATCAATTCAAGAGTCTTCATCCTTTGGAAGTGCATGCAAAGTGGGTTCGCTTTCGCAGCGCAGAACACCGCATCTTCTCGACATGTCGACAACATGAACCAAACTCTTCCAGGCTTCAGCTACAACTTCAGCGTTTGAGAGCGGGTCAAAGTTTTCACGGACAGCCATTTTAGACCATAGGCTGGCATTATGCAAATTTTTTACAAACCTTCATGCAGGAAGTAAGACTGCAATTACAAACAAGAGAGGAAATATTCAAAAGAAGCATAATAGGGGCACTTTAAAAATATTTTAATACATTTGAAAATAATAATGTTCACTCACATGAGATGAAATCCAGTCATAGGAGTGGGCAGCAAAAAGCTAGATATTGCTGATCATCACTCCTTGATGCGGGGCCATGTTGAGATCACATGACCAGCTTTCGGTTATTAAACAAACTTCAGATGAACTTATTTCATTGCAAACTTTGTAAAAGATTAAATGCAAAGAGGCCTCAGTGTCATTTTAACCTCTCAAAATAAGAGGTCAAAATGCACCTCCTTTTTTCTTAATACTAATGTTTCCCATTTCTTTGACACAATTAAAAGGCGCCATCCGTTCAGAATTTCTAATACACATAAGCTTGAATGATTTATTTTCACAAGGTGACCTTGGCTTTGGCATTGCATGATTGTTGTTCTGATAGCATCTTTATTTCAGCATGTTCCTCTTTGCTTGAGTCTCTGCACATTTTTTCAATAATGTGATGCAGTTCTTTTCTTTCAAAGTTGAATCAGCAGATATACCCACCGGCATGGAGGTCTGATTGTGATAATGTGCACAGCTCAGATTCCAGATTCCGGTGATGGCACGATGTTAGAAAGCATTTAAAGATTTGTTTGTGGGTGTCAACACAGTTGACTGTCATGATATTTAAAGCTCCCCATAGTGTTTTATGTTTGTTCGTTGTATGTAGAAAATATATACTTTTGTTCAAAAGTATGAGTGTTTTTGAAAAATTCTTTTACGCTCACTGAGTCTGCATTTATTTAATCAAAAATCCAGTTAAAACCGTAATATTGTGAAATCTGATTCAAAAGAACTGTTTTTAGTTGAATATATTTTAAAATGTCATTTATTCATTTACTCCAGTCTTCTGTGTGATCTGACATGATCTTTCAGAAATTCTAATTCTTTCTTCTATGCTGATTTGGTGCTTTAGAAACATTTCTTATTATTAAGTTGATCTATATTTTTGTCGAAACTGATACATTTTTTCAGGATTCTTTGATGAATAGAAAGGGGAAAAAACAGCATTTAGTTGATATTGAAATTTTTATTGAGCGGTGGTTGATAATTCTCTTTGCTTGTTTTGTGATATCTCTTTCTGTAGGTCAATACGCTGGCATAAAAATATATTAATAACTGTTGTAGTGCAATAGTGGAATATGAAAAAAATAATAGCAGTGTTCATGTTAGCCTGCATAGAATAGACAATATGTAATGGCATTATATAGGAAGGGGTCAGAGGATCCATTTGTGTAGTGCTCAGGCCTGCACTATAATTTGTGTCTGACTCTCTTCAGCTTCCCTGCTCTTTAGAAAGTGACACTTAAAAGCCCTACAAAGTGATTTGTCAAGGGCCTGCATGTTCAAAAATCCTACCTCTAGATAGCAAGGTGGCAAGAAGATGGAGTTGGTGGTATCTCGTACTTAACTCCCTGTGATTATGTTCACTCAGGAAGAGTAGATCTAGACAAGGGCGGAGGGAGAGAGGAAAAAGAGGGGTTCTTGGGTGGGCAACTCTCCCTCAAATAGTATTTTAGTATTTTGATCTTTAGTAGCCATGGGAAAGCATCACAAAATATGCATCTCTGTAAAGGTTAGCAGAACATTTAAGCATTTAAAATTCAATGCATTTATTATGGTATCACTTGCTTCCTCCATGCTTCATTTCTGCATGTAAACCACATTCCACAAAGTTCTGGACTAAACTCGAAAGCAAAGGTGGTCATTAGACCTATACTTTAAAGAATAAGATTTTTAATCAGGGCAGGAATGCTTCATTATAAGCCTTTTAAATCAAACCAGACTTTCTCCTCTTCAGCCTGAGGATGCAGTTTCTTGAGAAATAGACTGAGCACTGAGGCTGATGTTAATTCTTTCTCATTCATTCTTAACAGAGGCGAAAGTCTATCAAGATGTTCTCAATGTAAGACGGCGCGGTACTGCAGCGTTCAGTGTCAGGTAAGAGTTCTTACACACGCTGTCGGGTCCTAATCATCAGAGCTTTACAAACAAGTTTGTGATGAAATCTTATTTCATTTAAAGGCTAAATTCATTATTTTTGAGACTTCAAGCTTTGTATCTAAATAAAAATAATTGACAAATGCAAAATGAGATTCCTGTCAAATCAGCAGCAAAAGCTGAAGCTTTTTATTTAATTTAATTTAATTTAATTTCACATTCATCTATTCTCCAAACTGCTTGGAGAATGAAACGGGCTGGGAAAACAACCTAGAAAGATGGCCAGGCCATCACAGGACAAAAGCAGCTCAGCTAAACTGGTATTGTTTTTTTGTTGATAACATTAAACAATCAAAATTAGCCGTTAATGCGTGAATGATTAAATTTGACTCCATAAATAGCCAAGGGATTTAGGTCCTATACTAACTGGATTTCTGTTTCGCCAGTATTCATTTTTAAGAAGTTTTGAGCCATCCATACTTTGAAATCTTGTTGGCAGGAAGTGATGATAGGAGAAGGAAGCACAGAATTGGGCTGAACAGTAAGATTTGTGTATCATCAGCGTAACCAGGATGCTGAATGATCTGACCAAGAGGAAGCATATAGATTAGAAATAGAAGTGGACCAAGAACGGATCCTTGAGGTATACCAAGAGTAACGGTGACAGAGCCTGATTTGTTCTAATGAATTCAATTCTAATGAATTGTTTACCATCTATAAGATATGACGTTAGCCATTGAAAGACAGTATAATGTCATTAAAATTCTCCAGGTTCCTGTACGAACACTTATGAGCCGGCAGTTATCGGAAACTCTTGCATGAGGTCTAGTGTGACTTCTCATCAGAAGTATTTGGTGCTTGGAGCCATACACCTGTGAAATATGTTCTACACTCAGAGAATTTTCCAGGATTACTTAAAGGAGATAGTTTAACCAGAAATGAAAATTCTGTCATCATTTACATGCCACATGTCATTTCAAACCTATATGTCTTTCTTTCACAAAAGACGATATAAAAAAAAGTCCTGGTTCATTTCTGTATAAAGAAATCTAATTGTTATTTGTGAAAATGACAAAGGAAACACCATAAATCTAGTCAATACAACTCATGCACTATATATTTATGGCTTTGTGAGATGAACAGACAAAACTTTTAGTCATTATTGATGTAGTTTTCCAATCTCATTTCTCAAAATAAGGCGTTTCAGTCAATAACAGCTGACATATTTTCAGTTCCTTGCACAAAGCTATTGTATAACTTCAGAAGAGTCATCTATGCTACTTCTATGACTTTTTCATTCAGATTTATATTAGCTAAAAGAGCAGCATGAACATTCGCTAAACATAGAAGAAAGTAAGTCATGCCGGTTTGGAAATGACATGAGGAGTACATCATGATAGAATTACATTTTTTGGGTGAAATATCCCTTTAATGTGCCTGTCAGATGCTCTCCAGAAGTATTTGCAGTTCAGAGCATCCAGTCTATCAAAACTAGACACCACACTGCTTTAAAATAGCAAAGCTGTCACTGTCAAACCAGCCTTGTTCTCTCCAGGCACTCAAGGTTGTCAAGTTTGTCTTTGTCCTTTTTTAATTGTAGGCTGGTCTTTCAGGATAATTCCCTCTAAAGGGAGACCACACACAGCAAGCTCTGATTGAAGATGTGTAACTTCATCATACATGTTTGTGAAATCTCTCCTATTTATTCTCTACTTTATCCTCATGTTCACCCTTCAGAAAAAAGCATGGCCCGATCACAAGAGAGAATGCAAATGCCTTCAGCGCCTCCAGCCAAGAATCCCCACCGACTCCGTCCGCCTGGTTGCGAGGATCATTTTCAAACTAGTATGTGACATCAGAACACTTCTCCATATCAAGACCACTTCAAACCTGTTCAAAGCATGTTTTGCGTTTAAAACTATCACAGTTGGTGTTCAGCCAGAGGGCTTGATACTGTGTTACAGCCTTTGTGTCTCTTTCCACAGCTCAGCCAATCAAAAAGTGACCAAGAGGAGCTGTACTCGATAGCTGAACACCAGTCACGTAAGTTCCTGTTTAATTTGTATTTGCATTGCACTGACACAAGGCCAAGTGGCTGCACTGCATATTCTAGCTCGACTGGATAAGTCGGCATCCAGGACTGAACCAAAAAGTTTTATAAAACCATATGGGTTACATACACAGGGTTCCCATGCTTTAATTTCAGACGCATGGATTCAAGGATTCAAGTATGTGAAAACAAACGTAGGTTCACGAAAATGAACTTTATTTTGGGTAGAAGTTTATTGCAGTCCTGTTCAGCATTTACATACAATGTGCTTATAGCAAATACAATAAATGGGTTATAACTTGGCACTCACCCTGAACCTACCCCTAAATCTCTAACCCATGTAGTTACCTTATATTACCAGTACATTCTTGGGCAAGAACACTGTAAGTACACATACTGTAAAATAAAGTGTAAGCTAATTTTGTTACAGGAGCATGGTGCTGTTATTAATTGGCCTTTATGAGCTGCCAAAGCCAGAACAAAACAGCACTACTGATTGGGCGAAAAGCGGAAAAAGCTGAGCGAAAAAAACAAAACAAAAAAAAAAACAATCCGGGTCTCTGCAGCCAGAATAATGGCTGTGTGATTGGTTTGTGAAAGCTGTCTGTTAGGGTGTAGGGTAGGGTTAGGGGTTAGTTTTTGTTGTAGCACCTTTGTGCACTCACATTTCCCGACCTGCATCTATCCCTGTCGGCTAGCCCCTTAAATTACACATCACCGTTCTTTTTTTTACTAAAAATAGAAAAAATTTTCTACAATGGTGTTTCAGGGACCTGAAAATGCAAATTTGTGAAAACGGTGACGTCATGCATATTCTTTTTAAAACTTTTTAAAAATGCAAAGGACAAACTTATTCTATTTTCAGTACATTGTTTTCATGTAAATGTAGCCTTAGTTTTCAGTATATGCATTAATATTACGGCAGTAATGATAGACACTGATTGGTCTTTTGTGTACTAATTGTAATTTGTAAGGGTTTAATGGATTTCAGACCCAGTAGTCTTCAAAAACAAAACCTGGGACAAATTTAATCCAGCAATTCAGCATCATACCTGACTGTACTGTGTATATATTTGTGTTATTACTGTATGTAATCAGAAAGAAAATCAATATAACTTCTGGTCTTAATGGTTAGTCACTTTAATCAATTAACGCTGAAAACATTATATGGATTTATGCTGATGTTGTCACTTTTGAAATCATTTGAACTTCACAGAAATGGACAATGTCCATTTTCATATTAAAAAAATGTGACTTGTCCTTATAAAAAATTACAGTATATACAGAATAAAAGGCTGTGTTGTTAATGAGTGGCAGTAAAAATTACTAACTTCGTCCTCCAAAGTTGAAAGATTTGATTTCCTATGATGAAAGGTGAATAAATATCAGATCCTGGCAGGAGTTTATTATAACATTATGAATTTTTTCCCCTTTCTTGGTGCGGACCCTCTGTGAAGCCTGCCCGCGGCCTCTGGCTTTTCAAAAGTAATTGGCTATTTTGTCACAAAGAGCCTCTGACTTTTCTTTTGCCCGACTCTTTCCTATTCAGGCATAAGTAATGTTCAGCCATTAGAGAGGTAATTCCACTGATGGTCCTTATGGAAGCAGTCAGCTCACCATCTGAACTTGTGCTTTTTCATCACACTAACACCCTTATGGAATAGCCCTTGCTCTCACCTCAAAATTAAGGTCTCATCGGCTCATGTATTATTTCAGGAAATCCTTCAGCTCATCATTTTTAAAGCTGTTCTGATTTATGTCGAGATTTATATGTAGACCCGTTCCCTTAGACAAACAGAAGAGCAATTCATTTGATCTCCTTCCTTCACATGTCAGAGCAATTTCAGCTAGTGATCGAACGATTGGTTTTTCAGTGGCTAATATCCGGGTAGCCTATAATACTGTTAATGGTAGTAAATGACACATGCAAAATTGCTGAAATTAAAGAAATCATTCACCCCAAAATTGATACAACAGGTTTATATCTCAATTATGAGTATTATTAATGTCATTACTTACGTTCCCATCTAAACTGCACATGTAAGGAGAGATCATCAGACTTTTTTATGCTTTAGAAATAATATGCCAATGTTCAACCAGTCTGTGTTTATTTGATTAAAAATACAGTAAAAGTATAGTTTTATTGTAAGTACAGTCATGCTGTGAAATATATCGAAATAGAAAATAGTTATTTAATCGTAATTACATTTATTCCTATGATGACAAAGCTGAATTGTCAGCATCATTACTCCAGTCTTCCGATCATTCTAATATGCTGATTTTGGGGCTCAAGAAACATTTATTATTAGTATTATCAGTTTTGAGAGCAGTGCTGAATACTTAAAGCAATGTAAAGCAATATTTACATCGCTCTCAAACACTGGGGACATCAAACCAGTGTTTTCTGCTTTCAAACCCACGACCACTCGCGAGAAAGATGCCGTCTCTCTCAACTTACTTGTCTAATGAGTCAAACATACTGAAACATATAAACAAAAGAAAAGAATTGCGTTAGAGGGTTGTAAAATTTAGTAGAGTTACTGTGAACTACCGGTACCTTCAAATTATAACATAAGCAAACAAGGCAACTTGCACTCATTGGTGGGCACATAGTGCAGACTGTGGCACCAGGATGAAGGCCGGGATGGGAGCTAGTCGGTTCAGCCCCACTCACCAACAACAGCGGATTATTAGTGATTCCCAGTTGTCTCTGATGAAAGTTTGTAAAACTATCAGGTGTGAAATGTTCACTGCAGAGGCAGGTGTTGGTAATGATCGTCAGCTCTCCGTCAAGACGGCTCTTCACAAAATTAATCCACCTCTTCTTCATATCATCGTTTTTAGGAAATTTAAATAAGGAGATCAAGCTGTTTTGTATATTATCACACCATGTAATATGCATTTGCGTGACAAAGCCATATGTAGCTAGCAAAATTGTATGCTGTATAACTAACGGTAATTACAGTAACTCAGGGGTGAGACACTGATGCTAATACTCTGTAGTTATTATAGTGTTAGGGGAGGGGTCATGCTCTGGCTCCAGTGCGTCATCGAGCCACTGTTTTATCCCCATGCAAAAAATACTGAACACAAAATTGTTTAACGGTCTAACTCCACAATACAGTACTACACACTTTATAGTCTTTGTAATGTGTTTCAGCAATAGATTTGTACCATTTATAATGTGTTTAGAAACAAATCACGAGCTTGACTTTTTGTGATACATTTTTCAGGATTCTTTGATAAATATACATTTCAAAAGAACTCTTGTAATGAGTCATATCTATTTTTGCATTATAAGTACTGTCACTTTTGGATTCATTTCTTTAGACAAAAACAAACCAACAAAAAACTTACTTGCCAAATAAAAAAAACAACAACAATAATGTCTGAAATTATATGTTAAGGGGCAGATCCTTTAAGTAAATGGCCACTGTTAAGATTGTATAATGTCACTGGGTAACAAACTCTCCATTGCACTGTGCCTTGATCAGCCGTTGAGAGATTGAATGCCGGAGGTGCGAGAACTAAACATCATTGTCTTGTTCTGGAGGCAGTCGTATACAAATGAATTTGCCAGTGTGATGTCACAAATCCCACTATATCCAAATAAGCTGCTTTTTGATTTCTCATGCCATGACCCCTTTAATTGTATGTAAAAGTGCAGCTTATATATATTGCAAAATATATTTTTTTTCCACAGAAGGGTTTGAGGATGAGTAAATGGTAAAAAAAAAATATCTTCACTTTTGGTGAACTATCCCTTTAAGGAGACTAACACCTGGTTTCAGGCTCATAATTCTGCACACGTTCATCCTCTCATGTTCCTGAGAAGTGGAAAGCATGTATATCTGTCGGCCTTTCAGTCCTCTTATTTTCCTCTCAAGAGAGGTTTCAGACCCCACTGGTGCTTGTTTACTGCCTGCTGTTTGTTGGTTTTTATAATCTACAATCTATCTGTAATGTTTAAAAATGCATTGTGATTATCCAAAGAATGAATTTTAATCATTTCAGTTTCTCCAGCCAGCCTTAACAGTATTATTTGGTTATTTGTTTCAAAGATAACATTTTCAAAGAGATGATAAAAGGCACTACACGTGGTTATGACGTACTTGATTTATGTGTTGGATCTGCAGAGTTTTACTACTCTGTGTGTGTGTGTGTGTGTGTGTGTGTGTGTGTGTGTGTGTGTGTGTGTGTGTGTGATGCTGAATGTGAGTGAGCGATACGAGCTGTGAGCTGCCGCCGCGGGTCAAGTTCTGCTCTGTCTGCCGCAGCAGCAGTGAACACACTGAAGTTCATTGATGGTGTGTGTGGAGGAAGTAGATCGGAGCAGTAGGGTTAATGGAAAAGCCCATATGTTTGGCAAAGCTGACATAAATCACGCATACTCACTCTTGTGCCACAACCACGCCTCTTTCTTTCTGAATAGACATTAAAACCCCCACCGAAACCTCCACTTTCGGACATCCATTTTACTGGTACACTCAGGAAATATGAAACTCTCTGAACACACACACAATAAAAAACTGCTTAAATCTTCATCAACTAAACACACCCAAAAGGTGACCACAAACACACACACAAACATTTTTTTTCCTCTTGTTTTTTGATTTTTTTTATTAATGTGTGTTTCAGCTCTTTTGTGCTTCATCATTGTTAATCACCATTAGCCTTTTTCCTGGTTGATCTCAGTGTTGTTTATATCAGCATGTTGGTTTATATGCCAATTTATATTTGGACATTTTTCAAAGTGGATCAATTTTAATTGAAATTACCATGAAAATACAATAATTTTGTAGGTGGAACTTTGGGACTGTAATTATTGTTTTTTGGGGGGGTTTTTGTTTGTTTTTGGACGGGGTTATCATTTCATATTTTACATGATTACCATACAATATTATTGCCATATTCATGTATATAAATGACATTACTATTATAACACGTAATATTTTTTTTGAATTAGCTGTTATTCTTATATTTTCAGTTTTCATTTAATTGTTTTAAGTTTTAGTAATTAAGCTATATACTTTTAATTAGTTTTTTTTCTATCTAGACATATATCATGGCAATACTATGATTTTAAGTCCAGTACCAGGGTGATACCCTGTGTTTGCCATTATTGTGACACTTATCTTTTTTTTGAACATGTACCATGGGAGTTCTGTTTTGTAGAAATGCACCATGGCATTTTTATTTATTTATTTATTTTTTTTACATTTACCACGATAATATTATGTTTTTGAAAGCATGATAATACCGGGTTTGTTTGTTGTTATACCATGGTAATGCTATAATTTTTGATCAGGTGCTATGTTAATACCATGTTTTTTGTTCATATTACTTAATGATAATACTGCTTTTAGTCCCACACTATACCATGTACTTTACATATAATTAGGGGTGTCAAAAGTACCGACTTCTGTACCAAGTCAACAAATTAAAAAAAAAAAAGAAAAAAAAATTGACGATGCCAGTTTTCCCCCCTTGGATTTTAGTCAAGTCAAGTCATCTTTATTTATATAGCGCTTTTTACAATGCAAATTGTGGCAAAGCAGCTTTACATTAATAAGAAAATGGGGTCATTGTGCAGCTTATTCTATATATTATTGATTCTTTCCGTTGCAAATATCAATAGTTATTAGTCTAGTTAATTTAGGTATATCAGCACTGCAGAAAACAGTGACGTAATCGTCCGGCTTTTTTAGCGCTGGTGAGTGGATTCTTAAACGCCTCTGATTGGCCATTGTGTTTATGTGCTCAACAGATATGTCTGTGATTGGCTACAATGACAAACGCTGATCAAAAATATGTTGTAAATTGAAATCTTTGAATCTCTTCACATATCTGTTGATTGTGTGAACACAATGACCAATCAGTCCATCATTGTGCGGTCGGTGTTAGATGATAATGCCAGGGTGCTTTGATGTACAGCATACAGCAGCAGTAATATTTTTTTAAGGGTGAAGAATAAAAAATGTTTCTGCTCATTCATATGCATCACTGTTGTCAAATGTTGAGGACGCTGTGCTCTGTGTCCAGATCTAGTCGACATGAGCGAGGAGAAGAAGGAAGGCCTGGGGCATCTCTGCACGACACTGCAGGTTTATCTTGGCGAGGAGTACTGCAATCTATCTGAGCTTTTCCGTCCGGCCTCGACCCCATCAGCCTCCTCGCCAGAGTAAGTGTCCTTTCAGTGTCATCTCCAGCAGTCAGCAGGGGTCGCGGTCTCAGAGCGGCGGGGCGTCACACTGGATCTCATGCGGTGTTGTGAATGGTGTCAGCGTGCCATGAGTGCATGGACACATACCGTGCCACTAGGTCACCTGCTGTGAATACATGCTGCTATTTTTTGTCTTTTCTCCTCAAAGCAGGGAACAAGTTGTTCATAGAAGCTAAATTAAGTCATTTCATGTTCAAGGTTGAATTTGATTTTAATTTCCAGAAAATACACAAAAAAGTTCCAGTTCAGTTGAATGGAGTCATTAAGGTCAGCATGAAATGGAAGTCTTTTCTTCTGTATTTGGACCATTATCCGAGTGAAAGGCTTCTCGAACAAGAAAAACGTGTAGGCCAGGGCTTGATTTCATCCACCGGGAATTGATTGGATCACTGGATGCTTGAGATTTGCTATTGGTGGATCTCTTGTGAGTGACAGGTTGCCCCGCCCTCATGCTTGTAAACACATCATCAGTGAAGAAATGTCGATGCAAGAAAGTTATTTTCATGAAAAATTAGACATGCACAGATAAATAATTGATAATAAATACTGCAATATCGCATAGAATAAATAAAAATTGTCATTTTGTTTTCATGGTGACTTGAAGTAGAATCAGATCCAGAATCATTACATTCCTCACGATTCACATCCCAAGAGGCCTATCGCATAAATTTCTGCCATTTCCTTCGTGGACGCCTGAGGTGCATGCTAATGTACTAGTTTATTTACAGATGTGTCTGTGAGATCGCTTGTTTGGATTGCTGTGAGAGTAGATTTTATTTGCTTGTTTACCAACCGTCACTCTGTGCCGTAATTGTGAACACATTGAGTGAAAGATGCGTTCCCGGGTGAAAATGGTGATCTTCTCTTCAGGATCGCATGTAAACAGAGAAGGGCTTGCACATCTGGCCCAGGACAAACAAATGCCTGTTGCATGTGAACACAAACACCTGTTTTAAATGAGGGACAGCCAGCGGCCATATCTCGCTTATAAAGCATCAAAGACCCAAATGTGGATCTTATAAGCATTTCTAATCCAACACTAGACACTGCAGCAGGACAAGACTGGAGTTATCTTTATATGAATCAGGAGCGTCCAATGCATTTTTGCATTTGTTGACCTTGATGTACAATTAAAAATGTTTTTTCCATCATATTGTGACTTATTTGTTATCCTGTGGATATCACAGAGTTATTCAATTGTATTTTCTTTGCCTGGATGCAAGCCATAATGATGTTGATTTGTTAGGGAGTCATTCTCTTGAGGTGGTTATTTTGAAAAACTTCGGAATTCACTGTGAATTATTCATTAGCTTATCGTTCTGAATCAAAGTGGTTTTTAAAAATTCTTATCTATTATTCAGAAATGACTGGAAAGTGATGAGTTGAACATGTCATTGAACGTGATGAGTTGGTATTAAAGTAATTGAATGTGATGTACAATGGGTGCAGACATTAGTTTTGTCAAAGTATTGCATTAGTTGGAAAAAAAATAGTGGCATCTGTGCTGAAATTTTGTTTCAGATTTAAAAATAGGACTTACGGAAACGCTTTTGGGGCCATTTTATTGCTTTGCACTCAATACCCATCAATGAAAATGCAATTAGTCATTTTTTTCTGGTAAAATGGAATTCAATACTTTGTTCATCAATCTGTCACACATGTTAGTCAATTATTAGATAGAGACTGGAGATGGGAAAGCATATCAGAGCTGAAGTGATGGATTGAGTTGTGACAATTTCTGTCAGACATATGAGGTAAAGCAACATCAGTATGGTGTGATGGAGTGGAAATGCACTGGGACTCGCTTATGAATCATGTTTCCATAATGTGAATCCCGCTCATATTCAGTAACCATCATTTTCTACATCTCTGCTGTAGATTATGTCATGTAAACCTGCAGGCAGCAGCAGGCTGATACGGGCCTGACCCAGAAACATGACCTGCTCCACATAACGCACCTCAAGTAAATTAACTAAATAGCTTGAATTGGATGTCTGCTCATAAAAAAATGTTTTATGATACAACCTTATACTCCCTAATGCAGTCATTGTGAAGTTTTTTTTAGTTCTTCACTTAGGGGTAAAAAGAAGATCAAAATATGTGTTGCTGAACATCCTGAATCCGCCCGCACTGCTGAGAGCAGCGTTTAAATGTTAATATGTATATGCTTTCCTCTCAATAACATAATAAACACTCAACCAAAATGACAGCAGTGAGAAAACCACAGTTAAGAAAGGATGTGATCATAGCGATGTTGCACCAGGTCTGCAATTCGGCACTTCAGTAAAGTTTATCTAGCACTATACCCAACAATAGATTGCTTTAAAGCAAGCAGCTTTGCAGTATTAAACATGAAAACACAATGCCAGTGTCAATTTCAATAAGACATATAACTTCAGTCTTTACCTAGTGTTTCTTTTGAAGTCAATACTGTAGTGACTTAAACTGCAATTCATCGACTGGCTCCAAAAGAGAGCAGAATCTCATTGAGCCCCATGTTAAAATGCCAAATTTTACGTCAGAAAATAACATGTTTACAGCCTGGTACAAATTGTGATTTTGGTCTATATAGCTAATTTTGCCCTTCATGATAACTGTGAGGGGGGTGAATTTTTTTGTAACGCATCCGTTAAAATTATATTAAACCTTAAATTTATGCATAATTAAGGGTGTGGCCACTTGAGTGACAGGTGGATTGCCACTGCTGTCACCACTAGTTGTTTGTCACCTCAGCTCCACCCACATCCCGCCACTTTTCCCATACTCGGTTATCCGGGAGTGACGCGCGGTGACTTGCTGGCAACGCCTGGCTTTAGGTTTCAAAAATGCTCTTCAGAAACCTATAGGTGACACCACAGACACTACAGGTTTTTACTTGTATCTGACCTGAAGATTTCCATGCCAATGAAGGTGGAGCCTCAGAGCCACACCTACCTATTACATAATTGTCACGAATCAATGGTAGTTTGAAGTTGATACATAATTATACATATTGTGTATAGTTTTGGGACCTTTAGTGCATTAATTGATTAACACAAAGTATTTTATTGTTGAACGGTTTACATGCATTTACTTTTTAAGATAGTCATATTTGGGAATCTGTAAAAACAAAAATGGGCTTTTGACTTAACTGTATTTCTCTTTCTCACATTATCTCATTCTTTCACTCTTCATTAATGAGATGCTGTTAAATCCTGGATGAATATTTCAGCTTTAGTGTGGGTGGAAAGCAAATGAGCAAACAGTGGAAGAAGTGTGTTTGTCTTGACCCTGACTGCTGATAAATCTCCCTGTTCTGCATTAACTCTGCTCGTGAGAGTCGGCTCTTGGCCCAGCTCTTCGTCTTTAGCATTACAAACATGTTCAGCCACGTTAAACCAACACCCTGCCCATCGCCTAATCAATTAACCAGCGTGAAAACAAGCGTCCGTGGTCCACAAATGATTTCCATTTCAAATCAGACAGATATTCTGTGCCATTTGCTGAAACTAATTGCTGAAACTAATTCTCTTATAATATTCAAAATGTATCCCTTACATGCAGTGGAAGTTCCTCAGGGGATTTTGGGATGTTTGTTGGCAGTGTAATTTATTTATTTATTCATATTAAATAGGAATTATCCAAGAACTAGAGTAGGTAGGAGTCAAAATCTCCAATTACAATAATAAAACGTGTTGGAACATGTGAATTTAGATTAAAATCTAGATCCGAAGGGACTGTCATTCACATTCAGAACTGAAGCGATTGTGAATCCACCGCTTTAATTAAAGATGCAGAGAACGCTTGTGTTATTGTCCAGGGCTTTGGTGAATACAGTATTCTCTTCTATTATTTTTGCAAATGTGTGTTATGAGCTCAAAATGGAACTGTGGCACTTTTTTGTGAAGCGAGTCTTTTATAGTCAAACTCAACAGTTCTGATTTACTGACTCGTGGGTTTTAAATATTCTTTAAGAGTGTTTTGCAAATTTTTCCTGTCAATGGGCAGCAAATCTGTTAACAGTTATACTGTATATGAGAACTAACTACCGTCCTATTTGTATAAAGTTTTATACTATATATTTATATATTGTTATATAAATATTATATATTTTTCGTTTTTTTTCTTTTGCAACATACAGGGAGTGCAGAATTATTAGGCAAGTTGTATTTTTGAGGGTTAATTTTATTATTGAACAAAAACGATGTTCTTAATGAACACAAAAAACTCATTAATATCAAAGCTGAATATTTTTGGAAGTTTTAGTTTTTAGTTTTAGCTATTTTAGGGGGATATCTGTGTGTGCAGGTGACTATTACTGTGCATAATTATTAGGCACCTTAACAAAAAACAAATTTATACCCATTTCAATTATTTATTTTTACCAGTGAAACCAATATAACATCTCAACATTCACAAATATACATTTCTGACACTCAAAAACAAATCAGTGACCAGTATAGCCACCTTTCTTTGCAAGGACACTCAAAAGCCTGCCATCCATGGATTCTGTCAGTGTTTTAATCTGTTCACCATCAACATTGCGTGCAGCAGCAACCACAGCCTCCCAGACACTGTTCAGAGAGGTGTACTGTTTTCCCTCCTTGTAAATCGCACATTTGATGAAGGACCACAGGTTCTCAATGGGGTTCAGATCAGGTGAACAAGGAGGCCATATCATTAGATTTTCTTCTTTTATACCTTTCTTGCCAGCCACGCTGTGGAGTACTTGGACGCGTGTGATGGAGCATTGTCCTGCATGAAAATCATGTTTTTCTTGAAGGATGTAGACTTCTTCCTGTACCACTGCTTGAAGAAGGTGTCTTCCAGAAACTGGCAGTAGGACTGGGAGTTGAGCTTGACTCCATCCTCAACCCGAAAAGGCCCCACAAGCTCATCTTTGATGATACCAGCCCAAACCAGTACTCCACCTCCACCTTGCTGGCGTCTGAGTCGGACTGGAGCTCTCTGCCCTTTACCAATCCAGCCACGGGCCCATCCATCTGGCCCATCAAGACTCACTCTCATTTCATCAGTCCATAAAACCTTAGAAAAATCAGTCTTGAGATATTTCTTGGCCCAGTCTTGACGTTTCAGCTTGTGTGTCTTGTTCAGTGGTGGTCGACTTTCTGCCTTTCTTACCTTGGCCATGTCGCTGAGTATTGCACACCTTGTGCTTTTGGGCACTCCAGTGATGTTGCAGCTCTGAAATATGGCCAAACTGGTGGCAAGTGGCATCTTGGCAGCTGCACGCTTGACTTTTCTCAGTTCACGGGCAGTTATTTTGCGCCTTGGTTTTTCCACACTCTTCTTGCGACCCTGTTGACTATTTTGAATGAAACGCCTTGATTGTTCGATGATCACGCTTCAGAAGCTTGGCTATTTTAAGACTTCTGCATCCCTCTGCAATATATCTCACTATTTTTGACTTTTCTGAGCCTGTCAAGTCCTTATTTTGACCCATTTTGCCAAAGGAAAGGAAGTTGCCTAATAATTATGCACACCTGATATAGGGTGTTGATGTCATTAGACCACACCCCTTCTCATTACAGAGATGCACATCACCTAATATGCTTAATTGGTAGTAGGATTTCCAGCCTATACAGCTTGGAGTAAGACAACATGCATAACGAGGATGATGTGGTCAAAATACTCATTTGCCTAATAATTCTGCACTCCCTCTATGTGATATCATCTGCTACTCAACATTGCGTTGTTTGCCTTTCATTCACAGATGTTAGATTGAGCATCATTAATATTCTACATGTCCTCTATTTTGTTTTATTTGTCTGTATTTTAGAAAGGCCTGTTGTGCCCAGCCGAGTTGTCTGAGGTATCTAATCACAGTGAAAGAAGAGGTCCATCTGGGCATGATAGACCCCCAATTAGAGCAGCATTTCCAGTGCTGAATTAATACATAATGCAGGAACACTTCAGGACACAAGCAGTATTTTTGTTATTTTTTTTTTTTTTTTACTAGAGACAGTCAGATTACGCCTGTTTACAGCATAAATCTTAAAAAAATCTTAATCTTTAAAGTCTGTATACATCATAAATTCAACAGTAAATGTGCCTTAGAATTGGAGTATACTATACATACTGTTTTTCAGTATAATTTAGTTTTAAAACTACCTTTTAATAATTTGGGTTGTAAATAAATAAAGCATATGAATATGAATAATTTATCTCAGAAGTTTTCCAAAAATGTACGAAATGACATTTGATATACGTGTTCAACAGCTTTACAAACTGGTTCTTTTCTCTGGATTAATCAAAAGCGTATAGTGCAACATGTGTAGTTCAACTCCCGAACAAATGACTGACTGTCTTTTTTTTTTTTTTTGAGAGTTAAAGACATAACATTACCAGAGTATTGTCTGAATCCAAAACTAAAGATCTTGCTAAACACAAGACTTGGTTCAGTGGAGGTTTAGGTTTATAAAATATATGAAATATGTGAAATATGTTGCCATATTTTTTGTATATTTAGTAGACCATTTGTTGGTTTTAAATGGACTATACGGACAAAAAATAAATTTATGAAAAATTTGGGAAGTTTACATTATTTATTATAATGCTTCAGGTGTCCCTTCCCTATGTACCTCTTGATTTCTGCCATTTTTGTCCTTCTCTCATATTTTCAACTAAGAAATAAAAAATTTACCTCAAGTTTACTTACCCTCAAGTCATCCTTTATATGACTTTCTTCTTTCTGATGAACAATCGTAGAAATATTCATAAACATCCTAATGCATTCGAGCTTTACAATGGCAAGAAGTGTTGCCAATCGAGTACGAGCGGAAGAAAGTGTCTCCATCCAACATAAACATATTCCACATGACTCTGGGGGGGTTAATAAAGGCCTTCTGAAGCGAAACGATTCGTTTCTGTAAAAAAGACAGAATTTTATCCATATTTAACAAGTTGCTAAGTTGAACTAATCCTTTGACATTGGACCCGCTCATACTGACTTAGAAAAGATTTGGCCTTTAAACTAGAATGACTCATGCTTTTTTTTTTTCTGCAACATTCTTCTCCAGTTTTACCCTGAGAGTCATATAAGGCAAAGGAAAGATGATTTGTTAGATGACTTCTCTCCTATGTCAGCGTTCTGCAGACATTGTCCTTGAACATATGTGTCAATTCTGACTTTAAAGGAGCAGAGGTCAGAGGTCACACCGACAGGGCTCTGGGTGGTCTGTCCCTGCCACTTAATAAGAGAACCTCATCATTACTCAGTTCCTGTCATTTTCCATTGCTTTTTTTGTAGTGCTCACCAATGACCCCGTGTCCTCAGGGTAATGTTTTTGATATGCCTGCATTGGCGCTGTTGTATGCGAACTGAGCTAAATTAACTAGACTAATAACTACTGATATTTGCAACGGAATGAATCAATAATATATAGAATAAGCTGCACAATGACACCATTTTCTTATTAATGTAAAGCTGCTTTGCCACAATTTGCATTGTAAAAAGCGCTATATAAATAAAGATGACTTGACTTGACTTGACTTAATGTATGGATGTGTGATTGTTTTCTCTCATTCTGACTGTCATTTCACTTCAGGCACATTAAGTTCCATGGTTGGTCAAATCACCCAACACATGATAAAAATCCGTCTGTTAGACATACTCTGATAAGTAACAAACACATGTCACAGTTTGTTTCCTGTTAGGTTAGCCCCGCTGAACATAAAGTCAAAAAACATGGAAACCTTCATCATCACATGACAGATGCTTTATACAGCTCTGAGTCTGCAGACTGAGACTAAACCATGAGTATCCCGAATGTTTAGTAATTGCTTTGCTTGGAACATGAAGGTCACTTTGCTTTTTAACCTCAGACAATGTGAAGAAATGTACTACTGTTCTCATGGCCGCCCAAAACTCATGTCCCCTAATGCTGTTTTGACATAGAATAAACCTTCAAGTTTTTTTTTTAGAAGATATATTATAATTATAAAATTCCTCCGTGGTTCTTTGCAGCATCATACATATAAAATATGTGCGCTACCGTTCAGATTTTGGGGTCAGAAAGATTATTTTTGGAAGAAATAAATTTTATTCAGCAAGGATGTATTAAAGTGATCAAAAGTGACAGTAAAGACATTTATAATGTTACAAAAGATTTCTATTTCAAATAAATGAAACTTTCTATTAATCAAAGAGTCCTGTAAAAAATATTTCACAGGTTCTAGAAAATAATAAGCAGCACAACTCTTTTCGACATTGATGATGAGATGAGAAATGAGAGACAAATCAGCATATTAGAATTATTCCTGAAGGATCATGTGACACTGAAGCCTGAAGTAATAATGCTGAAAATACAACTTTTCGATCACATGAATAACTGGCATCTTAAAATATATTCAAATAGAAAAGTTACTCTAAATTTACAGTATTAATGTTTTACTGTATTTTTTTGATCATATAAATGCAGCCTTGGTGAACCTGCAGCCACTTCTGATTCACATAAAAAACAACATTAAGGCTGTGATTCACATAGACTGAACCAACAGGGGGCAGCACGCTCTTAAATATCTGTATCTTATATATACAGTTTGCACATAAACAACTGAGGATACCATTTGTTTTGTATGTTGGAACTCTTGGCCTTGAATGAACAAACATAACTGCATTTGTGTCCTCTGGCTATCTCTGAGACACTGAGGTTCCTGCTTCACTGGACATATTGAATATTGAGTTGGAAAGCCTCTCGCTTTGACTTGTAAAGTGTACATGCCAGCGTCTACATGTGTTTAGTCTTCAAGAGTCCATTCCTTATGAGTGTTTGTTCGGGAATTGTTCGGAGGAGTGTGATTGTAGGTGTTAATTGAGAGTTTGTGTATTTGTGGGAGCCACAAGGATAGTAAAACCTGAAATTACCCACATTGGTACCAGCCAACAGTCCCCATAAGGAAAACTGCTTAATAGACTAACTAAATTATGTCTTAATGATATGTTTCAATTCTAAAAGGTTTGTGTGAAGGTTAAAAGTAGGTTCACGGAGATAGAAATTAACATCAGAGACAGTAGAAGTCAACGGAAAGTCGCCATCATGATAGAAAAACAAACGTGTGTATGTGTGTGATGGGCTGCAGTCTAGAGGAGGATGTGGGTTATTGGAAGGAGAGCCAGTAAAATGGCCCATTACTATTCTGAGCACTGTGTATGTGTGCATCAGTGCCTTTCAAGGAGGCTGACACAATATGAAACATTTTTAAATTTGGCATGGAACGGAGGTTTCAGTAGTCTTTTCTTCCATGTTTTGATGCATATCTGAGTGAAACTGCTTCCTGAACAAATGTAGAGCGGGACTTGATTTTTGTCCATGGGGAATTAATTGGATCCTTGAGTGACTGTGGTTTGCTATTGGTCGATCTCATGTGAGTGACAGGTTGTCCCGCCCTTGCGCCAGTAAATACGTCACCAGGGAAGAAATGTCGCTGCTGGGGGGAGGGGAAGTCATTTTGGGTTTTGTTTATGAGGGCACATGAATTCAAAAAAATAAATGAATGATGCACATTGATAAATAATTTATAATAAATACTGCAATGTTCCATTAAAAAAAGAATCTTCAATTTTGATTTCATGGTGAGCTATGGGATATTCAAAACTGTTCCTGATATTTAATCTTAGATTATGCGTCTTGTAATTTATTTAAAATATTTACCATCAACAAATTGTGGCCAAGTGCATCCGTTTTAAATCCCATGCACATTCTGTTTACAGTTCCCTGTACTCAATCAGTTGCTGAATGCCACTGATATGGAGCAATAAGCAGAAGTTATTAAGCTATGACAGAGTTTAATTGTGTCCTCCTGCAGCAGAGACTACAGCTGCATCACCTCTCTGAGACACCCACTCAATTCCTCATCCTGACCGGATCGTAACCCTGCAATACACACCACAGAGGTATTGTGCTGCATCCACACACAGCCATCTCCAACAATCACCTCCTTCCCACTGCAGGGAAAGATAGAAATGGAAAGAGACAAACATTCATTCATTTGCAAGACAGGCTTCCCGCACCTTTGGGAATGCTGCACCAGCCTTAAAGACAACATGAATTCGGAATATACGTTCTGAATAAATGTGCCTGGACTTATAGAGCGTGATTTTTTTTTTTTTTTTAGTCACTATGACTGACTTACCTTGCCTTTTAAATGCCAGGGGTTGATAATTTGGCTATTTTCAGTTGTTGCTGATGTTGTTTTATTAATTTTCCATCCTATTATCGAAATATTGTTAATGCTATATTGAAAACAGTTGGAGATCGTGGAAGTTAAATGGTTGCGAAATGCCCTTTTCAGGATTCCTTGATGAATAGACAGTTGAAAAGAACAGGATTTATTGGAATTTTTGTAACATGCGTTATATTGATTGTAAAATGTTTTGTAGCATTTTACTGTCACTTGCAGTCAATTTTATGCATCCTCACTGAATTAAAACATATTTAAAAAAAGTCTTACTGACCCGCGCTATTGAATGGTAGGGCATAAATTAATATTTATGATTCCAAAAATGCCATAAAAATGGTTGTTCATTGTTAGTTCATGATACCTAATATATTAACCCATATTTCAGAAGTGAACCTTATTTTAAAGTGCTAGCAGTATTTCACTATCATGGATGGATGATGGTCTGCTGTGTTCTGTTCACCTCTCTCTGCTCTAGGACAGCAGCTTTGTCCCTGAGAGCATATGGAGAGTATTGATAAATGTGTGCCGTGCACTGCTCAAAGGAAAGCAAACACTAATGGATGAGCTGTCTAGTCCTGTGTACTCGAATGTCACTCTAAGGCGACTGGTGGTACCTGCGTGGTCTTCAGGGCATGTTCTCTCAATCTATTCAACATCTGGACACCACTATGAGTTTTCCACAAATCAAAAATGGAAGTACTGATCTGATAGACATACATTGGCTTGTTATTGATCCTGTTTACCTTACAAACTGATGGTCTGGTTTATCTTACAAACTGATGTTGATTCTCGTTTTATTTTGAGCTCTGTCACATTCTTTTTTTTTTTTAATGGTGATTCCCCAGAGGTTCAAGATTCAGTGTGCAAGTCAGCCTTTCTCACTCGTTGTGACAACTAACATATGCCACTCCCATAAAGTAGCCAGAGCAACATTTATATATTTACGAATATGACAAGACACGCATGTAAATTTTGAAGAAAAAAAGGTTACATAGTGCACCTTTTAAGAAAATCTTATTTGATATATAAAAGCAAGTGGATATATCTGCTGATATAGCCAGATGCTTTATACGATTCAATTAAAGTTCAGAGTCAGGACTAAGCGATCATACACATGTAAGCTTTCTTCGAGCATTTTCTTGCCTAATAGCTGATTTCAAATTAATTAAAGTGAGATTTTCATTACACTATACCTCAGTTCTGTAATCACCCGTTTTAATATCTTTTTTCCTTGCTCATCAATAACACGCACAGATTACAGTCTCTCTTCCCATAATCCTAAACACGATATCTCGCACACATTTCCTTGACTCTACCCATAATAAGATAAATAGTGATTTATGGTCGCCTTGCTTTGTTTGCTCGAATTTGGTGCTTTAGGCTGAGGGAGTTTTTTGGCAGCAATCTGAGTTTGTAATTAATTATCTTCTGACGTTTTTCCTTTGTAACGAGCCATTACTGTAATGTGCTGAAGTGAGAGTGGAGTGTGAGTTTAATGACTGTGTAGCTGTTGCTTTATACAGCATTTCCTCTTAATTTAAAGCATCTGAAGCTAGTGTAAGTGTATTTATTGTGTAAATGTTTTATTTTTTTACAGCCAGTGTGACTTGTGCTCTTGTTCTGCTGCTCCATCCATCCATCCATCCGTTTTTTTGAAGGATCATGTGACACTGAAGACTGGAGTAATGAGGCTGAAATTCAGCTTTGACATCACTGGAATAAATTACATTTTAAAATATAAAACAGTTATTTTAAACTGTAATAATATTTCACAATATAACTATTTTTATATTGTATTGTTTGATCAATTAAATGCAGCTAACTAACTGCTACAGGCAGCAGAATACAAAGTTTGTTCCCAAAGCACAGCTAGGACATTTTACAATAGGAACAGCAAATATGCCATACAACAGAAGGAGACAGACAGATAAGTTGTAACAACACAGAGTTTATTGAAACAGAGGCACAGACTGGATATAGTCTCTTAGCAGGTTTGGTGGTGAGGATCAGGAACGGAGATGAAGCAGACGATGGGTAGAAGGCTCATGAAGGATGACAGAAGACAGATAACTGTTATCCAACGAGGCAGGTAAGTGAACACAGGTTAGTACAGGTAAAGGAGTCTGTTGTGTACATAAAGACGAGACCAGACAAGGGAGCACAGGATGAGGGAGTCTTTATAGGGTGTGTTGATGAGGAGGTGCAGGTCCAGTGAATCGGAACTCGGGGGAGAGTGAACAAGTGGGCGGAGTGTGCTGATCTGGTTACGATGGGTTGATAGTGGTTTGTGATGGTTGCTACTTCGTGACAGTACTCCCTCCTCCACGGGCAGCTCCTGATGGCCAGATGGTGCAACAACGGGGCCTACCTCGAACCCTGGGAGCTGGGCGATTTGGGTGTTCAGCGTGGAATTGGTTCAATTGGTTGGTGGAATAAGGAGCATTGGATCAAGGATGTCATCACAAGTGACCCAGGAGTGCTCCTCAGGGCCATAGTCCTCCCAATTGAGGAGGTATTCCAGTCTTTGGCCCTGTCATCGCGAGTCGAGGATGGCCTTGTAGATGGCTTACTTGTCTGCGAGTTTGGGAGGAGGATGTACCCATTGTCACCATATTCTGTGAGGGGAGACAAAGGTTCAGAGTGAGGTTTCAGGAGTGGCACATGGAATGATGGATATAATCGATAGTGTGGTGGACGATTTAGCCTGTAGGTGACCTCGTTGATATGCCTCTGCACTGTGAACGGACCTATGTAGCAGGGCAGGCAGAGATGGATTGTCCTGTGTCAAGAGTCACACTTTCTGACCTGGCTGGTAGAGACGGGTCAGTGTACTTCGGGTGTCAGCTTGCCTTTTGTGTCTCCGCACTCAAAAGCAGTAGGTAAACCTTTCCGAGGGATGGGTTAACAAGCCTTAGAGAAGCAATCAATGATGACGAACACACAGGTTTTGTTGTCAAATGGTTGAAGGTCAGTCATGAAATCTATTCCCAGTTAAGATCATGGACAGTGAGGAATGGGCAGAGGTAACAGCTTCCCCTCGGGGAGTTTGCGAGGAGTGTTAATAACGGCACAGACTGAGCATCCCTTGATGTATCAGGAGATATCCTAAGCCATGGTGAGCCAATCAGTTGTGATGACTTAAGAGCGAGAGGGTACATTCACTACCTGGGTGTCCAGAACCTGGAGAGGTGAGAGCCAAGTCCATGAGGGGCAGTCAATAGGATGGTGGTACATAGAGGAGCCCCTCAAGACCTCACGGCGGAGCAGGTTCAGAGCGAGAAGCTTGGTTGATTTGCTCTTCGATGGACCAAATAATGGGACTGACAATCATGGCTGGAGGGAGTATGGGTTCTTGGGAACCTGTTTCAGGATCAGGTTGGTGGAGGCATGATAGAGCATCAGCCCTACAGTTCTGGGGTCCAGGTTGATATGATACGGTGAAATGAAATCTGGTGAAGAACAATGCCTACCGGGCTTGATGTGGGTTCTGTATTTTGGCTTCATACAGATATTCGAGATTACGATGATCTGTAATTACCTCAAAACGGTTATTAGTTCCCTCCAGCCAGTGTCTCCACTCATCCAAAGCTAGCTTGATGGTTCTTGATGGGACAGCCTGGATGGAGTCATGGAGGATCACCCTGCTGCTGTGAGAGGACTGCTGTGACCCTGGTAGAAGAGGCATCCACCTCAATGATGAACAGGAGATCAGGATTGGGTTGCAACAGAATCAAAGTGGCTTGGAAGGCTCCATGGAGACAATGGAAAGCTTCCATGGCAGATTCACCTCTCACCATTAAGTATGGTGAGAGGTGAACTGAGGAGTGTGTAATTATTGAAGAACCTTCAGCAGAAATTGGCAGATCCTAGAAAATGTTGGAGGTCCTTGACGGTAGCTAGTTGGGGCCAGTTCCTGATAGTTGCCACCTTCCTTTGGTCCATCTGGATACCGCATTAGTCAATGACATAGCCCAGGGAGTGTACGGAGATGTAATGGAACTCACACTTCTCCTGCTTGAGATATAGATGGTGTTGGCATAACTTAAGGACCTGCTTCACGTGTTTGCAATGTTCGGCCAGTGCCTTCACTCATAGTGTCTAGAGGGTATAAAGAAGGGAGTCTTCCACTCATCACCTCGGTGGACGGGAATGAGGTTGTCGAGCCATGGGACTGGCAGAGGCAATGGGTGAAGCAGCAGATGGCAGAAGGGATTGGCATACTGCTTACACGAGGTCAGCGAAAGGATTGGGGGGGGCCATCCCCGCCATTTTGCGCGATGCTCTGCATGCGGCCTGTTCTTCTGTCACACAACAGAAGGAGGTAAGTTGTAACAACACAGAGTTTATTGAAACAGAGGCACGGACTGGACAGGGATGCAGATTGGCAAGTATAACAGTTTTAAAGAAATAATGATGACTTGGCTTGCTGGTAATGGATATAGTCTCTTAGCAGGTTTGGTGGTGAGGATCAGGAACGGAGATGAAGCAGACGATGGGTAGAAGGCTGATGAAGGATGACAGAAGACAGGTAACGGATATCCAATGAGGCAGGTAAGTGAACACAGGTTAGTACAGGTAAAGGAGTCTGTTGTGTACATAAAGACGAGACCAGACAAGGGAGCACAGGATGAGGGAGTCTTTATAGGGCGTGTTGATGAGGAGGTGCAGGTCCAGTGAATCAGAACTCGGGGGAGAGTGAACAAGTGGGCGGAGTGTGCTGATCTGGTTACGATGGGTTGATAGTGGTTTGTGATGTTTTTTGAAACTGCAGAAAAACATTATTTCATCTGTTTGAAAAAAAATTTCTGGCAGTCTTCCACGAGGCATAATTGATATTGAAATACTCAAGTGTTATAAAAATTTATTTAGTTCATTTTGAGGGAGATGTTAGATTATTGTCAATGGTCTGTGTTTGGTTGGGTCAGGGTTCTGTCTGTGTTTGACGTGCCAGCTGTGTGTCTGAGGAAGAGGTGAACACTTGCCTGCTGTTACTGTCAGATCCAACCCTGTTCACAACCTTAACCCTACTGAGACAGTTGTCTGACAGTGAGACCAAAGCAGAATTATGTTTTGCAGTGTAGGATATCTGTATGTACAGTTACTTTTGGTGACAGCACTATTTTAGTCATATTTTTGCCTCTTTGCAAAAGCTTCAGACAGACTCTTCATTGTCAGATTTTTTTGTTTATTGGTATTTTAGTGATTTGAATGTGCAGCTCACTCCAAACTGTTTGTTCTACGGCTGTGAAGATTTGTGTAGGGATATGCTGTTACTTCTGTAAGTGATTAAGTGATTAAACTTGTGGACTAAAGACATGCAAAAAAAAAAAATTCCACCCTAGCAACCACATAGATCACCTTAGCAACTGTGAAACAAAGCACAAAAACAATTTCATAATTGCTGCATTCAGGGTTTTTATGACAGTTGCTCATACAAGCAGTAATTGCTCCATCAAATTAATTTTAACTATAAGTAATGTAATTTTTTTTCTTATATACTTTTTTTTCTGTAAGGCAGCAATTTCATCTTTCTGTTCTTTTCTGTGCATTTTCTGAATTAATTTCTCAGTTGACCATCCCATTAATAGGTTTAACCCTGTCTTAATGGGTTAAAAACGATGCAAGTGCCCGCCACACAAATTTGTCAAAAACTGTTTTTAAAGATCCTGGCATACAGTTTAATCCTGGAATACCGAGGTAATCTATATTGTAGCACACAGTGTTTTTTGCTGAAATCTGAAATAAAATAAAATATTAAATGATAACAGCGTCGCCAAGTAACTGAAATAAATGTGTCAATTGAGGTACTAAAATTACTAAAACTTAAATAAAAATAAAGGTAAATAGAAATATAAAAAAACGACAAGCACATAACACTTCTAAAATTGTGAAAATGGAAAATATAAAAATAAAAGCAAATTTAACATAGCTATAATAATATATAAATATTAAAAAATAAACACAGTCTACCAAAATTCAATAAAGAAAACTAATTGCATAATATGCAAAAAGGCCGTAATTGCTATTGGTTATATTTTGAATGCTAATTTTCAAAAGTAACCTTAAGTTTCTAACGAATTGAGTTGAGGAAAAAAGTGAAACTGACAAAAGTCTGCACAGAAAAGTCTGAATTAAATGAAGTTTAATGCTTAAGGAGCAGTGTTATAGTTGTGGTGTGGACTGTGCTATTCCTTTATGCTTAGAACGATTTTTAGAACAATATCTTTATGGTAATCTTTTATAGTTATTGTCCTTGCTATGAGTGAGCCTTTATTGTAGTCGTTTTAAGAATAAACTATATTTTTAAGGGACCTTTTGTTTTATGTGTAAAAATACCCCTGGAATTATAAGGTTCTTTCTGACATTTTTGTCAAAATTAAGTTATTCACATCTTATTCTGTGACAAATTATTTACATTGTTACGTAAAAGGTGTGTACATTTTTAGATTTTTATTTAGAAAGCAAAGAAGTTCTATCTCTCTATCTCCTTAGTCCTCCAAGGTTTATATTGGATGTGAATGGCTGCCATCCATAAAAAATAAACTTCAGGGGGTTAATAAAGTTTTGAAGCGAATCGATGTGTTTGTGTAAGACAAATATCCTTATTTAAAACTTTATAAAGTAAAACAATGAGCTTCCGGTGCAATAGCATACGCATTTGACGTACGTCCAAAAAGCGTTAATTTTCACAGTGTAGTACATAATGCCAAGACGTTCTATACTATGACATGACAAACTACACGTCATAGTGTAGGACGGTGTAGAACGTCATGGCGTTGTGTGCTATGTCTCGGAAGTTAGCGCTTTTTGGACATACGCCGTGAGCTCATTATTAAAGTTTTATTTAACTTTCTCATATGTGTCTTCAACACATTGTTACAACACTAATTTTATGTTTTAATACAAATTATTAGTAAACCATTTGCATTTCTTGAAAAAAAATGCTTCACTTAATGTTTTGCGAGCAGAATTTTTTTTTTTTTTCAGAATGAGAATTTCAGAATTTCAGAATAATTATAATTTTTGCTATATGCAATGCAAAAACTTTGAAGCGCAACATCTCAAAACTGCCCAGAATGCAGATAGAACCTTAAAATTCTAAGGTGGCACCTTGTGTCTTAAACTTCAGTATGAGGCTTGTGGTGTACATCCTGGGAACAGGAAATGAGTAATAGGAAGTAATGTAACACTGCTCTGTGGTTACAAGTGTCTGAAGGGAGTCACATCTGAAGGGAATAAATAAACCGACCTAGTAGGGATGATAATGATGTAATAGATCTCACACAGGTTTAGTATGAGCGTGTATGTATATCTCCCATAAGAGCTGAAAGAGCAGTATTTATTGAACCATATGGTGCAGTTGCACTCTAGAGATGCAGCGCTACTTTATAATCGTGATTGTGCGGCGTGGAGCTAAAATCTCAGAGGTGTTTTAGGGCTGAATTTATTATCAGGCATGAAATGCACCGACTAGAATTCATATTGACACAAATTGCTGTAATATATTAGGGACAAGTTTTATTATATTTTTTGAAAATAACATGGTTTTTGAGTGTGGCTTCAGTATGGTTTATTGTGGTAAATCATATTTTATGAATGTACTATTCTGTACTACGGTATATATCAACAATTACCATCTGATACCGCCAATGTACCTGGGTTCCGCCACAATACGATTTTGTAGAAGTACCTGACTACTATATCGCTGTGGATATTAGGAAAGAAAGTTTACAACATTATATTACAGACTACCAGACGTTTACTATGCAGTTTTCTGCATAAATTGGTTGTAATGAATATTATTTATGAATTCTGACATGCTTCTATAAGCATCCACTGTCATAGCCAGAGTGTAACCATAGAAACCAGCTCTTTATAAGGCAATCTCTCTCTCTCTCTTTCTCTCTTGCTCTCGCTCGCTCTCTCTCATTTTCAGCACCTGTTAAAGGTCTTGTGTATCATCCATTGTTGTTCGTAGGTTAGAGTAGGGCATATTTATTTGCTTGTCTTTCTTTGTTTTATTATACACATTTATGCACAATTTGTGGCTCATTAACTTTGGTACTGAATAGATTTACCGCATCTCTATACACACCATCTAATACATATTTTGTCGTTCTTTGTATATTTTATTTTTATTTGATGTAAAAATATTCTTGTATCTCAGATTAATACGCAAAGACACTAAAAAAAAATTTCTTTCAATACGATTTAAGTGAAATTAGGAAATATATCAAATCAGTTTTACAATAGATTTAAACCCATCAGCCTAACACCGCTGAGCATTAATCCCGTCTAGCACTGGGTTGCAGCAGAAATGTCATTGGTTACATGTTAATTAGCTTAACGACAGGCTTAGCTTAATAACGTTAATGCTATTGTTCAGGCTATGTGTTGCGGCATTTTTATAAGGACGATATAAGACCCTATTTGTTTAATTAACTGAACATTTGTTTAGTTCATGTATGCTGAAATGAAGGGGCAATTTACTCTCTCTCTCTCTCTCCCTCTTTCCCTGCAGTTTGTAAAATTTTCCAAGACTGCATTTTTCATGGAAATTAGTTTTAGCTGTGATAATCAACCTTTCTTTCTCTGCATTTAATTGTAATTACTGTGCAGTGGTAATATATTCATGATGAGTAGAAAATGCCACATCTACTCATTAAAAATAGCAGCATTTATGCAAACTGTTTCCATAAGACTGAGATATTATAATATAATATAATATAATACAAAATAACCTTATGTGAATTCTTTTGACGACATGCATCAAAAAATATAATCATATCTGGGTAACAGGGGAATTATAGCGATAACTAGCATCAAGCTACACATGACAATTAGATTATGAGATTAATACAACGCTTAAGGAAAACAATGTATTAAAGATGAAGAATTGTTGTTTTTTTATGTACATTGCAAGAAATAATGAAAACAAATTTAAATATTTTAACTTGTAAGTATCATTTGAAAATTATATTCAATCTGCTTGGCATTATTAATCCAAAGGAGGCATATCTATGTAACATTTGAGAATTTCATTTCAATTGTGGACACATTTGGCATAAAACGCACTGTTCCTTTCATATGAATATTTTTGTTTCAATTTGAGTGTTAAAGCTGCGTTTAAACCCATGTTGGTTGCTAGAGTCTTTGAACGTGGTAAATTAATGTTCTAGGATACATTTCTTGAACAATTTCCAGTATTGGACTAGTACAAAAACCACTTGTCAGACGAATTCTTGAAAACTGAATAATGTTAAACTCCCTCAACTGGGAAATCAGTTTTTGGCTTAATTTTACTCAATGACCCATTATGTAACTCAACAAGTTGGATCTTCATCTCTTGAGCAGTGGACCACCACGAAACCTGGACTGGTAAAACGTGTACTGTTGTAAATAATAAAACCTTGTAGTGTTCCTCAATGATTTATCTGCAAACCTTCCACATCTTGCTCATGAAATATTGCTCTTCAAAGGGAATTTTCCGCAGTGTAGAGTTTAGATAGGGATTCCTCATATCGAGCTCTTTAGTCATGACATAATTTGTTGGCTGTTTCAGTAAACTAGAGTTCCCAATGTCCAATGGGTTTTTACAATAACGGTTGTGTGGAAACTGTTTGTGTGCTTGTGGTCCTTGTGTCTCTGTGCATAATGGTTTCAGAATTCACATTTGAGATATAACTGATTATAATTTATTCTGTGGAACAAAACATAAAAGTCTCTGCAAGTCATTTTCACCACAGACCTTATTTTACGCCAAAATCCAAAACCGCTATTCTAAAAATCCATTAGAAATTCCAGAGGGAACACAAGGCTCAAAAATGCTAATTCTCGTCCAGGTTTTTGGACTACAAACTGAACAGTTCTGTTGTACCAAATATATGGCTGTTTCTGCCATCTGTTTTTCCCAGGCTGGTCTTGATAAAGGGCAGTCGTGTTTTCTGTCTAGTTTCTTCTTTCCCGTGTATAATAGTCACAGCAGAAATTCAATAGCCTTTGATTCTAATCAATGTTTCATGAAGATTTTCTCTCATTGCTTGTACTAATTGTGTGTATGAGGGTTATATAGAGTGAGATGCTTCTTTGAGTTTTCTCAAAGGTCTTCCTCTTGCACGATTTATGGCAGGTCTCCTTCTTAATGGGCTTGGAGAGAGAGCGCAAGAGGTGGAGCAAATGATCTTGTGTATGGAATATACCTGTTTTGGTCTTTATTTATAGTCTTTATTAAATTATTAGGCTTTTGGTTGGCCTTCATGAAAAATGACTGTTTCTGTCATATTATTGGGCCAGTGTTTGGAAACATGGTGCCAATGGTGCAATACTCATTTTTTTCACCTACTAAGAAAGTGCATTCTGGGAATTTTGTTTTCCACTGCTTTCTCTTGAATGAACTAAATAATTTAAGTTAAAGGAGGTGGATTCGTCCAACCCAAAATAGCAGCACTCAACTCAACCCATGGTGTGAGTTTGGGGCAGAACAGTTTTTATTTATTTGTTTGCTTGCTTGTTTACTCCATTTTGTGGCACTAGTGGTGCAGATATTTCAGATTTTATTTTTAAAGTTACACACTAATGCAAAATCTAACAATATTTATATAATCTGGTTTTTAGTCTTTGTGATTTTCTTTTCAGTGTGGTTGTTTAACGGTTGCGTGTAAATAACTTACAAGGAACACTTTTTCAAGGGCTTTTCTCGAGGCAAACTGAGCTCTTTTGCAGATCCAGAGCATTCCAAGTGGATGTGGTTCACAGGTGCTAGGGAAACCGAACCGGTCATGGTACCATCCAGAACAAACAATGAGCTTATACACTGCAGGAATGTACCAGAATCACTTCATCAGACATCTGTTCTCCAAGTTTTTTACAAGAAAAGTTGTGTTTGTTTGGTTGTGTTTTGAAGGAATAGTTTATCCAAAAATGAAAAAAAAAAATTCATTTCATTTACACACGCTCATATTATTCCAAACTTATGACTTTGTTTCTTTTACAGAACTGAAAAGAAAACGTTTTGAAGAATGTTCATGCTGCTCATTGGCTGTCACGCCTCAGAAAGATATGAAATCAATTTAAAAGTACCAAAAAGTAGATTTGAATTAAAGTCTATATTCACAAATAATTATTCCCTCTTTCTAATTTAATTTGCATTTAAATGTGTTCAAACTTGGCACGTCATGTTTACCCACAAAACATGTGAGAAACAGTGGTTAGATGTGTTCATTTTGATAATATATATATGTGCAAATGAAATCTAAGCACTTCAGAGGAAAGCAGTAAATAACACATTTGAAGCTTGAATGATGATTTCTGGCACTGATTCATAAATGACACTAGAGAGAGACATTGTTAATCTGTGATAGCACAGATGGAGTAATCACTTGATTTAGCAGAATAGCTTTTCTCATCAGAAGTTCTCCCGAAAGACAGCTTTGTACTCGAATATTAAGAACCTAAGCAGACAGCAATAAATCATTAGCCCCAAATGTCCAAAAAACTCCTGACAGCATCTGTTTGCAGAGCTACAGTTTAAATAGAACTGGGCCAGGAGCTCTGGGGATCTTCCTGTCTTAATCGCATACCCAAGGTTCTGTATTTCTTATGAGGTTGCTCTCGTTCTCATCGCATCTCGTCCTCATCCAGGGGCAATAACAGGCTAATTCTGGAGTTCCTTCATCCTGAGATAATTCCGAGGCTATTACCCACCCCACCTTTTCCATCCTGTTGTTCCGGCACTCCTGCTGAGGGCTCATGAGATGCTTTGAGGGCTTCTCGAAAACCTTGCTGTTCCGGAGTTGCCTTCGGGCCACCACCAACATCTCTAACCAGTAAAAACCCATGAGACGAACATCTTAACGTTTTAACGAACATTTTAATTTGAATATACATATATGTATATATACCAGACGCACACTTTAATAATACACTTCTTTTTTTTAGTTCAGTTTTAGTTAAATGCTGCCTGGTTATTTCAGGTGACATTAACAGTCTGGTTATGATAAAATAAGCTATTTTATTGGATAACAGCATGGGTGTTGGAAGCAAAAATAAATGTGGGTGGGTTAATTGTGAGGGGGGTTCGGGGCATGCCGCCTGAGAAAATGTTATTTCCCCTGGTGTAAATGTGTGCATTTTAAGATGTTTGATAGCCAAAAAAATTGATAACAATAGCTTTAAAACCATATCAGTATAGCATACATTATTGGTCAAGCATAGCCCGATCACAGATACTTACACATGAAAATCAGGTTAAATGTTGAATGATTCACAATACAAACTAGGAATACCGAAGATACTGTTTAATGCTGTTGATAGTGTTGAAATATCAGCAATGGCAGCTGCTTTGTTTACTGGGTTACTGGGGTAACAGCTGAATTTCTGTTGTTCCATCAGCGCCATCTACTTTCAGAGAGTGAATTTTGTGTGAATTTTCATTCAGCGTCTCTTTCATTTGTTCCCGTTGTCATGTTTCACATCTGTGTCGGGCTTGTTTGTGCGCAATCGCATACACATTTATAATTAATCTTATGCTGAATGGCTTTGTTAATATTTCTTGTCTCGTCACATTAACAATTACGAATTACGATGGGTCACGTAGCCTATTTCAAATAAAAATTGTGAAATTAAACAAAAGTTTATTAGTTTGTATTTCTAAATATTTCTATTGGTCATTTAACGTTTCTATTTTAAAACAGCTGGGAAAATGTTGAATTTGTCTCGCAGTTTATGACCGAAGCGTCGCGCTGGAGTTCGTGATCATCATTTTGCAGCTTCTGTGAACGTAAAGCCCGCCTACTTTGATTTGATTGGTCGTTTCAAACATTTTGACATTAATGAGCTGTTTGACCGCTGACAGCTCAGATGAGAAGGTCGGTAATCTTGGCTTTGTGCAATATATCCGTAGAGCACCAGGATAGAGTTAATATTAGGCAATTATTTCACAACGTTTCTTATATACACTGGAAAAATACAGAGTCCGGATCTCAGTGGTGGGTTCGGCCCTGAGTGGAATGGATTTGACTTCCTTGTTGTCTTGTATGTTATATAGGCATACATATAACTACGTATGAAGAAAGGTGAGGTCACATTTAACAGTTTTCTGCAAATTTTCATGGGCAAAATCAAGTCTTTTTAATAAGAATTTTCACAATCGGGATTTCTGCATGAGGGTGGAAGATCTTCCCTTCAGACGTCATAACAAGTTCAAGTTGGTCATGCAAATTCGCTCCATTAACAAACAGAAAGCTTTATGATGATTGAAAGGGATTTCAGTGTGAACTGCTCTTTGCTACACGATTGACTATAGAGTGCCACAGTCAGATTTTAGAAGGAAAAATTCCGTTTATTTTCTCCATAGCGGAATTGTTTTTAACGAAAACTTCTAAACCTTTAAAGACTGTCCTAATGTGAGCTGTGAGGTTAATTGATGCTTCTGTTAAAGCCCTCAGCCCACATTGCTTTAACTTATTTAAAATAATCATGTTTAACAGCTGAAGTGTGGTGAAAAACTACATTACCTATGATGCTGTGCAAAATTCCACCAATCAGACAGTCAAAACAAGCAGAACAAGCCAAAAGAGATGTTTTAGCTCCGCCTACTCCCATAAAGCACTGTGAATGATGAAATGGAGTCAGTCTCTCTACGCTCCCAAGATACTTAAATATTTATCCATATCACGTGCATATTTTCCAATAAAGTTGCAATAAAGAATATATTGAATCATTTTGTATTCCTCCATTATTTTTTGTTTGTTTATGATTTATGGGATTGTAGTTCTTTCTCTCACTAAAGCCATTAAGTACACAGTCTTGTATCTTTGTATTTGTGTTGTTTATACTGTAATAAGCACAAAAAAATTATATGATTTCATGCAGAAATGTTGCGTGGAGAAAAAAACCAGTCCAAACAGCTTTAAGTTGGTATTAGCTCATTTAAGATTGTCTCTCTACCTGGCTATGCTGGTGCTGCTAGTTTCTCTGTCTGACCAGCTAAAAAATGTCTAAATCCCATCTTAAACCAGCCTAACCAGCCTGATAGATCACAGGCAAGTAAAGGTTAATCACAAAATAAACATAAACAACAAGCAAAAGAAAAGCGACAGCCCCTAACTAACGACTGCCGCTTAAACTAAAAACAAAACAACAGTATGAAGTCCAGGCCTGGTCCTCCCTCGTCCTTCCCTGTCATCACTCCTGTTATCCTTCCGGAGCTCCTACATGGATCTCGCGTCAGATGTGCCTCACAGGTGACGCTCATTATCACGCACGCCACAGGTCTTCCTCTGTTCCCGTGGCTCTCGGCCTCGCCCTGCATCCCAAATCTTGGTTGGCAGCTCAATAAATTTTTTGCTTGTGTTTGTTAATATGGAGTGTGTCATAAGGATCATCTGAGGCGGCATTCTCTCTCTAGAGCTGCTTATGTTTTGTTGTGCATCATTGGCAGTCGTGTATGGTTGGGCATTTGGACAGGAGTCATGCTTAAATTGGCCTCCCTCCCAGCGTCTCGCACGCACCGGTGCTCTCTTTGGCCGGACCCGAAAATCTCTGGAACAGAGATGTCACGCCGTTGTTGAGTGTTCTGCCATTGGTATCTAGGGCCGTTCTGAGGGTGTGGAGGACTTCTGGTGCTCTGCCCAGACCCACAGAGAAAGAAGCAGCCGAATGAAGAGCAAATATCTGCATAAATGAGCCGAGGGAACATGGCATTTACAGAATTACACTTGACTGTTTTGGTTGCCAGCATGTTGGTGGCCACAGTCATTGGCTCAGCCTTAAAGAATGCTGCCAAAATGTGGAAAGCCTGGAATAACATAAACTTGCGGATATTGTTTGTCCGAGTGTCATGAAATAGGATTGTTTTTGTGGAGTGATGAGATCCAGCGCATTTGAGATGCAGAACAATCAGATGGTATACACAAAAGGCTAATTCTCTCTTGCTTTCTCACACAATTATATATGTGCTCACATAAATTCACTCGCACACACCGTGAGTCTCAGAGCACGCTTTTAAAATCTGCACACGTCCACATTTCTCCGCGGCGTCCAACAATTTGTCATTGTGATTGGCTAACATCTCTCTGCTTCCATTCTCAGATCGCCAAGGCAACAGAACATTCATTCTCCGCTACTTTCTGTGCTTGCTTGCTTGCATGTTGTAGCAGCTCATTTCCACATCAGAATAAAGTCACAGTCTTTTAAATGTCTCTCTTATATGCTAATTAAGTTTGCATTACAAAAGATAGACTAACTTTTTAAAGAAAATAAGTGGTGCTCACCAGTTAGGGTTCTTTATTACTTTTTACTTTTACATCATAAATATAATGTAATATGTATCCCGCTAGGTCATTGTATTTAATATTACCATTTCGTAATGACCTGTGTTGAAGGAAATCTATAATAATCAGTAAAATAGCCTCTTATTGGCACTATAGCTTCCAGGGACCATTATATGACTCCTCAATAAAAGGCTCTCATTTTTTTCATTGGTCAAGTGTCACTGTCTCCATGGAGATTTGTCAGATAGAGGGACAGATAATAAGGAAGAAAGAGTCTTTTGAAGTGAAAGTCTGAATGTTATTTGATAACGATCCCTGTGGTGGGGGAAAAAAAGATTATAAATGATCCCATAGTGTGGTTAGAGGAAAAAAAAAAAAAAAAAAACATTTTTTTTTTTCTCGATTAGATGCTTTTGAAAAGCGCATTAGTACCTATAGATGTGTATTTGAACTCACATGTAAATGGATTAATTATTTTTTTAAATGCTCAGGACATTATTCAGAGAATTCTTGCAATTGAATTCTTGGAACATCTTCATGATCATTTAATGAAAGGCACAATAAAGCAGATATGAGTGGTCACTTTTTCACAATTTCAGGTGTTATGTTTTAAGGATGATTCCTTCTTTTACTTTGAATATTTTTTTATTAATATTAAACTGTATTAATATAACCTTTCTGTTCATTGACTCTGCAGCAATTAAATTGGTCTCGGAGAATTTGCAGTTTCTCACACCTCTGTTGTTACTTGAAGTTCTTTTTATTCTTTTGAATTTTACAGATTGCTTTACTGATCATTGAGTACAACAGTTATTGTGTTTTCCACATAGAAGATTTTTGATCTGTGAGGTTAGGTGATGTTAGACAATGTCTTTAAGACATTTAGAGTGTTACAAAAAATTTTTATTTCTTATAAATGCTGTTCTTTTGAACTTTGTTCATCTAAGAGACCTGAAAAAAATTTGCTCTCCACAGAAAATATTAAGCAGCACAACTGTTTTTAACATTGATATTAATGAGAAAAGTTTTTTGAGCAGCAAATCACCATGTAAGAATGATTTCCGAAGGATCTTGATGAATATAAATGACTTAATTTATAATATATCGACGTTGCTTATTCAAAATTCATCATTCTGAACACTTTTTGCTTTGAATTGAATATCGTGATTCATCTTGAATCTGTTTGGTTTGTTTGAAGGCTTAGATCTCCTTACACAGTAGAATGTTTTGGGAATATCTATAGACTATAATGATTCAAAAAATGCTGTTGCTCTCTACTGATATTCGGGTCTCATAACAGCGACTGACTGCTGAAGGCCAGGACTGATTTCCTTCATTTTCTAACAGGAAAACCACTTAAGTCTTGTGTATTGATCTAATCTCAAACCTGTATCCATGCGTAACTCTCACTAGCATACATCAGCACTTTCAGATCTATGGAGTCAAGGGTTCCGGAAATGAGAGCTCCATCTTTAAACCCACAGAGACCACAAACGCAGCGCTGTTACACTGAGCTCTGAGAAATTAATTGACTCTTCTTACCTCTATGAGGGATGCAGTAGATGTGTATTCAGGTTAGTGCTGGCATGGGCCAGTGTTACTTTAATGATGCAGGGGCGGTGCGCTCTTTCGCTAAGCCGCGATGCGCTAGTACACATCTAGCCGAACCGAGAGGGAGCAAATTAGAGCAGAGAGCTGACGCAAGAGTACGAACATGGTCACCGTTTCTTCCCTGGGGCTTTGGTTGTATCGGTAACGTGTTTTTTTTTGTTTTGTTTATTTGTTTGTTTTTGTGCACTGAAGAGGGTCTTGTCTCTAAGACCTTCATTAGTTCACCTCATTGATCACCTTAAAATGTCCTTCAGTGCGTTTAGTCCATGGTTAATGAATTCAAATTTCACTTGAACGTGGAACTGAATTGCTAAACACCTCTGAAACACAAAGGGATTGTTCTTTTGGTAGTGCCAAAGAACTACAGATGCCCCTCGTAATGTATAATGCATAAAGCATATCATCAGATGGGGATCAGACAGTTTTAGCATGTTATTAATTTCATTTCGCTGGCATTGCAGTCAAACAGCCCACTATTCCACTTAATTTAGCAACATGCTGCAGCCTGCAAGTTTTTTCCATGTGATGTCAGATAAAAGCCTGATATTAAAATGTCTACATAAAAAAAAATTAAAGGCACAATATGTAAGATTTTTTTAACACTAGAACAGTGTTATATATTTTGTTGTCTTCTGTACTTGCATTATCCTAGATGTTTCCAAGAATGTTTAGATCCAGAGAAATAAGCAGTACAAGCAGTGCCTATCAATGACATCATACCTGCGTTGTCCTCAATTTCCAGTTTTATTTTGTAGAAACCATGAAAACACCAAAGACTCTTTAATGTATTTTATTAGACAAGGGAAAAACTGTTTGGATACATTTGTAGACAGAAAACTAATTATTGTAATATAGCTCAACACATTTAGTCTTATTGTTTCAATCTCTTCAATATCCGCGAGCACCATGTTTTTATCCTCAGAGACAATGCTATTTTGTCAAGTGGCTAACTAAGCATAATCAGATGTAGCTTTATTTTTTTTTTTTAGTAACCATAATACAGCATTCTCTCCATACAATATGTTTTAAATTTAATTGCATGGCATTTATCAACACAAGCCATCCAGCATATTAATATGATATCAACAAGTGTCTTACAGTATCCGCCACGTAAACGCACAGAGTAACGTTATAACATCATTTTCAACACACTCACATGCATCTAATATGATAAAACTGTGCTGCATTACCCCATATACACTTGCCCGGAAGAACCGGAAGCGGAGACTGTGGTGTGATAAAAGTTCTGCTGCTCTTGAGCCGTGTGTCGCACTCGTCTGTTATTAGCAATCGCCTCTTTCCATTTCAACAGCACTTGGCATCGCTCTACTTCATACTATAATAACGTTAATGATCTCATCCATGAACAAGATTTCTTCCCGAGTCCCAACCCGATTTTTTTTTTCCCAATCGGCTGTGAGATGAAGACGACATCTCCCATGATTCCGCGCTCAATCTTGTTGTCATCAAGCTACGCCTTTGTTTTGAATAGATGACCTCTAACGGCGAAAATGCACATGTTGTGCCTTTAAGAACAAAACGCAAATTTATAATCAGTTGTTTAAAAAAGTTCATTTGGGAATCGCAGATGATGTGCAGTATGAAAAATGTAATTTCTTTTTGAATGAGGTTTTTTCCACTGGTGTGCAGCATACAAAAGTAGAGCCTAAATTGGAGTGGTTTTGACATGTTGATCAATTGTGTTTTGACGCTGGTGGTGCGTCTGTGCTGCAGGCCATATGTTTAATCAGATCTTGAAACATGCAACACATCAGTCATATGTAATGCTGGTGATGCTGGTGTTGAGTGATCATTGTCTTACTCTGGTGATTTCCAAATTCTCAAGCATGTTATCAAGACAGTTTGGTGGTCCCTTTTGATTTTAGGTTGTACAAAGTAGCTTTATAAATATCATCTTTGTAAACATGATATGTTTGGGGATCAAATCATTATGGCTAGACAGAATCCTGGATGCTTAAGGATTAAGAACATTTTTTGGAAAACATGTCTGCCTTTTATGTTATTTAAAGTGTTAGTTCACCCAAAAATGTCATTTATTGCTCACCCTCATGTTGTTCTACACCTGTAAGACCTTCGTTCATCTTCAGAACACAACTTTATTGACAGCAAGACGATTAACACTTTCAAAGCTACTAAAACTTATTTAAAACAGTTCATGTGAGTACATGTGGTTCAACCTTAATATTATAAAGCAACGAGAATACTTTGTGCACCAAAAAAACCTGAATAACGACTTTTCAACAATATCTAATGATGGCCGATTTTCAAAACATTGCTTCGGAGCTTTACAAATCTTTTGTTTCGAATCAGTGGTTCGGATCACGTATTTAACCTCCAACGTCACGTGAACTATTGAAATTTCAAAAAACTTTTGACATAACAAAGCCTTGTTTACTGAAATCACATGAGTTTGGCACTCCAAACCACTGATTCGAAACAAAAGATTTGCTAAGCTTTGAAGCAGTGTTTTGAAATCGGCCTTTGCTAGATATTGTTGAAAAGTCGTCTTTTTTTTTTTTTTTGGCGCACAAAAAGTATTCTCGTCGCTGCAGAATGCTGGAGTTGTAGGACTTGTTTATGTGCGAGTGAGCATTTGATTATAATTTAAGGTCAAGCTGACGATGTGTCAGTCTCTCACAGCCCCTTTGCAATAATAATGGTTTTGGTAATGCTTTCCTATTTCTATTTCTCTCTTTATCACTCTCCCTCCCTCTGTCTCTTAAAAACCCTCAGCTATATTTCTTGCACATTCTGTCCTGTTCTCGCTCTCTCTTCGCTGCAATGCCTCGGGGGCTCGACGGTGATGTGTTTTATGAACAGTTCAACCAGGGGAAGCAGAAGAGGGAGGGAAGACAAATTAAACCTCCAACTGCACTACATATAAACTGTTTTGGCATCTCTTCACCTCCAGTGGTTCTTAAGTTCATCTGTACCACACACCAAGCTTTATTTCAGGGGTATACATTTTTTTGTTTTTTTTTAATTGTCTTTAAGCAATTTTCATAACTGATTGGTAAATTTAAAAAAATCTTAGCACTAATATCACAATAGATCATCAAACTTGCACTTTTTTCAAACATTTCAGCATATTTTCAGTTGTGTTCGTACTATACACAAAATCACAAAATATCCTTTTCACAACACAAAATACAACTGCCTTTCATAATGCTCTTACTATCAAACTTTTTCATTTTCATCTCTTTTCATTCAGTTTAATGCATTTGTCTTATTTAATTCAACTAAACTTAATGGTTAATCAATTAATCATTTGGAACATCTATAGATTTCTATAGATATGGATTCTATAATTTCTTTAGATATTGTTTGCAATTTCCGATATAGATAACCAAATGTAATGAATTCTTTCACATTATAAGCAATTTATTTTAGATGATAAACACAATTTTTAAAGTGTTCATTTGTGTGTGTGTGTGTGTGTGTGTGTGTGTGTGCGCTTGTTTTCATGATTTATGAGGACACAAATTTGTATAATGACACGTTTCAAGTCCTCATATTTTAAATAGCTTTAAAAACATACTAAATAATATTTGATTAAAAATGTAAAAATGCAGAATGCTTTCTCTTATGGGTAGGTTTAGGGGTTGGGGTAGTGTAGGGGTGTATAATGTACAAATGTATAATGTACAGTTTGTACAGTATAAAAACAATTAAGTTTATGGAATGTCCTTACTAAGATAGCAAAACAAACCTGTGTGTGTGTGTGTATGGTCCTGGTAAACACTGTGTTGTGAACCAAATATCCCCTCAAGGATGGTAATACCAGTAATTTTAGGCCTTGTGGGGGCTTTTTTTTTGGTCCCTATGAGGAAAACAGCTTATAAATCATATGAAATTATATTTTTATTAAATGTAAAAATGCAGAAAGTTTTCAGTTATGGGTAGGGGATTAGAATATACATTTTATACAGTATAAAAATCATTATGTCCATGGAAAGTCCCCATAAGACATGGAAATCCAACATGTGAACACACGTGTGTGTGTGAAAGGGAAAAGAAACGGACTGAATAACATCAGATTGATCATAAAAAGGGAGACTGATGGCATCAAATACTGCATTTTACATTATAGTATTGCATGTTAGACTGTAAACAGAGGTATTACCATGGTAGAGACGCCACATTGGTACAGAGACTGTGAATACAGTGAGAACATTTACCACATGACTATGTTATATACTCCACACCTTTTGATAACACACCTAAATGTAATAGATACTGTATCTTTCATTGTTTGCTGTTGAATGAACTGATTGTTAAAACTACTAAACCAAAAGAAGATCAAACTGTTGTGTTTCAGTGATTAAACCAAATGTTGTGAAACGGTGATTATGTAGAATGAAAATATGCACAACTAGAATGAAAGCATGAGGTCAGGTTTTGAAAGAATGACTAGCTGTTACAAGTGTGATCAGTTTGGAGTTTTGTACTAGAGTTTCGAAAATATGCACCTTACTTGTGAAAATAGTACCAAAGCAATTAAAAAAAACATGCTTTTCCAATCTGTTCCCTTTCTTTTTTTAATGTCGTACAAAAGTCAAGTGTGATTATACACTGTTTTGTCTTGAACAGAAGCAAAAGGTTTTTGATATACTTGATCATCCATCCATTCATCGCATATATTCTGCAGCTACACACATCATATCTATATAACATATACAGCATATATTTTTTTTTGCATGTTTATTTATATATATATATATATATATATATATAAATACTCAAATAAATTAATAAATAAAAAAAAGCTTAGTACAGAAACAAGATGAGGTGGGACTCCTGGAAAAAGCTGATTCTGAGCACATCAGTGTGACAGACAGACAGACAGAAAGCACATAATGATGATGTTTATGAGGCAGGTTAGCACCGTCAGTCTCAGACTCTCCTCTCTTATTATGAGAGCGTGATGAGCTGGGTCTGACTCCGTGTCCAATCAGCATTGAGTGCTGTCATCTCTACAGCACATAACACTGCACAGCCTCCGTCCCTTTGGAGGAGAAGGATTGTTTCTCTCTTGATCGCTCGCTCGCTGTGTCGTAGTTGCGGTAAATAGAAGACAATTAATGCATCAAGGTTTGTGGCTTTGGGGTCTAATCTGAGCTGTAAATGTGGGCACATTTGTTAGTAAATAATTTGTTTTTATACAATTGGATATTTTGCACAATGCAAAGAAATTACACAAATTATCAGGTGAGTTCAATTGTGCTGAGTTTGTCAGTCAGGTTTTTTTTTTTTTAACTGTATTTTATTTTACACTAAAATGCTTCTCATAGTTACACTGCAGTTACAGTAGAGAACACGCATCAATTCAGACTGAACCTGCCGTGTCCATTAAAGCAGGATAGACTCTGTTATGGAGACCGCCCACATCATTAAACATTAGTTTGGACAGCCTTAAACTGCTCTCTGGTTCCTTACAACACTCCCTCATTCCTGCCCTTGAAGAGAGGGCATTAAAGATGACGGTTAAATTATCTGCTGCTGCTATTAGCATCAAACCTGGGCATTTTAGCGTAACACATGAATATTTCACAGATCTATTTCATAGGTGTTAATCGTCATTAATTGGTCCATTAGGGGGGATGAATTAGAAATTAAAGGCCTTTCCTTTGTGCTGTTTAAATGGGAGTGCTAATCTCTCTCTCATCACGTGCATTACTAGTGTTCAGCTTTTGTTCTCAGATATTGTTTAAAAGAGAGTTTGATTGTCTTGACCATGTCTACATGTCTAAATGCTTTGCGTTGCTGCTATGTGATTGGCTGATTAGAGATTTGCATTAAGGAGCAGTTGAACAGGTGTACCTAATAAAGTGGTCAGTGAGTCTTCCGTGGACATATTTTGCACGGGTTTTGCTGTGAAATCTGCAGAATTTGGCTAAATGAATTTAAGAATGTGTTGAGCTGAAATTTCTAGACTCTTATTGATACCTACAAAGTATTATCAAATATGCAAAATATATTAATAAGTGCATGGTTTAAGGGGAATGTGTTGAACTTTCTTTGGAGTTCTGCATCTGTGTTGGCCAAACAGGACTGATAATTATTCGGTATTTTATATATATATATATATATATATATATATATATATATATATGTATATAAAATACTGAATAATTATCAGTCCTGTTTGGCCATATATATATATATGTATATCTCTTTCTCTCTCTCTCTCTCTCTCTCTCTCTCTCTCTCTCTCTCTCTATATATATATATATATATATATATATGTATATCTCTTTCTCTCTTTCTCTCTCTCTCTCTCTCTCTCTCTCTCTATATATATATATATATATATATATATATATATATATATATATATCGTTCTTTCTTTTTCTATGCTTCCCGCATTACACTAAAACCTAGACAGCCTTTGATTTAGACTGAGCTTTACAGAATAAGATTAACTGTTCAAAGTTGCCAGCACATGCCTCGCACTAAGTATGACAGTATGGAAATTCAAAAATGTTTTTTTTTTCTTGCACCTATTGGCGTAATTAGTGTCAGCATCTTCTCTCTTGCCATGGCTGTTTTCTGTCACACTTGTGTACGATGATCCCTTCGTTGACAGCATTGACAATGAAGCGGCTTCTATTCAGTGCTCCTGTGTGACAGCGGTGGCAAAGATTCACTACAATGCTCCAGATCTGTGGAATAATACAGGAATTACAGTGTATGAGAGCCTTGAGAGACAGAAACATTTATTCCATGAATAAATAAAGGATTCCACAAAAGAGTCTTGTATTCCTTTTAAAAATGAAGATGTTCTTTATTTTTAGACCTATAGTAATTGATTGTGATGGATCTGTCGCTGGTCAAAAAGTTCTAAGTTTTTAGTGTGGTTTTGCGCTGAGTTTAAGTGGGTGATGTGAGTTTAGATCTGACTTGCAACATTTTTGACTATTTCTCCTGTCTTAAAGATTATCGGGAAAAATTTCAGGTCTGTACAATTTTTTGGTAACACTTTAAAATAAAGTTCATTAGTTAAACATTAGTTAATGTTTTAACTAACATGAACTAACCATGAGCAATACATTTGTTACTGTATTTACTAATCTTTATTAACATTAGTAAATTAAAGTACAGTTGTTCATTGTTTGTTCATGTTAGTTCACACAGCATTAACTAATGTTAACAAGATTTTAATAATGTATTAGTACATGTTGAAATTAACATTAACAAAGATTAATAATTGCTGTAGAAGTGCAGTTATTACTTCATGTTAAGTAATGTTAAATAATGAACCTTATTGTATAGTGTTACCGATTTATTTGAATGTTTTTGAAAGAAGTCTCTTATACTCACCAAGACTGCGTTTATTTGATCAAAAATGCATTAAAAACCGCAATATTGTGAAATATTATTACAGTTTAAAATAACTGTTTTCCATCACAAATCAATTTAAAGTGTCCTTCCTGAAAGCATTTTTGTTTATCCAGTCCTTTTCCATTCCATTTAGGTTTAAGAGAGCCAGATTCCTGCTATTGCTCAAGTGTAAGGGGAGGTCCCTAAATACTTGCCACTTTAGCCTATAGAAGCTGTTTTTTTTCCTAGGTTTTTTTATACTGCATTCAAATTTCCTGTATTTTCTGGTTATATAATAAAGATCTGAGAAATATTTATATATTCTCATTTTACCATTGCTAAAACAACACCTAATGATGGCCTAAGACTTTTGCACAGTCTAAATTCTATTAACCTTATTGCCACATGTGTATATATACATTTTGTGTATTGTCTTTGTATAGATACATAAAAACATGAATATTTATATACCATTTATGTTTATTCGTCTTCCTAGAGATTTCTGTTTAGTGAAATCTTCCTGTTTTAACTGGCTGGATTCACCCCTTGCATTACAAAGTAGTGGCTGTGACCTCACTGCTTCAGGGGTCAACATTAATATCTAGAGCTTACTGCAGCTCTATGAATCAATAACGGCTAGAGAGGACATTTTTTAGCTTGGGAAGAAGCCCACACTTCTGAAGGAATTTCATCCCTGTTAGATCTTCCTGAGATTGCTTCTGCTGTACTGGTGATAGAACAGCCCCCTCAGCTATGAGTTCAGAGTCACAGCCACAGAAAGCCAATGGGGGTGGGGGTGGGGGTGGGGGGGTTACACTGCACCAGCCACCATCAAATACAGGGAATACAACATTGAGTAAACCCAGCTCCAGGCTGAATGCGTCCTTGTACAGTAGAGTGTGTCCTGTTCCTGTATGTTCCTTGTTTAGATTGACTGGTGATCACAGGATGTAATCCTGTTACTGGGCTTCACATAATGTTTGTTGTGATCACATTTTGAGTAGTAAGAGGCCTTTCTCAGTGTTTAGAATACAATTTCAGTCATACATATATATATATATATATATATATATATATATATATATATATACACACATTTGTATGTATATATATGTATGTATATATATGTATATATGTATGCATGTATATGTTTATATGTATGTATATATATAACACACACACACACACACACACACATATATATATATATATATATATATATATATATATATATATATATATATATATATATATATATTAGTCTATAATATTGTGTTTATGGCAGTTGTGACAACTTCTCTGTATACTGTGACAACATACTCCAACACTACTTTTACTTTCCACAGGATTTGGTTTTTTTGAAGCAACATAAGGGTGGGTAAATTATGAGGGAATTTTCAGTTTTTGGTGAGCTATCTCTTTAAAGTCTCAGATATAAGGATTTGAATGTTTTTTTTTAACTGCATATTGCTAAATATCTTTTTTTGTTTTTTGTTTAGATTTATGTGTTTGTTGCTGCTTTGTGTTTTTAAAGTATTATTCATGTCATTATAAGTGTTATTTTTTGCTCCACACATCTTATGCATTTTGACTATCTAGAGTGCTGTGTAATAGATTTTTTTTCCTTTTAGATTTCTCCTTGACCTCTCAGGTGAAAACAATTTTCCCGTTATCTGGTGTAGTTTGGTGGAGAGGTTGGATGATTGTAATCCTCCTGCTTGATATGTTCTAGAATATTCTCTCATCCAGCTCAGAGCCAATCATTGGAGAGCATTCCCATCTTGTAACTCAATGCAGATTTAAAAAGATGGCTCACCCCAATATGAAAGTTTTGCCATCATTTACTCACTCTCGTTCCAAACTCATATAGCTTTATTTCTTCTGTGGAATATGAAGGGGAAAAAATGTAGGTTGTTTTTATAGTTCTAACATTTGATTGCAGACTCTGGCAACACCAGCTCATATTTCTTGCAGAAACAGACTGTTTCAGTTCCACATATGACTTACTGTGTGGCAGCAAAGTAAACTGATTCCAGTACTTTGGTAAAATCACTTTAATACACCTTTAAATGTACTTCAGAAGTGTGTAAGTGTAGGCTGAAGAGCTGGGTGAAAGCCAGCATTTCTCCTAAGACCCCCTTCACGTCACACAGCCCCCGACCAGACTAAATATGCCTAAAAAGACATACAGTAGATATTATTCTTCAGATAGCATTGTGCATTCAGTATGTGACTCAAAACGTGCCCTGTTTTACCTACTTTAAGGATCGTTGATAAAAATGTGACTTTTTACTTTAGTTAGTGTAATGTTGCTGTTTGAGCATAAACAACATATGCAAAGTCCAATGCAAAGGGAGATTTTGTTTTTTCTTTTACAGAAATCGTTATTTAAGGACTACAACAAATGGCTGGTAGGGACTGGTCACAACCCCTTCACAAACCCCCAAAAATGACATAAACCCTGTCCTCGGGAGAACGCAAGAAAAGGGGAGGAGGCCATTTTGGCCTGCTTTAGAGAAGAGGAAGAGTTGTAGTTGTTGCCACAAACGAGGGTCAATTCAACGCTGGATTTGCACAAAAATTAACATAAGTCTCTCCATCTTTGTTCGACTGCGGTTTGAACAATGTAAGGCTGAACACCATTACTGACAATCGTCATTTTGGCTGCGTGAGATTCTCCAGCTTGTTGTTGATCAACTGAAGCGCAAGCTGTTAAAGCTTCGCCCTTTTCTGGAAAGGGGGCCGGGAGCAGCAGCTCATTTCCATTTAAAATGACACGCACACAAACTGCATGTTTTTTCTCATAAATCGGGGCAAATTTTACAAGTTATAATAATAATGATCTGTGGGATATTTTGAGCTGAAACTTCACAGAAACATTCTGGGGAAAACATAGTTATATTATACTTGTAAAAGGAGCATTGTAGGCCCCTTTTAACACACATTTATCCGAGACAGACACAGGCCTTTTCTGCTTATTTGCTTAATTTCACACTATGTAGGTGAAACTCTTCTTTTCTGTGCAGCTGGTATATGTGCTTCATCAAGCAGAAATAAAATATTCTACCCCGCCTGTCCTTCACAAGCTTACAAAGTCACCAGCTCCATTGTGCAATATCTCTCGTCAACCTATCTAGGCTTTATGTCTGAATTATGAGAGGTAATATTCTGTAAATGGCCCTGCCTGGCATTTGCTATTCAGAAATGATACTGTTGTCACTGAAGAGAAAATATTGAAAGAAAATGTGAACGTCTACTTGCTTGAAATGTTGGTCAGGGTTTCATGTTATTGTCGTTTTGTTTTTCATTATCCGTTACCTGTGTGTTTTTTTGAAAACATTATACAACATGCAGTGACAAATTTGATCTAAATTTGAATTTAGCTTTAACATATTTTCAAACACATTATTGATGTAAGTGATTAAAAAGTCAAGAAATACACCACCGTTGAAAAGTTTTTGTTGGGTATTATTTAAAAAAAAAAAATTCAAAAGAAGTTAATTTATGTTAACCAATGCTCTATTTATTCAATCAAAAGAGTAAAAACAGTAAGATTATGATTATTATTATATTTTAAAAAAATCTGTTTTGTATTTGATTATATTTTAAAGTGCAATTCATTCCTGTGATGACAGAGCTGAATTTTCAGCATCATTACTCCAGTCTTCAGTGTCACATGATCTTTCAGAAATCATTCTAATATGCTGTTCATTTTAACATGCTGAAGCATTTCTTGTTATTATCAATTGTGAAAACAGTTGCGCTGCTTGCCTTCATATTTTTGAGGAAACTGCATTATTTGGAAAGTTCAAAAGAACAGCATGTATTTCAGATTGATTTTTTTTTTAACAATGTTAAATCATAATCCTTGCTGAATAAACATATTATTTATTTATTTTTAAAAATCTTACTGATCCCTGATCTGAAAACGTTTGATATATGCCTGTTTTTCACAATCCTTCTTCACTGAACTTTTTTTATTATTATTATTGTTACTGCAGAGCAAGGACCGTCCTGTTTTCCATTATCTGCTATGTCAAAATCAAAAAATAAAAGCATGCTTAATAATGACTAGGAGTGTGTGTGGCAAAATGGGGTTCATCTGGAGAATGTAAGACTTGAATGTAAGACTAGACATCTGTGCTCAGTCACATGATGCTTCAATTGTTATGTAGACCACCTTAGCTCAAAACTGGGCTTATAGTCATGGGAAGGGTTTCTCGTTGCTCCTTCCATATGTCTAAAGAACATATGGAAGGAAATGCTGGTCACAGTCATGTTGTGTTTTGGGAAGCTAATCTATCTTAAAGGGTCAGTTCACCCAAAAACTTTAATTAATTACAATCATTATTTACTCACCCTCATGTCGTACTAAACCCATAAGACCTTCGTTCATCTTCGGAACACAAATTAAGGTATTTTTGATGAAATCTAACAGATCTTTGACCTCCTTATATAGTAATTTAATTACCACTAGTTAGATTAACCAAGAAAATTGACTTAATCAGAAAGACCATATCGGACAAACAGCTACGTTTATGATATTCTTGTCCATGAGCTGCTAGACCATGAAAACAGCCTGGAATAGCATGAAAAAAGATGAATCAAATGAAAATTGTTATATATTATGCCTAATTCCATATGTTATAGACAACATGGAGCTATAGCAGAGAAAAATCATGCATTTACAGTATGTGTATGTGTATATGTTTTTGATTTTCCTTTTAGCCTTTATTTAACCAGGCTATTCACTTAAGAACAAAATCTTATTTATAACAACTGCCTTGCAGGAGAATAACAATCTCCTCAAGGACAAACAGACATACAGTACATATAAATGTACTCGTACAATTCATCAAAACATAACAAAGAAAAAAGGATTACTTAAAACACCCACAAACAGTAACTAAAAAGCTTGCTAATAATATTTTAAAAGCAGAGATTGGAATATACATCAGTATATTTGGTAATTTTTGTAACTATTCCAATCTTTTGGTGCAAAGTCAAAAGCAGAAGGGCCTATTCTCTTTCTGGTAATATTCAAAAGAATATGATTATACAATCTAGTTGTACGATCTAACCTGATGTTGCAGCATGTCTTGAAGATATGTCGGGGATAATCGTAGACCTTATAAACAAATACCAATGCAGTTCTCGTTTAATCTGTAATAATGTCCCATTTAAAAGAGAATACAATTCACAATGATTCTTTCCATACAGAACATTCGTAATCAATCTAATTGCTGCATGATATAACACATCTAGTTGTTCACCTTACACACCACATTGCTATAATCGAATAAAGATAGAGGTTTCAACAAGATATTTCTTAGCTGATGAATGCAAATCTGTTTCGCTATAAGAAGCCAAGTCTAGATTGAACTTTCTTCTGAAGAAAGTTAACTTTTCTTCTGAATCATTATATGGTCAGTGAAAGTTAAGGTACTGTTATTTATTTATGCTAAGCTTTTACCAAACCCTGCAAAACATGCAATAGCCACAATCCTGTTGGGGACATTTTTTAAGTAAACAATTTATGAATCATTACTAATTGATTTTTTTTTTTTTTTTTTTTTTTTTTTTTTTTTGAAAATCAAAAATACAGAAAGTTTTCTGTGATGGTTAGGTTTATGGGTATGGTTAGGGTTAGAATGGGGATTGAATATACAGTTTGTACAGTATAAAATGTGTGTGTGTGTGTGCACGCATGACAAATCTCAAAGAATAACTCTGATGGACCGTTTTCAAAGTTTGTCCTCTGTGAAAAATGTGGTCGTTATTGAGCAGATTGGAAAAGCAGACCACCATCATTATCCGCACTCAACAGGGAGCCATCCCGTTCACTGTATGTGTGATTTTACCCAAACATAAAGATATTTTCCTCTTCAAACGATCTTATTTTTGGCTGATCCTGACTGCCCCTCTGAGGGACTTTCTTATGAGAATGGAAAACACAAATATGCCATTAGAAGCACACTGTCATTTGGCTCAGTAAAACGGCTGCGTTGGTGCCAAACATAACTTCCAGTAAAGTAAGGTTCAGGTTATTATACTTATGACTTTTATATATTTTTATATCATTCTTTTACGTTATAGAAGAGTTATTTGATTCCGTGTGGTTAGGTGTTTTAATGTGGCTTATGAACTAAAATGAAATGTTTCACTTGTACTCGTTTCACACAACTCATGGAAGAATAAGTGGGAAAACAGAAAGACATTAATATTGATCAGATAGGCTAGTTGCTTCTAATAAAAGAAAAGCAAAAGTCATTCTTGCGGAGAGACAAACAACCAATAACATCGATTATTCTAATCAGCTTTGAGAAGTAGTTGTCAGAACCTTTATTTGACTCTGTTAATGATCAAATGGAACTGCTTGATAAATTGCTATCGTGACATTTGACTCAGTCTCTATTTCTGATTCCTGATTTTCGGTCTTGTCTGCTGTGATTTTTCTTTGCTGTGCTGCCCAATAGTGGGTTGACTGCATTTGTTATACTGTGTGTTTTCTCCTCTGGGGCTGAACGTAAAGGTCAAAGTCGAAGAATAGATCAACACAGAGGGGCGTAAAGTTTATGGGACTGAAGAAATAGATGCACTTTTTTCCAACTCAATGTGTGGTAGGAAGCTGTCACTGGAGAAGACTCTTAAAGTCATTCATGTATACCTGAATTAGTGACTTCAAAAGTGTTTCAACATTGATAATAAGACATTTTTATTGGACATCAAATTAGTATATTAGAATGATTTCTAAGGTTCATTTGACACTGAAGACTGGAGTAATTCAGCTTTGCAATCACAGAAATAAATTACATTTTAAAATGTATTAAAATAGTTATTTCAAAGTGAAATAATATTTCACAATAGTACTGTTTTTATAAAATGCAGAGTTGGGAAGAATACCAATCTTTTAAATAACGACAACAAAAAAAATCTTAAGGACTACAAACTTTTGGACAGTAGTATACATGAAGAGTTCAGATGCGAAAGCAGCAAAACGCCTACTCTGTCAAAAAATGAGATGAATACTCTCCACACATAGTATAGCCTATGTTCAGCAAATACTTTCACTTCAAATCCAATAAATCTCAGCATCAGCCCATTCAGAAATACCGGTTCATTGGCAGAAACTGACAGCAAAAGCTTCCAAGTCCATAGAGCAACCAATCGGAAGACGCAAATCGAATCATATGATTTCAAGATGAATGACGGAGTGCATATGAGCCGGCTTTCAATTGCTGAACTACGTTTTACTACTACTAAGTTTTTGTCTGTTTTGTCCATTGTAACAATGACATGATTTTGCAAATGGCAAGAAAACATAACAATGTTCCTTTTGCTGCTGTAAAACTGACCGAAACAGACATTTTACTGTCTTAATTGTCCAAAGAGGTGAACTTTTGCGGAAAAAACAGCACACTTAGCTAGTTTTGCCGCTGCTTAAAAGATAGTCAAATTCTTTAAATACCAATGAATTGACTAAAGTGACATTTTTGAAAATAAGGCATTTCAAAAACTGACTAATAATCTTTTAGCCTGAAAAAAAGCTCATTTAAAAGAAAAGATGTCAAATGGACTTTTGCAATGGAATTTTCCACGTTTACATTTTTACCCCAAATTAGCACACACACACACACACAATAGTCAAAAGTCCTTAGAGTCTGCTTTCCACATCTCTCTCAGCAGTACAACCAAAGTCAGATGGAATTTGTATTTTATTCTATTTTATTTCCTGTGCTGATTTTGGAGGATCAGATGAATAATGCAGAGTGTATTTAAATATGCAAAAATGTTAAAAATAAATATCTTTAATTGACTATAATTTGCACAAAGCACAGTGCATCAGAAAATGTTCCATGGGTGGTTTATCTGAACAGAACACTATATGGGTCATTGCAGGAGAACTCGAGGAACCCCGCGTCCACAACCTGTTTCCAGTCACATTCATCTCAAATGCCGATAACACCCTATACCAGCTGTTTTGTCCTTGTGAGATGGCCTATTGATTACGGTTTACTTATGCTGTGAATCTGGGAAGGCAAACTATTTTTGAGCATCGATCATTGATATATCAGTGTAGGTCTGTGAACAATGGGTGATATATCACCATTGCACAAGAGTATGGCTGCCAGATATGATATATCGCATTGAAGAAAACGCAGACATATGACCTTCAGTATGGAGTTCAGGTGCTGAGAGTGAGTTTAAAGCTCTTTGAATCCCTCCATCAGAACGATGAGGCTAAAACATGTCATCCTAGCCTGCCTGGATCACAGGCTGATGGGCCACAGAGGCATGGAAGAAGCAAGGTTAGTTAGAAGAAAATCGTCGACAACTTAAATGAAAAAAGTTTAATTTACGAACATAGACACTTGAGATTCCTGACATGCAGAATCATAGACATGCATTCCTTTGACAAACATTTGCGCTTCTCTTCGTTTCATGAGAGAACATGCAGGACAGAAGGAAAAACGAGGTGGATAAGTCAGCGGAATATTCCTTTGATAGGGCGCGAGTCAGAGAGGTGGCGGAGGTGATGCTGGCTTTGATGGCTGTTGCCGAGCAACGCAATCCATCTGTCTGACTGTCGGGGGCTAGTAAGGCCAGATCTACTTCATTTCATATATTCATGCCACGTTTACCTGTTACTAGGTAGAAAAAAAAGAAAGGACCACAGTCACAGCTCATTTTCCAAGATGATCATATGCAGGTTTTGAACATGCAGCATGAAAAGAACCTGGGTGGATCAAAGTGAAAAAAAGACATTTATATCCAACAAAAGTGATTATAGCCTCTATAGAAATTGAACATTGCCATACAAGTTTGAGCCAGTATTGCATTTGTCAGACTTGCATGTGATTGGTTCAGTTATTCATTAATTTTATATATATATTCAATTCTATATATACTGTATATAGAATTAGCAGGTTAGTGCTTTTCGCTTAAAACTGAATGTTGTAAAAGGAGTTTTCTTATGTTCTTTTTCTGAATATTAAATTAAGCATTTACATAATTCTAATTCTGTTTATAGACTAAATTAAATCGACCCGCATGTGTAAGCCTGCCTTGTCTGAGTAATGTATTACTCCCTGATTTGATTGATCTACTGTTCTTGGTATAGTGGGAAGATACGGTACACTGCTTCACTTAATGTGAAATATAACATCCTACATATTCATCTTAGAGTCAGAATATAATAATCTTTATTTATGTATGTTTATTTATTGCCATGCCATTAGGGCTGGTGCAGGTTTTGTTTCAGTGATTTTCAAGCAATAATCACCACAGAAGAGAGCCTGAAAACCTATTACATGGACAATTTCTGGGGTTAAATTTCTTGCTCAGGGCACAATGGTGATAGTCCAGGATCAAACAAGCAAGATTTCTGTACCTATAGCCCACAAAAGCAATAAGTGAGTGATTTTCAGTGTCACATGATCCTTCAGAAATCATCTAATATGCTGTTGCTTATGAAACATTTCTTGTTATTATCAATGTTGAAAACAGTTGTGCTGTGTCATATTTTTGTGAAAACCATCATACACTGCCATTTGAAAGTGTGGGCTGAGTAAGATTTAAATTGATTTAAAAAATGCTGGGATCTTGAAAAAAATGTACCACAAAATATTAAAATATTAAGCTTAAAAAAAATTAAAAAGAAAAACGAAAAAAGTTCAACACTGATAATAATAAGAACCATTATTAATAACTGAGCACCGATAATAATTGGTTAATAATTGATCACTAAGTCAGCATATTAGAATGATTTCTGAAGGATCATGTGACACTGAAGACTGGAGGAATGATGCTGAAAATTCTGCTTTGCCAACTCAGGAATATGTTACATTTTAAAATATATTTAAACAGAAAAGTTATTTGAAAATGTAATAGTATGTCACAATGTACATTATGCAATATACATTATTGTATTTAGTGCAGCCTCAGTGAGCAAAAAGAGACTTCTTTCAAAATCATGAACAATCTTGATTTTTCCAAAAACTGTATTTGTATTTGTTTGTTTGTTTGTCACCCAAATGAGTAACATGGCTCAGCATGCCTGGAGTGTGTGAGATAACTGCTGCAGTATGTCTCTGAGTCTCTGACATCTGTACGATTGACCGTTTTTAATTTACAAAAGTGTTTTTACACATAACCCATCTAATGAAGGTTTCGTATATCATAATTATTTATTTGTCTGTTTTTTTTATAATATATACATGCTGATCTATTTCTTTTTGTCTGTGCGTTTGGTTGTTTTTAATACTCATGAATGAAAGCAACAACAGTAAACTTTAACAAGACCAATACATTAGGCTAAAACCTCTCAATCAATCAGTCAGTCAGTTTTTTTGGAAAGTCATCACAAAGTACTCACTTCTTCAATCACATGACCTGACAAGAACACGACAAACAACCCCCAGTTCACAAAGTGCACTGATGGCTTAATTATGTTTGCCGTAATATTTCATCCAGTCACGACAGCCTGTCTTAAACGCACCGAGACCATTACTGTGAATTATTTACACTGTTCCAGAGCCCTATATGTGACTACTGGCATGTACAAGGTCCCTGTAGAAATACTTGTCCCCATAAAGGATATCCAGCCACGTTTGGAGTTAAATAACCTCATTTAGTTGGTGTGGGCCATTTATTCCTAGCCCTCGCCATGTAGGATGTTGCTGTTATTACTGCATGGACAGACCCAGGGTGAATAATTTGCATACTGTTTATACTAAATAGTGTGCAAGATTAGAAGTAATTGCATCCCAAATTTAGTGCATTGAAAATTGAATGCCAGAAACACTAAGTATGCATTTGTGCGGGGTCTTTTAGCTTGTATGAAAGAAAGGGGGAAAAAAAGAATACATATATATAAATATATCCACAGTTTATGCATTTTTTATTTCTTTTGTCATTTATAATCTGTTTATTTTCCAGATTTTTAAGAGTAACATACGCATTTAAAGTATTTTATGACGTGTGTAGCCCACAGAACAATAATGTTCTACTGCACTGAAGATTGATAAATTAGATTTTCTAAACAGCTAGTTATTTTATTATGCCAGTTGTGCCTAAAGAGTGAACATTTAAAGTAATCTACTGGCAAACCCGTAACCAAAAGGTTACTGTAAGTTAAAATAATCACATAAATTTACTGAATTTCATTTGTACAGTAAAATGCTGTAAAGTAATTCACAGTATGAATACTGTAGAATTACAGTATAGTGCTGGCATATCTCGTTGCATGTTTTTTTTTTTTTTTTTTTTTTAACAGTGTATGCAAAAGCTATGTCAAATAAATATGGTCTAAATAGTCAATATAATACTGAAAGTTTTGAGGTGATAGGTTTTTGATGATATTATGGCACAAACATATGGGGATGCAGTCGCAGATTTTGAGTAAGTATCTGTACACATTTAGCTACACCTTTAACCCCAACCTGACATTGCAATATCTTTGCCTCCCTGCATCTGCTTGTAACCTGTCTGCTTTTATTTAAACTGCAGAGGTGGATGCTTGTGGACAGCAGTCTGTCAGGCAGTGTGCTTAATGAGTTTTTAGTAAATGAAGAAGTGAACGGGGCTTTATATTTAACACAGACACAGCGACTGTGGGTCATTTTATACCGCTCCATTTTGCAGCGATGCAACGCTTTGCCACACCACAAGATGGATGTGGGTAATTTTCATGGCTTTGGGCAGCAGTTTATCACGAGGAAACAAACAGAAGGCCTTAAATCACCATTTATTATGATACGCTACACCAAACACACACACACAGACAGGACTGCAACGTGTGTTAGCTCCCCTATTCACATACTGATATTTAAATGCATATTTATAGACTCAGTATTCCTGAACCACAATTATGACAATCAAAAATATGTATCAAATGTACTACTCACGTACTATTAAGCTTTATGGAAGCCATATTGGATGCATTACATTGTTTATAGCTACTACAATGCCCCACAAAAAACAACATTTATATATTAATTGTTTATTTATTTATTTAAATTTCATGAAAAAATACATTTGAAAAAGTAGATATTTTTTGTATGTCAAGTATCCCGTGTATATTTATAGTGAATAATATTTATATTTTTTATTTATTCAAAACTTTGTCATTTATTATTTTACATATTAATTTACATTTATTTAAATAAATAATTTATTTATAAAAGTCAATAAACATTTTATACGTCAATCCAGATACTTATTGTATAAATATTTATATTCATCTATTTATTTATTCAGATTTTTCAGTTATTTATTTATTTTTTTAATTTTGTACATTTATTGAAATAATTAATTAATTTATAAAAGTCCATTTCATTTTATACATCAAATATCCAGATACTTAGTTATAAATATTTATATTTATTGGAATTATTTTTTTTTTTTTTACATTTTTTACTTTTATTTTAATTAATTAAGTCCTTAGACATTTTATATATCAAGTATCCAGATGTAGAAATAAAGATAAGAAAGATACCCATCACAATTTACTATGCAAACAGTAATATACAGTAAAGAAGACTAATCACAATTCATGCAAATGTTGCAATGATATCATCACTGCCAGATTTTGAATTTGGGCCTAATATGAAAATGATAATGGGATATTCTCAAAATGAAACGATATTTAGAAGTAGAAGATGAGGACTGTGGTTTGGACCTGAAGTTTTCTCTATAAGAAGCTCACATTTATGTGCTTTCAAGACTTCAGCATCTTTTATCTCTATGACGCGACCTGTCAGAGTGTTTCTGTTCAGGTCTGTGAATTAAATAATGACACACAGAGTGACCCGGGCCAGACATCACTGCCACAGATCATCTGAAACCAACGTAATTGTTCTAATTCACTATTCTAAAGCTGCAAAGGTTGTCTTTCATCTAAGGCTTGCTTGTATGAGTCTACAGATTGCATTGTGATGGTGAGGACTTGTGTTACAGAATCCTTAAATTGGCACAAAATAGTGGTAATAATCTAATCACAGTTCAAAACAGTGGAATCAGATGAACTATTGAACCTTTCCCTGCACTAAGGAGACAATACTCGGCAATCCAGAGGCTGGGGAGGATGGCACACATGTATCTTAAACCACACATCCTGCGCAGACCTGTAGGGTGTATTGTATAGGATTTGTCATCCCTTGCTAAATTAATAATGAAACAAGATATTTATTTTCTTGTTAGACCAAATGAAAGGAATTCTGTTGAATGCAACCGGAGAGTTTGTGACAGTGATTACTAACAGTCTTGGGAGTTCATTTGGTCTGTACAATTGAAATGGATCAAAGAAAAGCTTCTGAACCTCAAAATCTGAGACATTAACTTTGTATAGGCCTAAAAGTCAACATTAAATGGCACTTGCATATTTTATGTTCATAATTTGTTTGTATTTCAGAGTGAAAAAAGAATATTCAAAGATGTTTCAGAACAAATGAATGGGACAAGATTATATCCATTTGGTAATTGATTGCATTGAGAAAAGGGGGAAGACCTGAACGCGTACTTTTCTGTTATTGTTTGCTGTAATTGCAGTGTAACCTTTATCAAATTAACATTAACGGGTGTAGTTCAACCAAAAATGAAACATCTGTTCTGATTGTATTTCTACATTTTTAAATTTATCTCAGTATTTTCAAGAAAATTAAGATAAATTTATTATTTATCAATGTCTCATTGTTTTTTATTTTCATACAATGAAAATTTAACATCATAAGTCTGGATTATTTTATTTTATTTTATTATTTATTCAATTCTTTTTTTTAAAAATTGATGTCCCAGTGTTTTGCTTTTTTTCATACTATGAAAATCAGTGGGGTCCTGTGACTTTCATTGAAACTTGAAATTTGAAAAATGCTTTCAAATATCTTATTTTGTGTCATAATAATAATAATAATAATAATAATACATTTCTGAAAGGCTGCATTACCCACAGATATTTGGCTATTACTTCATTAATCATTAATAGCACAGGGTTAGATGTTCTTGAGAAAGCCTATTACTATTTGGCAGATGTTGTTGTCATTTTTTTGTTTTTTTGCTTCGTATTCTGAAAGAGAAACACTGTAAATGCGTGCACTGTATATAATAACATTTTTGTTCTTTGGAGTGTTCTAGCAAAAAAAATGGCTTCAGTTCTAACAGACACGGACTAAAACCCATCCGGTTTTGATTTGATGGGGTCTTTAAAGGAACTGGCATTTAAAGTTCAGACAGGCACAAACACACACACACACACAATGGCTTTATCACATCAGTGTTTATTACTTCATTCAAAGTGTCTGGGCCGCCTTTCTGGGGGATTATTTCTATTAGCATTCCACAGCCGCCCAATATCAAACCACTTTTCCCACATTGATCCTTGCTGTGCATGAAGGCTGCCAATTTGTTTATATTTGCATTCAATTTTTATATAATACACAGCAGAAAAATGGCCAGCTGGGTGTAATTGGATTGCGCGCTGTTGAGCTTTTCTATGTGGACGCATTAGCGATTGCTCAAGTAGCAATGACCTTGGGCTAAACAGCGCTCGCCTCCCCGTCTGACAAACCTCGCCGGCCCTCCTTGACTCATGCCTCCTCGTTCCTTTTAGAGATGCAAATGGGATCAGGGAAGGTCCCGTGGGGAGGTTTGTTCACCTAACTCTACAGCGTACAAACAATTAGCACGTGCCAAGGCATGAATATGTGCTCACCTTGTGCTCTAACAGGGGCAAAGATGCACCCAAATCTCATCAGGGCTCAAGAGATGCTGTTGTCAAGCGTTACTAGGAGATGTTTATACAGTGCGGTGTGAGTGAAGAGTCAAGATGAGGCTTTTATGAATTCATGTATTATTTTTTTTTGTAAATTTTTAGATACCTGAATACAGGATTATAGTGTAAATATCATGAAAACATGCAGGGCATTGACACTAACATGAATATATTTCACCCCAGAAATCAAAAAGAAATGATCATTTGCACAGTATACTTTAAAAAAAAAAAATGTGTACATTTATTCATTATTTTTATTTATCATATTTTTCCTTTTACCTTCAAAAAGTAATAATAATAATAAAAATATTATTATTATTATTATTAATAATATTATTATTACGTGTCATTTCTCTTGATGGACATTTTAAGAATTTTGCTTTTAATTAATTATGTATTATTTTTGTCTCTAATGGACATTGTACTAATTTTATGTTAATTATATTGATTTTTTTTTAAGCCTATGATTTTCAGTGGTGATTCTTGTGTACTATAATGACTATTTTTTGTAGAATAAATTAAAGGCAGTACAATAATGTACATCATACTGGCACCGAGAGTGAACTGATATGCTTCGAGCATGCAAAGAGAGTCATGAACCGGCTTCATCTATTTTTTAGCTATTCCTTTTGTTTTGGAATAAAATATGAGCATGTTTTTGACAGGTTTGATTAGTTTCACCTAGATTTTTTGATCCCAAGTGAGATTTATTTTGCTTAGTCACATGTGAATAGAACATTTCAAGAGCTCTTATTAGCATATTTGGTTTATTGAAGTGACGCCTGCTTGCTTAAAATAAGTCACCTTGACACTTCCTTTGGCCTTCATACAAGAAAGAGAGAGGGAAAAGAAAGAAGAAAGCCAAGGCGATCCATCTAAAATGAACTGCTATGAGAGCAGCATCTTGATGGAGGAGTTCACAAGGTTCTCCATCTAATCCAATCAATCTAGAACAAAGCCAGAAGTTTCCTCCAAACCAAGCACTAAGTATGAAAGGAGTGAGAAATGTTTGATGTCTGTGTCCAACCACAGCACCAAAAGGTTTGCTGAAACAGACTGTTTTTTCCTCTCGTACTGTGTTCGCATGATGTAAGCTCTCATTACAAGAAGCGTGAAATGATCAAAAGATTCGTGGAGCTTACACTCATTGACTTATAATCCTGTTGTTTTGTGTTTTGAACATCATTTGACCTGAAATGCATTGCTTATTGGAAAACGTACGTGGCATGGCCGACGGGCATTTCCAGAGCAATGTTTTCAATGGCTAATGCATGCATCCTCTGTGGCCCCAGTGCATGATGGGAGCATTGCATGCTCTGTGTGTGTCACAGTGCTCTGTGTTTGTTTTTGTTGAGTCACAAACATATACATAACCCATGAAAATCGAAGATCTTGTGTCAGAATGACTCAGTTGAATGCATTAATTTCCACAGAACACAGCCGCTCATGCTGCTTCTATATTGTTGTTCATTTTTACTGTGGCGTGTTGTTTATGTGATGCAGCGATGTTGTCTGAGGAAGTTTTGCCTGTTTATGAAAGGAGATCTCACCATGTTGTGTGTTTGATTTTACTGAATTAGTCAATGCATGATTAGAGAAATGTAAAAATTGAGGTTAATAACAGCATAACCTTTCCGTGTGACCAATCAGTGACACTGAAAAATATATTAAATTTATACATTTGGATGCGCCCTTTTTTTAGCTGTCAAAGTCAGTCAGCAGCTTTGGAGAAAAAAGTGGACCTGGTGAGTCCAGACCAATGAATGTATCTAAAAAAATATGAATTACAAATGAATATAAATCTGACTAGATATTGTAAATCCAATTTGATTATTTGTGCGTATTTTCTGTGATGCATAAAATGCAAAATATATCATGGAGACGGTTGTATTAAGAATTGTATTAATATGAAGCTGTTTTTGCACTTATGCCAGATTTATCATACATTTGTTATGAATAACAATTTTCTTGCTTTGTTTCCATCAAGTTCCAATTAGAAAGAGTACCTTTGACTTGCAAAGTATTTAAATCGTTAAGTCGTAATCAGTCACATCACAATATCTCCAAAAATAACGACTTTATTCGACAATATAGTCATTCTCATATGTTTTTTACGTCCAGCGCTTCCAGGTTCTATGTCAGAATGCCGACTCATTATTGGCCGACTCAGGGAAGAGATTGTTGAATAAAGTCGTTATTTTTGTTTTATTTTTGCACACAAAAAGTATTCTCGTTGCTTCATAAAATTAAGGTTGAACTACTGTAATCACATTGACTGTTTTAATGATGTCTTTAGTAGCTTTCTTTGCCTTGAAAGTAGTTGTCTTTGGACAGATCTCTCAGATTTCATCAAAAATATCTTAATTTGTGTTCTGAAGATGAATGAAAGTCTTACCGGTGTGGAACGACACGAGGGTTAGTAAATGACATTTTCATTTTTGCATGAACTAACTCTGTAGGCATTTGATTCAGTTCCTGGTCTAGTGACAAATGGCCACTTGACAAAATAGTGTTATCTCTGAGGCATAGTACACACACGTTACTCACGGTAAATCAAGAAAACAAGAAATTCAAACAATAAGACTAACCGTGTTGAACTATAAAATGATGATTCGTTTTCTGTCGATAACGGTATCCAAACAGTTGCTCACCTGTCAAATAAAACACATAATATATTATTTGAGGGTAACACCGATATGATGACCGACCGACATCGCAATGACAAGAGCCTTTACACTGGTTTCCCTGGATTTAAACATTGTTAACAAGTCAGTATCTTGTTAAACTAAAATGTAAGTTTTTAAAGTTGTTGCATGTAGTGCAGAAAGAACTTAACAGGACACGTGGGAGCTCATTTAGCGCTGTCATAGATTACGGGAATCTTCTCAGCGGAGGATAATTGTGTAATATTCACATGAGGGTCAGTGCACTCTAAATCCCATAATCCACCAAACTCCATTACTGAAGTGCGTTATTAGAAAAGAACCAGTCGGCATTTCCTTCTGAATGCATTAAAGAGGCTTTATTGAAATGTATCGTGGTGGTTCAGATACGCTGTTTCTCGAACAGTTTCGCAATGCCAAAATGTTTGTAATGAAGTCTCGGCACGTTCTCTCTAGCAGTGTGAAGGCTGACGCTCATGTACAGTATATGCACTGCAAAAACGGTTCGTGTGGCCATTGACGACCTACATTTGCACTGTCTTAGTAATGATCCTTTAATGAAGTTGAATGAATTTTCATGCAACATTGTGACCGATAATCAATAGTTCACTCTCCTATTGTGTTGCAATTAACCCGCTCCCCAGAGACACCCCAAAGGGCAAACGCTTTATCCTGTTGTTGTGAAGGTCTAACAAAGATGAAAAAAGTGCATTTAGCTGTTAAGATCCTTGTTAAAACCCTTGAGATGAAACGCATAACTATAGAAAAAATGACATTTTTGTGATTTTGTTTAATGTGTGTACATTTTAAGCCTCAAAAGCCTTCGATTTTCTGTGATCTTTTAACAAAAACACATGAATTTGAACTACATTACAATGTCCCTATTATGCTTTTTCAGATATTACCTTTCATGTAGTGTGTAATATAGCTGTGAATGTGAAAGGTCTGAAAAGTTTCAAAGATCAAAGTGCACAATAAATGGAGTTATTATGTCCCGAAAGGAAGAACCGATTCTGAACTGAAATGTAAGTATTACAGTTCTGTGCATAACTGCTTTTATGCTATTCACGAGTCAACCAGAATATTATAGAGACTAGGGGTGGGCTTTTTTGACTTGGGCTAGAAAGTAATCACCAACCAACCGCCCAAAAATAAATTAATTAATTAAAAAACTTAGCAAGCACCTATAGCGAGGCACTTGAAAGCATTAAGAACACATTGGCAACCACCCACAACATTCCAGCATCATAGTGGTGAGTTTTGCATGGGCGAATGGATTGGCACACTGATTCTCTTCAGTGAAAATCTAATTAATTTATTGCCTTGAAAACTAAAACCAATATATACAAATCAGGGTTTGTGTATTTATTATATCTGGATTCATTTTAAAAGGCGTCTCTAGAGGCATTATCTAAACATTTACTCCCATTGCTTTCCTGCACCGATCTGTTTCTCTGAATATCCATCAGTCCTGCGTCTCTCTGGAGACTTTAGAAATGATGAGATGTGCAATAACATTCCTGCTGACATAAATTCCCATAGCATTGTGGGAGGAGATCAACCAGCAACCCTAATGTAAATTTCAATGTAAAACCCTGCTCTAAAAATCCACACACATTCGTTCTGACCAGCTGTTGAGAGATCCTTAGGGTCAATGCCTGCATAAGTTAACGTGCAGGTTCCTGACAGGTACATGAAAACATCACGTATACTGATGAAGACGTAACAGGCAGAACTGGTTCCCTGGATGTTCTGATGTCAAGGAAAGGCTATCTGTAGGATTTATGGTTAAATGCTTCCCGGTTCTATACATTAACAGGAGCTTATGTCCGTATGGTTATGTGCCAAATTCCTAGTGCAGAGTCACATGACCATGTGATGCTGGATGCTGGATGGAAAAAAGGCTTTATCAGGTGATTTGTATTGGAATTTTATGAACTTTAAGCTGTGCAATTAATAGCGTTTGATCAATTTTTTGGCTTGGGTGTTCAGAACTGTATTGACTGAGTTAAGATTGTGAAATCAATGCAGAAGATTGGTCTAATACATGAGGCTGCTTTAACACACTCTTCTTGTAGAAAATTATTTAGATGTTATATTTAATTGCTAGATTAAACAGGATTAAATTTTTGAGATTTTTATTTAACTCATTAAACAAATTAAACATTTTCGCCAGAATGATAGCTGTGGGGTAAAAAGTGCGTTGGATTCTTGGGCCAGTGGCTCAACTAATAGTGATAATAATAGTTAATATCATAATAATGCAATAACTGTCTATCCATCTATCCATTTATCCATCCATCCATCCATCCATCCATCTATCTCTTTGTCTATCTGCCTCTCTATCTATCTCCATCCATCCATCCATCCATCCAATCATCCATCCAACCAACCAATAAACCACCAAATGACTATATGAATTCCAAAAAGCCTGTAGTTAAAAATGCAATGGAAGAGTTTAAAAAAATAGTTCATTGTATTAGAAAAAAAAAAAAGATATTGTTTAAAATGATCTGTTTTTTTGTTTGTTTGTTTTGTTTTTTCCTTAAAAGAGCATTAGGCAGATGTGAAGACCACAGATATATCAAATCTGACGTGACATTTTGCTTTGGTCTGAAATTTGAGCCCTTTAAGCTGTTCAAGGTGGCTGAGATGATGGATGCATGGCAAGCATCAATCAAGTGATTTCCAGATATTTTCTGCACTTAGCCCCGGCCTGCCAGGTTGGAACACATCTCAGTGCAGTTATTTGCCCTTTTGGTCACATACAGTTGCTGTTTTCTGGCTTTCATTCTGTTGTGCAGTTTTGCTATTGAAAATAAGGACTGAGATTCGTCCCTGATATGGCAGCCATCTATATTTCTGATCTTTTTTCTGAAAATAGCTGTTCCTTGTAGCCAAAATTATTAATCACATTGTTGTTCTTGGTTTAAAAACGTTTATCTACAACAATTACTCATGCTCTAGTTACAGTAAACTCACAAAAACCAGATCTGTGAACCCACTCAAGAGCTTTCATTAAAATTGCATTCAAAATCTTAATCTAAATTTGAATTCCAAAGCAGCTCATGTATTCAGTCCATAAAAAAGAGCCATTCATTGTGAATACATGAAATGCATAGTACAAGTACAGAAAGTTTTTGTGTCATATTAAAATGGGATGATAGGCTTCAAAAGATGTGAATGTGAGGGAGAACTAAGTCTGATTTCTATCAAAGCTCCACATTTTAACACTTGGAAGTCTAGCGATGCTTTTGATTTAAGTTAAGAGGGAAATTTGAGAGGGGGAGAGCCACTGGTTATAAGTGTGCCGTTTAATGAAGTTGCGCTGGAACGCCCATGGTTCGGGATCAAAGCCACTTTGTTTCTAAAGAGGACTAAACTGACAGGATGTCTGCCTGTTTCGCCCCTCTGAAACCGAGTCCAGAGGAAATGAGGTTTATACCTTGAGTGGCTCAAAGGGACATTTTCCATATCACACAATCTAGACCTGCCCTCAGAACTCACCCAAGTCCAGTAATTATGTCCCACGAGATTGGAATACATTTCTATTTTCAGCATTACATTGATTTTTAAGCTAAAGTTAATTCTGCAATTTTGTATTCAAGCAAATCTTCATATTAAATCTCCAGTGAGGATGTTAGAGATCACCCTGATTATACAGTATCTTCTAATCTATGGTTTAATGAGACTTTCCAATGGCATAACATTATAATGCTGTATGAGCAGTATACAATGAATTTGCCACTATAACATCACTTAGATCTCTTCATTTTGACCTGTTTATTCAGACAAGTTAAAGAGGATATGAAATGATGAGAACTAGCATAATCAGATTGTGATGCATGTCTTACAGCTCAATGCATCTGGCCTAGAAACAGCTCAACTTAGTGATTATCTTATTTATGTATTCATTTTATTGTTTTTGGATGAGAAATGACATTCATTTTATAATTAATCCATTCATTATTTTGTCCTTAATTTCTTACTTTCTCCCACCTCTAGTGACTTTTTCTTCATTGACACAACTGTCAGCTATCAGCCCGGTTGACTAATTTGACACATGGAGAGATATGCAAGACATGCCAACACCCTGCTAATAAATCATAGAGGGGCTGTCACATGGGAAAAGGCCATTCAAATGTTCTTGCCATTTTGAGTACACCTGCTCCAGCTAATGTAGGAGCTTTTCTCTCCTGTCAGCGGCATCTACTCCTGTTAGCCCGAGGCTGTGATCAGGTGCCTGATGTCAGAGTTTATCGTCGCTGAATGGTGATTGCTTTAGAATTAGTCCTCAACATAAGCCTGTGCCATTTGTTCAGGTAATGCAGGACAAGTGGGGTTAGCTTTGCATCTCGCATGGCTCAATAAACCCTGAGAAGATGTTTTCGAAAGATAGGGATTATTGCAAAGAAATTGAGCAGAGGGTTTTCAAGAAATGTGAATTACTATTAAGGCTGAATTGACTTCTCTTCAATGAAATGAATGGCATCATCTTGGATCGAATGTGATGTACAGTACTGTGCAAAAGTTTTAGGCAGGTGTGAAAAAATGCTGTAAAGTAAGAATGCTTTCAAAAATAGACATGTTAATAGTTTATATTTATCAATTAACAAAATGCAAAGTGAGTGAACAGAAGAAAAATCTACATCAAATCAATATTTGGTGTGACCACCCTTTGCCTTCAAAACAGCATCAATTCTTCTAGGTACACTTGCACACAGTTTTTGAAGGAACTCGGCAGGTAGGTTGGCCCAAACATCTTGGAGAACTAACCACAGTTCCTCTGTGGATTTAGGCAGCCTCAGTTGCTTCTCTCTCTTCATGTAATCCCAGACAGACTCGATGATGTTGAGATCAGGGCTCTGTGGGGGCCATACCATCACTTCCAGGACTCCTTGTTCTTCTTTACACTGAAGATAGTTCTTAATGACATTCGCTGTATGTTTGGGGTCGTTGTCATGCTGCAGAATAAATTTGGGGCCAATCAGATGCCTCCCTGATGGTATTGCATGATGGATAAGTATCTGCCTGTACTTCTCAGCATTGAGGATACCATTAATTCTGACCAAATCCCCAACTCCATTTGCAGAAATGCAGCCCCAAACTTGCAAGGAACCTCCACCATGCTTCACTGTTGCCTGCAGACACTCATTCGTGTACCGCTCTCCAGCCCTTCGGCGAACAAACTGCCTTCTGCTACAGCCAAATATTTCAAATTTTGACTCATCAGTCCAGAGCACCTGCTGCCATTTTTCTGCACCCCAGTTCCTGTGTTTTCGTGCATAGTTGAGTCGCTTGGCCTTGTTTCCACGTCGGAGGTATGGCTTTTTGGCCGCAAGTCTTCCATGAAGGCCACTTCTGACCAGACTTCTCCGGACAGTAGATGGGTGTACCAGGGTCCCACTGTTTTCTGCCAATTGTGAGCTAATGGCACTGCTCGACATCTTCCGATTGCGAAGGGAAGTAAGCATGATGTGTCTTTCATCTGCTGCAGTAAGTTTCCTTGGCCGACCACTGCGTCTACGGTCCTCAACGTTGCCTGTTTCTTTGTGCTTCTTCAAAAGAGCTTGGACAGCACATCTGGAAACCCCTGTCTGCCTTGAAATTTCTGCCTGGGAGAGACCTTGCTGATGCAGTATAACTACCTTGTGTCTTGTTGCTGTGCTCAGTCTTGCCATGGTGTATGACTTTTGACAGTAAACTGTCTTCAGCAACCTCACCTTGTTAGCTGAGTTTGGCTGTTCCTCACCCAGTTTTATTCCTCCTACACAGCTGTTTCTGTTTCAGTTAATGATTGTGTTTCAACCTACATATTGAATTGATGATCATTAGCACCTGTTTGGTATAATTGTTTAATCGTACACCTAACTATATGCCTACAAAATCCCTGACTTTGTGCAAGTGTACCTTGAAGAATTGATGCTGTTTTGAAGGTAAAGGGTGGTCACACCAAATATGGATTTGATTTAGATTTTTCTTCTGTTCACTCACTTTGCATTTTGTTAATTGATAAATATAATCTATTACCAAGTTTATTTTTGAAAGCATTCTTACTTTACAGCATTTTTTCACACCTGCCTAAAACTTTTGCACAGTACTGTATATCCTTTTTTTATACTATTTTTTTATTACAGATATGCTGAGAATTTTATAGCCTCATTATTATTTTCTGTTTAGCTGTTTTTACTTATTCTAGAAACCCCAGACAAAGTGTGGTCTCTTTAATGATCAACATTTTTTTCTCATTTTCTTTCACGAATATGATATCACAATTTAAACAATGGGAAACTCAATCTACAATTTATTTGACTAGAGTCAGTGCTAGTGAGACTTTTTGATAGGCTCTCTGATTTGATGAAATAAAGAAAGCATTTCACTTTAGAGTCCCCGATGGATTCTA